>CM038215.1:129730703-130330703 GCA_021442155.1 Cymbidium sinense
AATGATATACCTAATCTCGGATATGGAAGAGTTACTGCGAGAAGGTTACGACCCATCATGGGGTTACTGCTGCGTAGCTCGAAAAGAATCTGAAATCGGCGAAGCATATCGATCCCACCTCCCCAAGAGGTTTGCGGCTCTGTTCTCTCTCCTGCTTGGCGGTATCGAAAGACGGGTATGCGAAAGATTATAGCGGGAGACGAGGAGTTCTGCGCGCGGTTGTTAATCGTGATTTCTAAATTCGCTCGATTTTGGGGGTATTTCATTTACATGAAAAATATGTTCGAGAAAGAATTTCAAATACTATAAAATTTTATACGGTAATTAATTTACCACATACTAAATATGAGAAAAGGAGAATTGCATATATTTAAATTATATTATACCTACTTTACAAGGAACCAAACAGCCCCTAAAGAATTATTTATTTGATTTTCCGGATTTTAAACTTTTAGTGGAAGACAGCAATCTTGATCTTAGCCGAAAGGCCGAAAAAAGTATTGAAGGCGGTAAACATACTTTGACCGGTTCTGTATCTAAAGATTCTGCACTTTCATTTAAAAAAATAAAAAATCTACATTCATAAAATTTATATTTTATGTATATAATAATTAAATTTTTATATTTATTTATAAGAAAATTAATTTACATATAACGTAATTCTTATGTATTTATATATTAATATTTAAAATTTAATATTTATATAGCACTTTTTATACATAAAAAAATGCATTTTGCTTTTAAAAAAATAATAATAGTGATCATATTTTCGATGTGATATTAAAAATATAAGTATTATTTATATTAATATTAAAATTTAAGCGTTAGATATATAAATATATAAGGATGATATGATATATTGAGATCACCCATTATTGTCGCCACCAACTGCCGTCACTCGCCGCCGGAAGCCGCCGCCATTGGCCGCTAATTGCTGCTACTTATTATAGGCCGCTACCGATCACCATAATTACCACTCTATATTGCTCATTACTGTCTGTCAATAAATACATTATATTACTTTAATTTTACTGAACAATAAAAAGTAAAATCATACTTTCATAGAGTTTTCATTCAAATAATTTTAAAATATTCCAAATATATTATTTTAATTTACACTGCATTTCAAATGTAAAATGAATGTAATGCATTCTTTTGAAAGTGTTTATAAAATTTTAGGAGTAAGATTTTGATCTATTTAAATTTTCATTTTTAATTCATTTTTTACTTAATTTAAAATTAATCTCAACTTAATCAATTTTCAAATAGATCTCAAAAATCACCGCCTAGAATCAATTTCCTAGTTCAAAATCCTAGCAATCCAAAATAATATAATCATCAAATTTAGCTATCTCTTAAAATTATCAAGTTTTATATATAAAATAAAGGAACTTGATAGAGCTCACATCAACATTTAAAACAACTATATATAAAATTTGAGGTGATTTGAAAGAAAATGTCTACATATAGCCACTCACATGTTTTCAAATTTCTATCAATATATATATATATATATATATATATATATATATATATATATATATATATATATATATATATATATATATATATAACTTAATAGAAACTAATATAATTTGAAGCAAGTCCAACAAGTCAGAGCTATTCATGCACAATTATGATTTCATAGCACTTAGTATGTAGCTTTGTTGCTAATTAAATAAATAAATTAATAAAGTATTTTATTTTAGATAAATGGCATGCTTGTTGTGAGAACTAGCACACAAAAATCCAACAAGCCAGAGCTAAAAATTTCAAAATTTTTTGCAATGATGGGTTTGAGAATTGCAAGACAAATGCTTGGAATGAGAATTGTTCATGAAATAAAGCAACAACTAATTGAAATCAACATTAAAAAGCTATATTCTAACGATACATAATAATATAATTAGCAGTGCATACGTTCTTCAACAATGAGCAGGTAATAAACAAGTAATTAAAGGAAATAAACATATAGTTAGGTTCACATATTCTCTAATTAATCCTTAACACTTATTTCAAGTTGTTTACTCATGTGCAGAACACGTGCAAATTACAGCTTATAATGTAAGTTTTTGGAATAAAAAATGTTGGGAGATGACTGTTAGCCATCAAAATTGGAAAAAAAAAATATTACTTGAGGAGTTCAAATTTAGCTTTTTTATATTCGGACTTTAATAATACAATATCATCTCGTATTGAATCAATACACAACTGTTATATATATGTTGTAAAATATTATATATTGGCTGTAAAATATTGTATTATTATATGTATAAATATTATGTATTATCATACAGTTAATATTATATTAATACACAATAATACATGACATTTCATAATTAATATATAATAGTTGTACATTAATTGAGGGTCACATGATACTATATTATTAAAATTCGAATATAAAGTTTTTTTTTTTTGGAATGGGTATCCACCCAAAGACCCCCATCTTGTGGATGAGGATCGTTGTAATCTCACCTAACCGAAGCGAGCATTCATCACCCACGTGTCCTTAATTTCCGCATTTTGCATAAGGCCTCGCCAGGAGAATCGAACCCGGATGGGGGGTTCTGGACGCACCAACTGAGCTAAGAGACGGTGGGTAGAATATAAAGTTACATCCACTCCACATAATAATCTCTCAAATAAGAAAGAACTCCATGTGCTTAAATTGATTTTCCACGTTTATTGGGATTGATTTTCTTCTTGATTTATTAATTTAAACAAAGAACCGCCCAATGCCCATGACGTTACGTGTGTTCTTGATTTTACATATCATATATTATTCTTTAATATAACTAATTTATTGAGCAACATAATCAAATTTAAGAGATAAGTATAACTAGACTATTAGATAATATAATTAAACTATTAGATAGAAAGTTTGGTTGTATTATATTTGTGTGTGTCTAACAATTTAATCACGTTATCTAATAATTTAGGGGTTGTTTGGGATCACTTTTATTTTTTATTTTTTATTTTGTAATTTTATTTTATTTTATTTATATTTTGCTTAAAAATAAAATTTATTTGATTGTACTTTTTATTTTTAAAAATATTCAAAATATCATATTTGTGATTGTATCTTTTAGATATTTTGAGTATTTTTAAAAATAATATTTTTTATTTTTGAAAATAAAAAATAAAACTTCATAAAAAATACTATAAACAAATATATTTTTAAAAATAGTATAAAAATAAAAACAAAAAATAAATAATAAAATTGATCCCAAATAACCCCTTAGTTTTTTTAACCGTTAAATTTAGTGGTATTATCTAGTGATATACATATAAAAAGGATATTTATAATGATTAATCTCATCCTGATATCCTTAGATAAAAAAAAAAATTTCTTCGGTGTAAAGCATATTATCGCTATGATACGAAAGTATTAACTTCATAAACAAAGAAGACCGCGCTTCTACGACCAAAGGATAGTGCTACTACACCGAGATTTATTGATTTGTAATTAAAAGATAGAGAAGTCAATATCTCAACGCTTGTTGCAATACTAGGATCCAAGCACTGATTTCACAAGACAAAGAGGTTTATGTCCCGGCACTTGAACCCATGTAAAGTAGTTGTAAAGACAACGACACCAGCACTTTGATGTCAGAGTCACGGCGCCAACACCTTGATGCTAGAGTCATGCGCCAGCACCTTGATGCCAGAGTTACGTCGCCGACACCTTGACACTAGAGTCATAGCGCCAATACCTTGACACCAGAGTCTCGATTCTATGAAGCGGGGAGTCTATCATAAAGCAATTTTTTTACAGTTTTTCAGATTTTTTTTCCACTATTCTTTTGTGTAAGTGAGTGATGCGAGAGTCTCGGTTCTACGAAGTTGAGAGTCTATCATAAAGCAATTTTTCTACAGTTTTTCAAACTTTTTTTTCACTATTCTTTTGTGTGAGTGAGTGAAGAGTGTGCACCTTAGAGTGTCTAAAATACGGTGAGTCTTGAATGAAGTATAATTTATATTATTCTTCTCAAATATTCTTCATAATAGATTAATTGATGTGGTGTGACTCTTTAATTTTTTTTTCTATTCTCAAATTTTTTTCATCTTCTGTATTTTTTTTATTTTTTTCACTTATATTCAAAGTTTTATTTCAGATCTCTGGAATCCGTTTCAATGATTTGATCTCCCAATAAATTTATTTTGCATATTGGTTATGAACATCTTCTTGCAGTGGAGCTGCTTATTTATGATTAAATTGTATATCTTCTTTGCTTTAAATTGATCATGATACAGTAAAATTTGTCTAAAGTGATATTGTTGGGACCAAAAGTAGGATATCATTTTAGACAGATTATCACTTTCAAAAGCGATACATGATGTATCATCTGATTGAGGCGAGTCGTGTTTATCACTTTAGACAGGATATCACTTTAGACAGTATCACTTCAAATAAATTTTTTATATATATATAAACCCTTTCATATGTCAATATAGTTATAGTCCCGATGCTTCTGTCAAGCTCACCGGAATTTGAAAGACCGTGGTATGATAATGGTTATCCACAAAAAACTCTCGGTTCCATGTAAGTGCTTCTATATCCTGAGGTTGAACAGTTGATGTCGGAGGATAGGAGCATAGCATTGAAAGAGAAAACAAACCCCTTTTTTTAGCAAAGGGCAGGATTATGTGATGATAACAATATAAATTTACTCAAGTTCTTTTCATGTATGTGTAGTGATAACACGCAGAACTTGCAAATTTGAACAATGAATAATAGCTAATGCAAATTTTGTGAAAATGTTTTTGGTTTAGATTGATACCTATTTTCTAAGAAGTTTATATCTTTTTCCATTGATTTACGAATTCTCCAATTGAGTGCTTTTTATTATTCTAATATGATTTATTTTTTATAATTTAGAATTTTTATCTCACTAATATATATAACAATAATAAATAAGCTAATATCTGTTTTCTAACTCTTTACGTGCACTTACAATAACAAGAAATTAATCCTATCTTCCTCACATTCAATCTACCACGTACTCCATCTCTTTAACCTTTTTACGTCTTATCCCCAACCTTTACTCCATCTCTTTCACCTTTTTACATCTTATCCACAACCTTAAATGAATGAATGAATGAGTTTATAGGAAGTAGCTCAACGCTGCCTTTATTGTTCCTATCCTTATAAACAAAATTATGAACAATATTAAATAATGCATTTAATTTATGCTTTATTTTTATTTAGTTATGCTCTAATTTAAGTTGGTTGGTCTGGATCTAGCTAAATGTTATTTAATAAGTGAATCTAAGAAATTTTCTTTTAAGCACGCATTATAAATTCAATCAGAAAAATACGTGCCTCTAAAGAAAAAAAAAATCTGAAGTGCCTCTCACTTTTAGCGATGAAATCATTGGCAAATCAAGAAACTCATTGAAAATTAGATTTTGTATTATTATTTAATTGAATTTTCAAGCATAAAATGTGCCTAAATTTTTTTCATAAAATGAAAAAAAAAGTCATCAGAGGTTAGTGGTGCACCAAATCTTGAAATATGGTTAGTTCGCGCTTCACAGATAAATAGAAAAATGTTTTCAAACGTAAATATTCCAGTGTGACTCACAATTCATCAATTTCGAGTTTTCGACCGTAGGACGTAGGAGGCAATTTTTTTAAATTAAGTATTATTAGAAATATAATTAAAAAATTAAATACTATTAAAAAAATTCAGAAATAAGTATAGTCGCCCACTAAGTAGTCACATTGAAATCGACGTAGTGTGAAGTTATCACGGTGTTGTGAAGCCAGTCGCTCATTTAGTGAGTGACTAGATCTGTAGGGTCTGCAAGCTAGTCGCCGACGACTAACCTGCAGATGAAAGTTTTTTTTACATCAAAGATTGTTTTGACACAACTCATATTCATAAACTTTTTGATTAAAAATAAATTAGATTTGTGGCATATCTAAGCCAACTTTACCACCATTTTGTTAACAAAGGTTGTTATTGCTCCTCATTGTACAACTTTTACTTGATGGTTTATGAAATTTATGTCATTTTTAGGTCTTGGCCTTCTTTTAATTATGGTTTAGCAAAATTTTAAGTGTATAAACACTCCTAGAAATCCATAAGCTCTAATGGGTTGTTGATGCTTGATGCTTGATGCTTGATGCTTGATGCTTAATAAATGCTACCATTCTATTCTTTTGACACAACTTGTTGTGCTCACTTGTCGGATGTTTTCTTAAATTATCCAAGCTAATCAATGTCTAATAGAGTCTGTAAGTTTTTCATTTAAGTAGATCTGTAATCTAAGAACAAATAATAAATGAAAGATAAAAATAAAATAGATTATTTACAAGTTTTAATTCCAAAAATTGAGTACAAGTATTTACATAAATTGATGATCCAGAAATAAAAACAAAATAGATAAGAACAAATGTAGTACAGATGCACAAATAGACTATCCTAAACATCTAACTCCTCGTCTGCGTGGAATCGCACCACTCCCAGGTGTGTACTGGTCAGGTGCACGTGATTGGCGATCACGCAAGCTGATGGTGGCCCTCCAATGCAAGATCTTCGGAAGTCTGCGTCGGATGGTCCTGTGACGGGAAGATAAGTGGCTGTGACTCATACGTAGGCTAGTATGTAGAAAGACTTGAATCATCATACATAGATGGACCTGGATCAACATATGTAGATGGCTCGACGCTCCAATCATGGTGTGGGACACCCTCTATAGGCTCCGATCCGTAATGTGTGTCCCGATATATATGTCGCAAATCTCTGCATAGCACCTGTACTATCGCTCACAGCTCGTGCTCATTCACCGGCGAGAAATGCGGAAGATATCTTGAGTTGCTGAGATGTGCTCCGCCTACACGAAAAAATAGTATGTGAAATTAGCCTCAAGTAACATATTGAATTCAAATGAATACTTATGTTAACGCTTACATATATGCTCTAGTGCTCAGGATAGTAAGTGGTGGAGGATCTATCGGAGCAAGAATAAAGAGAAACGAACCAAAGACATGTCGGTTGATAGCCATCCCGTCCTCATCTTCATCCAAGCCCTCGACGAGGTAATCCTTCCCTCTCCCAAGCTAAGTGCTCCTGGATAATCAACCCACATCCGCTTTGCTCACCATCGACCCTTTTGAAACTAGGGTTAACTGTCACATCTACTCTGTAAGGTATGAACTGTCGCAAAGACTCGACCGTAAATATCACTCAACCTCTTCCAACCGATCAAAGGGACTCGTATAACCATATGTTAGAGCTTGAGCATGTATGTGATGAGACGTGCGTGATCTCGCTTTCGTACGGCTCATCAATTGCACATATTAAAATTATGTTAAATTAGAATATGCATTATAGATATTTGAACCGAAATGTAATCTGCAAGTCCAACCTGAGTATGCAACAAGCCATCTAACTCATTTCTATATACTGCAATGTTCGCCATTGATATCTGGTAAATATATTTCTTGTTCCACCTATGCACACAACTCAGTTTAGACAAACATATAAGCTAAAAATTTGAAAGTGCAGAAAGTAAAATATACCTTAACCGAATGCTGAGACCGCCAAGATCAGTCGGATATGACATATGTAGGGTCGGCCTCCCCACATGAATATGCTCCCAAGATCATATCTAGGAGGTAGCAGTGCCAAGCTCCGTGGGCCTACTCGAATTCAGAGTTCTCTATGAGGTGGGCTATAAGCTCCTCCTATAGCCATCAATGTATAATGTGTCCTCAGAAGTGGAAGATACCGCAGTGGACCTCAAAACCCGATTTATCCGACAAGAAGAAACATTCAATAGAAATGAATGTGCACGCAGTGCTCAAAAAACTCCTCGCTGCTCATGCAGTATGACTCTATAGAAAGACCACCTAAGCCACCTCAGTGGCATGCATGTCTACGCCTGTGCTTGACCCATCCTGAAGGTCGACCTGATGTGTGGACTAATCGGGTCATGGTACATCACGTTTGGTATTGGGTGTCAGCCCAACAACTAGTCGCAGCAATCAGGCCAGCTAGCTCATCTCTTTCCCTCACCGATCACAATTGGGCCAATCACAAGTGGCCCATCAACACGTAATCTCAAGATTATCGCCACATCCTGGAGCATCATAGTCATCTCACCAACAGCTAGGTGGAAGGTATTAGTCTGTAGAGACCATCTCTCAACAGGCGAACAAATGATGATCTAGTGATGAAACGCTAGCAAGACACTATGCTCACGCTCTAGCCTAATCGATGAATCTTCTACAAGTGATGGGTCATTCCTTCAAAGATAAGCAATGTGAAGCGACTCTAGAACGAGCTATGAAAAAAAGATCGATTATTAACCAAAATAAAATTATGCGTGAATGTAGACATAACTTAAATATTACTTACGATCGGTGAGGGGCTGTCGCCCACGGGAGGCTATGCTAGGGTGGACCTTAGTAGGTGGCTGCTCCAACTGTGGGGTAACCTCCCTAGCATGACCCCGACGTCGATGTTTAACTGGAGGGCAGTGCTCCTCGGCCATCGTACCTATTGAAGAAAATAAATGTAGGAATAATTATAAATAATGAAAGGAAAAAACTGTAGCGTAAAGTATGCCAAAAAAAATTAGAGTACTGCAACCTACAAGGAAAATCTAAGTAACATGCACTAAACCTATACATTGTATGCTAAAGTATCCACGACATACCTTCGACTATTAACATTATGTGGGCAAGATAACCTGTAGTGGTCAGCTATCTTGTATAGACTGCAAGTTCTACTACTGCTAGCTCTATTTTCATCCATTGTATTTTTGAACTTGCTAGTATGAGGCCTACCTGACCTTCTACAAAAATTGGGTGGCTACAATGCTATTAATCCATGCTCTGCACTGAAAGATAACCACTCAGAACGGTCAAGCAATGTGTGAAACTCATTTATGTATGTGAGCTTATACAATTGCAGCGTGTAGTACTATGACACACATGTTAGGTGGTTCAATCATCTAAATCCCAGTGCATCAACAACATGCGGGCATGACCAATGATATATGATCGTTTTGTTACAACTGCAGTTACATAGACCATTATCTAGCAAATCAACTCTAAATGATCAGCTTGACCTGTCAAATACCTGCATCTCCTGGGGGTTGATATTCACAGGTTCAGGGAAATGTCTAGCTTCCCTTTCAGTACGTTGTAACATTGTGGATACTCTTTGGGTGAAAATAGATAAGTTGGCCTCTGTCGAAGCGTGGTAAAGTCTTTTCATGAACAATACAACTAAGTTGTAGTAAATAACAGTAATTAGAGCCTGAATTGGTAAACCACGAGCCCATTTCAGAATACCGTTAAAACACTTAGATGCATTAGTCATCATTATACCATAACACATTCCACCATCATTACAAGTGACCATTTAACAGGGTCGGGCTCCACAAGCCATTTGTGAGCTTCTTCTTTCACATTTTTAATATCTGACATGAAACGATTAAAGTCACGGATATCATTAGTGTTTCCTATCATATACATCTTCTGGCATAGAAAACATCACCAATCCCCAATCTACGTATTACCCTTTTAAAATTTTCACGCAGATGACGCAAGCAGTATCTGTGAGAAGCCTATGGAAAGACTTCTCTACACCCACATAACAAACCAACATGGTAGACACAACAGACAGCATATCATGTAAGCATATTAAGAACCACAATCACGAATCAGTCGACTCAGACTCCACAACAGCAAAGGCAAGTGGAAACAACCCATTGTTTCCATCTATTCCAACAACAGTTAATAACGTACCACGGTACTTTCCTAATAAAAATGTACTATCTAAGCTCAGCACTAGTCGGCAGCTAACCCAACCCATAATAGAAGGACCAAATGCCCAAAATAGTCTTTGGAAGCGCTGTGTACTGCTAGACTGAATTCTGTAGACTGTACTAGGTAAAGTAGTGCAAATTGATTCCATGTAAAGGCTAAGAGTCCTGTAAGACTCTTCCTAACTGCCGAAGATTGCTTTTATTGTCTTACGCCTTACCCCCCAGGCCTTCATGTAGGAAACTTTAACATTGAATTTTGACTCCATTCTACCTATAATCTCCCTAGGTTTCAGATCAATCTAATGCCTGATCACATGTATAATGAAATAAGCTATGAATTTTAAACTACACTGCCGATGACCGCCTGCGCTTACTACATTAATACATCTATGGTTTTCTCCAACTCTGGATATTCCCCAAGTACCCCCTAAGCGTCTGCTGCTGTTACAATACAAATGCCAATTACATGGTTAGTTAAAGGTCCGTTTGGAATTGAACATTATTCACTATACACCACCCAACAACAGCAAATTGAAGACTCCATTTACTTGCGAAACACATACCTTCGACAATGTCACCTGGGATTTCAATATCGTCTGTTAGGATATTTTCATTAGATGGTCTGTCAAAGTAAATATCATTGTCCCACTCTCTCGTAGTTTGACATATCCGTACATACTCATTTGTGGACAACATCTAAATTTCACTATCAATATTTCGAAGTGAATGATTTTTAAAATATCGTGACTATCTAGATTCCCAATTACAGTGGCTTCTAACCCAAGTGAACAATCATCATCACTGATATCTTGCTCAGACTCACTACTTGAACCCGCCATACCGATACTCATCACTTGTAGCACTCAGAACTCGGTTCTCGAGCGATAAATAACATCATTGCTGCCACAAGACTCATAAGTTGGATAACAAACTATCATATTAAATATTACAAGTATAAATAGGGAAATGTTGACAAGGTATTACCTGGGAATCAACTCATCAAAGTCGCAGTGTGCGAGGTGCATGATGAAATCTTATGTATCGTTATTGGTATATCTCGCTTACGGATCATGATGTGGATGCAACATTAACATCCTCTACTTCCACATACAACACTAATATCTAACGGGAAGCTTCGTCTAGTATAACCTCGCAAACGACATCGTCAGATATAACAGACGCTATAAATCCGTTACCCACCAGATAATGACATGTAAGACTGACTGTGTGACGCTCTGAATTAATGTGCAAGGATCTCATAATTCTTTGTTTCAATTCCAGTAAGGTGCTGTGCCGCAAAATCTTAACTAGACGATTTCGACCTCCCGCATAACTTGAATTGAATTTCTCGTCGATACTTAGTTCGCCTCCAAAGAAAAGGATTAGCGAAACAAATTCTTTACTCATTCTTGTAAAACAAACTACATAAATCATAAGAAATTTAAATCAATCGACACATTATACAGATGTCATCATCTAACTTGACTAAAACTAACAGGGCTCTAAGCTTATAGGCCAACTGCAACAACTCAATCCCAACTCATACCTTTCAAAATTATGTTGTACACTCTAAATAATATACTCGACATCTTATCACCTGAACCGCAACGTTAACACAAACATACAAATCAAACCCAACTACAAAATTCTAACCATACAACTCTAATCCCTAGCACACATACTCTATTAATTTATAAATAGAAAAAAAATAGAAATTTACCTTGTGTTGACAAAGAACGACGGGAATGTGCGCAAAAAATAGTAGATTCTGCCGCAGGAAACTTCCTCGAAGAAAATGGAGCCGCCGGAAGCTAATGTTGGCTTCCAACGGCTGCTAGATGGAGAGGGAAGTCGTCAAACACCGTGGATGCAGCTGTCGGGAAGAAAATGAGCTGCTTTTGGCTAGAAGGAGAAGACGGCACAATGCCGGCGGTTGGAGCAACGCCGACGGTTGCTGGGAAGCTTGGAGACAAAGAGGACCATGCTCGGAAGGGGAAAACTAGTCTGCGGCACTCGTGGAGGCGGATGCTCGTTGGAAGCCGGGTGGATCGAGGAATATCTGAGGAAATAGTCGATCGATCGACCCGATTTTAATCCCTCCAATTAGCTAAATTGGCTATCATCGGTCACTAAGTGGGGACGCTTCACACAACTTCACACCACATCGATTCCGACGTTGCTATCTAGTCGCCTACTAAGTAGGCGACTATACCGATTTTCTATTTTTTTAAATAATACTTAATTTTCTAATTACATTTCTAATGATACTTAATTTAAAAAAATTGCCGACGTAGGACGAGACTCATCGATTAGTTTCAATCTCATGAATAAGAACACATGCGCTCTTTTCTTTTCTTCAGATTATCTTATAAGTTTAGGTTCAGTTAAGAATTTTCTTTTTATAGTTTTTTTTAATTTTTTTTCTTCTTTTGATGTATATTTATTATTTTTTTTACTTTTTATATTTTGAAAATAAAAATTACTTCTTAAAGACATTCAAAATGTTTGTATTTTTAAAAGAAATCGTTGATACTGCGGCCATCATCTCCAACCATCTTTAATTTTTTCAACCGTTGCCGATCATCACTCGATTCACTATCTCATTAGTCATTATCATTCTGACTTCACCGGTAATTATTACGATCACCAAATATATCTTTTTTTTTAATATCCAAGAAAAATAAAAACAAAATCAAATAAAAATAAAAAAAAGCTCCAAACAATTTCCTAGCATTCATTTTTCCTATTTTGTGAGACATAAATGATTTCAATATAATTTCATTAAAATCTGACTATTTTTTTGCAATACTTGATTAAATTTAATCATACACTCATACATATAATACATATATAAGAATTTAAAAGTAAGATTTCTTAATTAACAGCCTAAGTTCTCAACAATTAGATTAAAATCAGTAAATAAACACACATCATTTAAACTTAAAAGCACATCACTAATAGCCTATTTGAGCTCACCCTATGACAAATTTCTCCCATAGCACATCAACTGATGCCATATTTCACGCAGAAGCAAAAGTAGAAGCAGAAGAAGTAAATAAATTGATGTTCCCTCTAAGGATTGGAGGTTGAATTTGGCATATGAAGAAGGCAACATCCACTCTGGCAACAGTTCGAATCCTCGCAACACGGCAATCGATAACAACAATGCTCTGGTGGCACAAAATCAGCTGAAGTCATGAGCAAAATAGCAGCTTTTTTTTTTTTTTTTGGAATGGGTATTCACCAACATTTTCTTTGTGGGTGGGGATATATTATATAATTAATCCGGAGGTTAGCACATTAAATCACCCATACTGATTCTCCACAGCATGGAAAGCCGAAGAGGATTCAGTATAACCAACAGAAAGGCTCCTCTCTTCATCCTCGGTATTTGATCTCTCCTCACAACCTTCAAATTCTTTTTTTCTCAAGCATTTATCTATTGAGTATTTAGGAAATGTTTGGTCCATTTAAAGCCGAATAAGATAACTATACTTTATAATAATTTTAATTTGTAAATCTTTCTAAATTTTATGGCTGAAATACAACGTGATATTATTCTATAATTTGAAGTTCACATCAGGACACAGCATTCAAATTTGTTGTTATGCGAGAAATTATTGTATATAGAGTATGGATGTAGCTCTATATTTGCATCATCTGATCATACATCGTAAGTATATATAATCCGGATAATATACACATATAGTGTATATGCTCAAGTGACGCAATACTATTATAGTCGGAATATAGAGCTATATCTAAATTGCGCATATAATAATTTTTGTGAAATTAAGTTTTAATATCAACTAAATTAAAAATTAATAATTAATTGATAGAGATATGCTTTGAATGTAGAACTTCTAATTAAAAATTAATAATTAGTTGATAGAGATATGTTTTGAATGTAGATCTTCTAATAAAAAATTAATAATTAGTTGATAGAGTTATGCTTTGAATGTAGATCTTCTAATTAAAAATAAGATTCTATACCATGACATATGGGCCTTCAAGAAAAAAGTTACATATCAAGGAATTTTTTAGCATTTTGATAAAAAAAAAACTTAAAATTTTGAAAGCATAAATTTGAGTTAATTTTCTTCGTCGCATATTTTATTTTATTATTTGCATGAAATTCCAGGTGCCATTTCAAACGGATGGTTGCTCGGTAATGTGCACGTTTCAATTTATTTGTGAGCTTTTGGTGTGTACAAGATGTATTACTTGCAAGTATCCCAATGTAATGAGTTTGAATGTGAGTCAATTTTGTTTTATATTTTTTTTATAATATTTTTTTAAAAAAATATTTTTTTTTATGTATTTTTATTTTTTAGTTTCAAAATTAAATAATATTATTTTAAAAATATTCATACAAAAAAACATCTAGATATTTTGAGTACTTTTAAAATACCATCAAATATATTTATTTTGAAATAAAGTATAAATAAAATAAAATAAAATAAAATAAAAAATAAAAAGTAATAGTTTTATTGAAAAATAAAAGCAATTTTATAATTGAAATAATGATGGTTCAACAAAATTAAATCAATGATGCCTAAAAAATTTTGATTTTTGTCCAAAGGGCATCAATCAAATACTCAAATATATAATTAATGTTTTTTAGGTTATTCGTATGTCAAGCCCTCTAAAATTCATGTGTTTATAGTTTGAGTGATTTAATATGTCCAAAATAACTCAATATGGAGCCCATTGCATTAAAATGTCCCACAAAATATAAAAAAATATAATTTTTTTTAAAAATAAGTGCCCTTTTAAATTTAATTAGTAAATTAAGTATCATTAAAAAAATTTAGATTTAGGTATAGTTTGCCATTAGTGGCCGACTAATTATGTTAACTCGGCGTGACGAATAGTAGTCGATGATCGCTAAGTAGTAGGCGGCCCAGTCTGCGTCTGCCTATTGAAGCGGGCAAGCGGCTCATAGCGTGTCTTGAGCTAGTCACCCAGTAAGTGGGCGACTAGCCTGCAAGAAATTTTTTTTTTCACATGGGTTACACCAAGTCATCAAGCATATTCTAATCATTAAGATGAATTAATATCAGGCATATTGAAGTCATTAAGGATATGTACAGTAGAGCTATTGCATCATCGATTGGCTTTAACCCCTTATGTTTTTTTGCTTTAGATTTGGATATTTTTACTAGGCTTTAAGCCCTTATCTTCAATTGTGAAGGTCAACTTTAGAGTCTGAAGGTTTTTATTTAAGTAGATCTAAAATTAAATATATTGATTTTAATTTAAGTTGTACAAGTTATAATATTAATATTATGACATTTGGTAAGCGATTCAAATGAGTCATTACATAAATGAATTTAAGTTGTACAAGTCATTGCAAAAAGAGTGAATACAAGTATTTACAAAAATGTACGATCTAAAAATAAAA
The DNA here is from genome assembly GCA_021442155.1 of Cymbidium sinense. Taxonomy (NCBI): domain Eukaryota; kingdom Viridiplantae; phylum Streptophyta; class Magnoliopsida; order Asparagales; family Orchidaceae; genus Cymbidium; species Cymbidium sinense. The sequence continues at coordinate 129,745,894 of CM038215.1, forward strand.
ATAAAATAGACAAGAACCAATGTAGTACAGACGTACATGCCACACTATCCTAAACAGCTAACGACTCTGTCGTCTGCGTGGATTCCCACCACTCCTAGGTGTGTACTGGTGAGGTGCACGTGATGGACGATCACCCAGTTGATAGTGGCCCTCCAATGAAAGATCTTCAGAAGTCTACGCAGGATAGTCCTGTGAAGGGAAGAAATGTGGCTATGATTCATGCGTAGGCTGGTATGTAGAAGGACCTGGATCAACATATATAGATGGACCTGGATCAGCATATGTAGATGGTCCGGCATCCTAGTCATGCTGTGGGATATCCTTTGTAGGTTCTGATCCATAATGTGAGTCGTCGATATATACACATAACGTCAAGTCTCTGCATAACACCTCGTACCTATCTACAACTCCTTGTAACTCGTGCTCATTTGTACTGCCGAAGTGCTGGCGGAAGATGTCCTAAGTCGCCAAGATGTGCTCTGACTGCACGAAAAAATAGCGTGTGAAATTAACCTAAAGTAACATATTGAATTCAACAAAATACTTATGTTAATGCTTACATATATGCACTTTACAGGTGCTCTGGGATAGTAAGTGGTCGGAGGATCTATTGGGGCGGCCAGTAAGTAGAGAGAAGCCTAAGATCTGAACCAGCACATGTACTGATTGATAGCCGTCAGCCTATCCTCATCTTCATCCAAGCCCTCGACTATATAATCCCTCAATTTCTCCCAAGCGGTAATGTGCACCTAGTGATAATCAACTCAGTCTACATCTGCTTTTCCTCGACCATCGACTCTTTTGAAACTGGGGTCAATTGGTGCCACATCTACTCTGGGTATGAGTCCAAACTGTCGCAACACTCGATCAGGTAAGTGCCACTCCACCCTCTTCCAACTAATCAGCGGGACTTGCGCCAACCATATATCGGAGCCTACTGAGCATGTACCTGACAGACGTAGCGTGATTTGCTCAGTGTACGACTCCCAAATCACCTGCACATATTAAAAATTATGTTAAATCAGAATATATATTACATAAATTAAAATCAAAAGGTACTTTACGAGTCTAACCTGTGTATGCAGCAAGCCATTCAGCTCATTCCTATATAATGTTGCATTCGTCATTGGCATATGACGAACATATCTCTCATTCCACTTATGCACAAACACATTTTAAACAAACATATAATCTAAAAAATTTGAAATTACAGAAATTAAAATATACGTCAAACCAATGCTGAGATTGTCAAGATCAGTCGGATATGACACATGCAGGGTCGACCTCCCCACATGAAGATACTCCCAAGATCATATCTGCAGAAGGTGTAAACAACCAGCCATATTGGCCCTGTTGGGCATAGTAGACTTGTACAGCTCCCTATAGAGGTGGGCCATAATTGCTCCTCCTATAGACAGCGAACTGAATGAATCAAGGTCCTCAAGTAGTGGAAGATACTATAGATGGACCTCGGAACCTAACATATATGGCAGTAGGGAAAACCCAATAAGAAATAAAATGTAGGCACGCAGGTGCCTGAAGTACTCCTCAACGCTTAGATGCGCATAGGACTCTATGTAAAAAGACCACCTAAGCCACCTGGTAGCATGCGTCTACACACATTACCCATCACGAAGGTGCGTCGATGTGTGGTACGTCGATCATGATATACCACATATAGTATGAGATGTCATCCCAACAACTCATCGCAGTAGTCTGGCTAGCTACGTCACCTCTTCCTCTCACCAATCACAATTGGACCAATAACAGGCAGCTCATCAACACGTAATCGGGATCATTGCGTCGAAGCTCATCATCTCACCGTGAGGTGGAAGATATTGACTGGAGACCATCTCAAGCAGGCGATGGCGGATGATGATCCAAGCGAATGAAATGTAGCACATAGGCTTCTTTGGTTCCAGGACACTGATGAATCTCTTGCAAGTGATGGGCCACTCCTTCAGCATAAGCAAGTGGGAAGCAGCCTCTAGAACAGTGCTTTGTAATAAAAAATGATCAATCATTAGTCGAACTAAAACCTGTGCAGGTGTAACGTAGAAACTAAAATTAAATAACACTTACAGTATCAGGGTGGGCGGCTATATGCCGACCACGTAGGGAGGCTATGCCAGGGTGGACCTCTATAGGTGGCTGCTCCAACTGCGGGTGTCCTCCCTAGCATAGCCCCTATGTTGATGTTTAATTGGTGGGTGGTGCTCCTCGGCCATCATACCTATTAAAATAAATAAATGTAGTAGTCAGTGTCAGACAGTTATAAATATTAAATGAAAAATTGTAGCGTAAAGTAAGCCAAAAAAAAAGGTACTACAATCTACATGAAAATTCTAAATAACATGCACTTAACATATAGATTGTCTACTAATGTAACTACAACATACCTTTTATTGTTGACATTATGTTGGCACGATGACCTGCAGTGGCCGATTATCTTGCATAGACTGCAGGTTCTGCTACTGCTAGCTTTATTTTCATCCATTGTATTTCAAAACCTAGTGGTATGAGGTCTACTTGACCTTCTACGAAAATTGGGTGACAACAATGCTATTAAACCTTGCTCAGCACTGTAAGCTGGCCAATCAGAATGGTCAAGCAAAGTGTGAAACTCAGTTGTGTATGTGAGCTTATACAGATGCAGAGTGTAATACTGTGACACACACATCAGATGGTTTAATCTTCTAAACCCTAACGCAATAATAACATGCGAGCATGACCAATGATATATGACTGTCTTACTGCAACTGCAGCTACACTAACCATTATCTAGCAAATCAACCCTAAATGATCGATCTGACCTATCAAACACCAGTATCTCCATTAGAGCTTGAATTGGCAAACCACGTGCACATTTTAGAACACCGTTAAAACATTCAGATGCATTGGTCATCATTGTACCATAACACATTCCACCATCATGTACAAGTGACCATTTAACTAGGTCGCATTTCATAATCCATTTGTGAGCTTCTTCTTTCACATTTTTAATATCTGTCATAAACCCATTAAACTCACGAATGTCATCAGTGTTTCATATCATATACATTTTCTAGCAGATAAATTCAACATCACCAATTCATAATCTACGTATTACATTTTTAAAATTTTCACGCAGATGGCGCAAGCAGTGTCCGTGAGCGGCCCATGGAAAAATTTCTCTACACTCTCGTAATAAACGAGCATGTTTATCAGATATTATGCACAAATCACATATAGTGACACCACAGGCAGCATATCATGTAATTAAGAACCACAACCAAGAATCAGTCGACTCAGACTCAACAACAGCAAAGGCAAGAGGAAACAAATAATTGTTTTCATCTATTCCAACAGCAGTAAGTAAAGTAACACGGTACTTGCTTAACAAAAATATACCATATAAATTGAGAACTGGGAGGCAATTACCCCAGCCCAAAATGAAAGGACAAAATGCCCAAAAAAGTTTCTAGAATCACTGTGTATTGCTAGACTGAATTCTGTAAATTGTACCAGGTAAAGTAGTACAAACTGCTTCTATGAAAAGGCTGAGAGTCCTATAAGTCTCTTCCCAACTACCAAAAATTACTTTTATATCCTTACGCCTAGCATCCCAGGCCTTCATGTAGGAAACTTTGACACTAAACTTTGATTCCATTCTAGTTATAATCTCCCTAGGTTTCATATCAATTCGATGTCTGATTACATGTATAATGAAATAAGCTATGAATTCGGAACTATACTGTCGATGATCACCAGTACTAACTGCATTGATACATCTGTAGTGTTCCCTAATTCTAGAGATTCTCCAAGCACCCCCTAAACGTCTGCTGATGTTACAATGCATATGCCAAATACATGGTCTGGTAGGACTATCGTGATGTACACATATCATAATATAGTTCTTCTGGTTTGAGGTAACTGTTTGAAATTGAATATTATTTACCATACACCATGCAGTAACAACAAACTAAAGACTCCTTTTACTTGTAAAACACATTCCTTCTACACGGTCACCTAGGATTTCAACATCATATGTTAGGACATTTTCATTAGATGGACTGTCAAAGTACATATCATTGTCCCACTTTCTCATAGTTTGATACATCCGTACATACTCATTAGTAGACAACATCTGACTTTCACTATTAATATATCAGAATGAATGATTTTTTAAGAGATCTTGATTGGCTACATTCTCAATCACTGTAGCTTCCAACCCAAATGAACAATCATTATCACTAATATCTTGCTCAGAGTCACTACTTGAGCCACTGCTTATAGTCTCATACTCATCATCGCCTACAACACTCGAAGGAACATATGGTTCCTCTGAACGATAAATAACATCATCTCTGCCACAAAACTCATAAGTATGATGACACACATTGATATTAAATATTACAAGTATAAACAGGGAAAGACAGAGAAGGTGTTACCTGGAAATCAATTCGTCAAAGTTGCTCTGTGTCGCACTGAAGCATGTGCAATGAAATCCTTTATATGCGTCTATGGTATATCTGCTAACCTTAATACCGGATCAGCTAATGTGGATACAATATTAGCATCCTCCACTTCCACATACAACACTAACATATGACGGGAAATTTCGTCCAGTGTAACGTCGCGAACTTCATCATCAGAAATAACAGACACTATAAATCCGTTACCCACTGTATAACGACATGTAAGACTGACAGAGTGGAGCTTTGAATCAATGTGCAAGGATCTCATAATTCGTTGTTTCAATTCCAGTAAGGTGCTATACCGCAGAACCTTAACTGGTCGATTTCGACCACCATATAACTTGGAATGAACTGCTCATTGACACTTAGTTTGCCTCCATAGAATTGGATCAGTGAAACAAACTCTTTACTCATTCCTCAAATAATTGGAGAATAACCAATCACATCAGTATTTCCTAAATCTAGAAAAATATCATGGGTCCAAATTTTTTTTGTAGTACATACTACATAAATCAAATGATATTTAAATCAATCGACACGTTATGCGAACGCCGCCATCTAAGATGACTAGCTCTAAAGGTAATCATCTCTAATCTTATATGACAATTATAACGACAAATCCTACTCATATCATTCATTAATATTTCACAATCATTTATAATAGTATGCCCGCCATATATTAAACGTTAAAGACTGTATTATCACATAAAATTACAAATCAATTACCTGTACCGCAACTCTAACCAAAAATTGCAAATCAAATCCAACTACAAAACTCTAACCCCATAGCTCTAAGCCTTAGTACACACAATCTACTTACTTATAAATGAGAAAAATTAGGGATTTATCATGTGTTTGCGAAGAACGATGACAAAGTGTGCTAAAAATTGCAGAATCCGCCATAGGAAACTTTCCCGAAAGAAATAGAGCCATCGGAATCGTCGCCAGAAGCTAATGTTGGGTTCCAAGAGATGTTAGCTTGAGAGGAAAACCGACGCACATAGCAGACGTGGCTGTCGGCAAAAAAAATGACGGTGGTTCGGCTATAAGCGGAAGGCGGAGCAATACCAGCGGTTGGAGCAAGGCTGACGGCTGCGGAAAGGTCGGAGAGGAAGGTGATCATGCTCGGAAGAGAGAAATGCGGTGGGCGGCTCGTGTGGAGGCATCAGATGCGGTAAGGCGCTCAGATCGATGGAAATGGAAAGAAGGCTCGCGAATAGGGTCGATTGGTCGATCGACCATATTTGTTTAATCCTCGGCTAGTTTCCCACTAAGTGGGCTTAAACGTTAATAAGTCACGTAACCTGCTTCAATGTGACAACTATCCTGCCACGTCGGAGTTGACGTGACTAGCTAGTCGCCCACTTAGTGGGCGACTATACCTATTTCTAAATTTTTTTTAATATTACTTAATTTACTAATTAAGTTTAAAATAATACTTATTTTAAAAAAATTACCTATAAAAATAATTAAGTGCCTATACAAACTATCCACGACTCTTATCCAAATGACCATTGTCTCATATCTAAAAATCTAAAATAAACAATGCCTCAACAAATTCACAAAAGAAATTTTAATCGAAAAAGTAATTGAGATTCGTAGAAAATAAAAAAGCTTTACCAATCGAACTATTATTATCTAATATCAGCCAGCCTGCAACAACGAGCACATAATAGCAGCAACTAATGCCTAGTAATAGAGATGATCCACAATAAGAAAAAACATCCCTCTAAAATTAGTAGATGGTAAAAACAACTAAAAGAAGTGAGAACGTTAGCCAGTAAACAACCTCCCACAATATTGTTAGAATTCTCTTATAAAAATAATATATATGGGCCACACTAGCAAAATTATAATAAAGCACGCCTAATGCTAATTGCCTTGAACAAAAAGACGAGGCTCAAGAGGGAAATGAAATAGAAGATCAATCCAAAATCCTTATCAATGAATAACTTGAATTTCGATAAACAAAGCTGCAAACTCCACAACATATCATCTTCATTTTTCAAAGAAGCGGAATGAGGACTGGATTCCATGGTATCTAAGAAGTTTTTTGATAACATGACAATAAAGTCTAGATAAACACCATATGGGTATAGAGCTGTTGACCTCCATGCATGTTGCATCAGTCGAGTCGAGCTCACAAGACAAATTCGACGGACTTTGGATACAACAATGCGCAAATCGACGCTAAAATACACTTGACGTCATCGAAACTAGTCGAAATGACCTCTGATCGACGAACGGACTTTGTCATCGCGTTTCGAATGTCAAAATTGACCAGAATATACATATTGTACAATTTGATGGTCGACCAATCAAGAAAAAAATCCGTCAATGCGCTTATGTGCATATCGAGGTCGAGAGGCTGCAACGATACTCAGACAACCTCCGTTCGTAAAATTGATCCTCTTGTTAGTGTTGAATATCGAGCGATCGGATACAATAATGCACAAATCAGAGCTGAAATGCATTAGACATCACCAAAATCAGTCGAAATAACCTCTGATTGCAAAATAGACTTCGCTACTATGTCCATAAAGCCAAAAATATATAAACTTGACATCCATATTGCAGAAGTCGATGCACAAATGCAAAACACACAATTAGTTGTGTGCAAGAAATTGTGATATGAAATTCAAAATGTTTGACGATAAATTTGGCGATGAAATAATTTAAAAATAATAATAATGTTGCGTGCTAGAAAACCAGTTACGGTAGAGTAAAAGTATACGCCTTAGCTTCATTGCAGAGTCCAGTACACACACAGATGTTTGAAGAGTTAACAATAAAACTCTAGAATTTTTACGTGGAAAAATCTCGAAAAGAGGGAAAAAACCACGGAGCCTAGCACAATAAAAATCTTTCACTATGTATCTATTTCAGAGTACAAAATTTTTCTGGTAACGGGATTACAAAATTGTATGTGAGAAGGGCTGATAATAGGAATCCCAGAATCAGCCATATATTCATGGTTAGGTTGTAACAGTTGCTAGTTGTAGTAGATGATGGTGAACATCGGGGGTCAGTGGCTGACGATGACGATTGTTGGTGGTGGTGACCGGCGATTGACGGCGGCGGTGACCGGAGATGTTGGTCAACGACAATGCCCGGTGATGGTGGCCGCGATTGGTCGGCGACGGTGACCGCACGGTCGGCGCGTGGTTGGCGCAATAACCGACGCACGTAGTCGACGGTGGCGACCGGGCGCCGATATGGATGGGATGACCGGTGATGATGGTGGTGACCGACGGAAATGGCCGACGATGGTCGGCGGCGGTGACTGACGACTGTAGTCGGCCGAGGTGACCGACGACGGTAGTCGGTGGTGGTGACCAGCGGAGCAGGTCACCGATGGCGGCGTCGACAACGGTGGTTGGCGGCTAACGACGGTGGTTGGTTGGGTCGACGGGTGGTCGGCGCACACCGAAAGTGGCACGATTATGCTTGGGGGAATTTCAAGCTTTAGAGCTCTCTCCTCTCTTTAGCTAGACCTCCTCTCATGTGAAGAATGAGGGGCTATTTATAGATTAGAGGAGTGATGTTTCTGTAGATACATGCAAAATCCGAACCACTCCACTCCATCGAACGACTCAAAATGATTCCTTTGATCATTTGATGAATTTTAAGCATTTGAATGCTCAAATGAAGACAGAATTATGAGATCTTAAGCTTGTTAGATCTGACTCATCAAGACGCTTGATTTGACTATAAACACTCCATGTTTAAGAGCTATTTAGAGATTTAACTGATATTCCAAAGTTTCCAATGATATTTTAAGTGTTTGATCTTGGCTAGTTTCAACTTAGGATCAACTTGCTTTTGACATGAAGATTCGTGCTTCGACTAGTAGTATTTTAAGTGTTATATTAGTTGCCCCCTATGTTTGGATGACATAATCCCAATCATCCAAAAATATATACGCCAAATACTTGAAAATAGCAAATTCTTCAATGAAATTTGCGGGTCCACTAACCATACATTTTGAGAGAATAAATCTTCATGGATGCACAAAATTATGATCACAGAAGCGGGTGCAGGGCCGCGGATGTGTACGGGTATGCGCAGGCTTAAGGTTTCGATGTCATGGACCCATCCGAACATTTATGCAGGCGCTATGGGCGGCGCCGGGCGAAAGATCGCGGGCAAGAGGCGAGGCGCAAGGCCGCAGTGAGCGTGTGAGGGTGGGCCATGCTGCAAAACCGTGCTAATGAGAGTTTTTTTGTCCGTTTTTGTTCGTTGTCCGTGATTTTCAACAGTTTTTCTTGGTTTTTTACCCTCTATAAGGTCTAAAAAACCCCAGAAGGGAGAAGGCACACTCCTCATATGCTCGAGTGTTCCCCTTCTCCTTAAGAGAAGGTCATTCGAAGGTGATCAAGGCCCGTGGTACATACAGCGAGGCTACGGTTTTTCCTTGAAAGAGGAGTCAACCGTTTTCATCGGACTGACCGGGTTTGGAAGCGATCAAGGACCGTGGTACATACGGCGAGGCTGCGGTTTTCCCTCGAAAGAGGCGTCAACCGTTCTCGTCGGACCGACCAGGTTCAGAGGCAATCAAGGCCCGTAGTTCATACAACGAAGCTCCGGTTTTCCCTCGAAAGAGGCGTCAACTGTCCTCGTCGGACCGATAGGGTTCGGAGGTGATTAAGGCCCGTAGTTAATATGGAGAGGCTCTGGTTTTCCCTCAAAAGAGGCGTCAATTGTCCTCGTCGGATCGACCGGGTTCGGAGGCGATTAAAGCCTGTAGTTCATACGACGAGGTTCCAACGACCGGCAATGGCGATCGGCGATGATGACCGACGACGGCGATTAATAATGACAACGGTCGATGGTGGATGACGGCGGCGGTGGTTGGTGGCCAATGGAGGTGGTCGGCAGAACTCCATGAAGTCAATCGCTGACGACGCTGGTAGTCGAGGGGATGACCACGATGGTGGTGACCGCGATGACCGACGGCGGTCGACAGCGACCAACGACGGTGGTGGCGGCCGGGTGGTCGGCAGCGACCGCAACAAAAGTCGACGGCATAGCCGTAATGCGATGGACAGCGTAGTCGGCGGCGGATCGCGGCGGTGATGACAGCGGTGGTGGTAGCGGGCGCGGCCGCAGTGGTTAATGGTCGACGGGTGGTCGGCAGCAGTAACTGGCGACGGTAATCGATAGTGGTTAATGCGCCAGTATGGGGATGACCGACTATGGTGACCGGCGAGATGGCGCCATGGTCGGCGGTGGTGACCGGCGGCGGTGACCGGCGACGGTGATGACCAGCGGTAATGACCGGCGACGGTCCGTAGTTCCTACTTCTTCTTATAGAAAATTGGATTTCTTAAAACTTCAATAGATGGTTCAACAGTTGATAACTGCCAAGATGACGGGGAAGCGTTAATTAGGAACCGTCATTCGAGCAACTCAGAAAGTCTGATAGATAATTTCAAAGTATTATTCTTCATGATGTTATTTGATACCGATAACTAGCATGTGAGGGGTAGAATCGAATCCATTGAGGATTTTTGACCCATCCGAAGTTATTTGTCAAAGTGTTACTTGATGACATTGACCTGCACAGGAGAGATCAAATTAAATCCGCTGAAAATTTTTGACCCATTCGAGGTTGTTTGTCAGAGTGTTACCCGATGATGTTAACCTTTATGGAAGAGGTCGAATTGAATCCACTGAGGATTTTTGACCTATCCAAGGTTGTTTGTCAGAGTGTTACCCGATGAAGTTAACCTGTATGGACGAGGTCGAATTGAATGCACTGAGGATTTTTGACATATCCGAGGTTGTTTGTCAGAGTGTTGACGGATGACGTTAACCTATAAAGGTCGAGAATCGAGGATTTTGACCTATCCACATTATTTGCCTGAGTGTTACTCGACATTAACTGTTTTGGAAGAGGTCGAATTAAATTGATGAGGATTTTGACCTATTCGAGTTTGAGTCGAGTGTTACCTGACATTAACCTATATGGAAGAGGAATTAAATCCGAGGATTTTTGACCTATCCGATGTTGTTTGTCGAGTGTTGGCGACGCGTTAATCTATGGAAGAGGTCAAATTGAATTACCGAGGATTTTGACTTATTCGAGGTTGTTTGTCGAGTGTTACTCGACATTAACATGTATGGAAGAGGTCAATTGATCCGGCCGAGAATTTTTGATCTATCATTTGTCGAGTGTTACCCGATGACGTTAACCTATATGGAAGAGGTCGAATTGGATCCGCTGAGAATTTTTGACATATATGAGGTTGTTTGTCAGAGTGTTACTCGATGACGTTAACTTGTATGGAAGAGGTCGAATTGGATCCGCTGAGGATTTTTGACCTATCTGAGGTTGCTTGTCAGAGTGTTACTCGATGACGTTAGCTTGTATAGAAGAGGTCAAATTAAATCCACTGAGGATTTTTGACCTATCCGAGGTTGTTTGTCAGAGTGTTACCCGATGATGTTAACCTATATGGAAGAGGTCGAATTGAATCCGAGGATTTTGACTATCGAGGTTGTTTGTCGAGTGTTACCGATGATGTTAACCTATATGGAAGAGGTAGAATTGAATCCGCTGAGGATTTTTGACCTATCCAAGGTTGTTTGGCAGAGTGTTACCCGATGGCGTTAACATGTATAGAAGAGGTCGAATTGAATCGGCTGAGGATTTTTGACCTATCCGAGGTTGTTTGTCAGAGTGTTACCCGAAGACGTTAACCTATATGGAAGAGGTCGAATTGACTGGCGAGGATTTTGACCTATCAGGTTGTTTGTCGTTACGATGACGTTAACTGTTGGAAGAGGTCGAATTAAATCGAGAATTTTGACCTATCGAGGTTATTTATCGAGTGTTACCCGGCGACGCGTTAACCTATATGGAAGAGGTCGAATTGAACTGGTGATTTTGACTATCGAGGTTGTTTGTTAAAGTGTTACCCGATGACGTTAACCTATATGGAAGAGGTCAAATTGAATTCGCTAAGGATTTTTGACTTATCCGAGGTTATTTGTCAGAGTGTTAATCGATGACATTAACATGTATGGAAGAGGTCAAATTGGCGAGGATTTTGACCTATCCGGTCGTCGAGTGTTACCCGATGACGTTAACCTATATGGAAGAGGTCGAATTGGATCCGCTGAGGATTTTTGACATATCTGAGGTTGTTTGTCAGAGTGTTACTCGATGATGTTAACTTGTATGGAAGAGGTCTAATTGGATCCGCTGAGGATTTTGACCTATCCGAGGTTGTTTGTCGGAGTGTTACACGATGACGTTAGCTTGTATGGAAGAGGTCAAATTAAATCCGTTGAGGATTTTTGACCTATCCGAGGTTGTTTGTCAGAGTGTTACTCGATGATGTTAACCTGTATGGAAGAGGTCGAATTGAATCCTCTGAGGATTTTTGACCTATCTGAGGTTGTTTGTCGTTGTTACACGACGCTAACTGTGAAGAGGTTGAATCCCGATGATTTTGACCTATCCGAGATTGTTTGTCAGGGTGTTATCCGGTGACGTTAACCTGAATGGAAGAGGTTGAATGGAATCCGCTGAGGATTTTTGACATATCTGAGGTTGTTTGTCAGAGTCTTTGCTCGATGACGTTAACCTGTGTGGAAGAGGTTAAATTGAATCCGCTGAGGAGTTTTGACATATCCGAGGTTGTTTGTCAGGGTGTTACCCGATGACGTTAACATGTATGGAAGAGGTCAAATTTAATCCGCTAAGGATTTTTGACCTATCCGAGGTTGTTTATCAGAGTCTTTGCTCGATGACGTTAACCTGTGTGGATGAGGTCGAATAGAATCCGCTGAGGATTTTTAATCTATCCGAGATTGTTTGTCAAAGTATTACCTGATGACGTTAACTTGTATGGATGAGGTCGAATTGAATCCGCTGAGGATTTTTGACCCATCCAAGATTATTTGTCAAAGTATTACTTGATAACGTTAACCCGTATGGAAGAGGTCGAATCAAAACATCCGTTTGTGATTGTAGCTAAAGTTGCTCCTTAACCTTAGTCTTTTTCATTGGTATTGCTGATTTGCTTCTCTAATTTATATTCAATTAGATATCCAAAATATTGATTTGGATAATCTTTTAAGATTAAGAGTTGCCCCCAGTTTTTGATAAAATTTGAAGGAACGAAGTTTGATGAATCTTCATTCTTCGCTTGCGCTCCTTAAAAGCTTGAAATGCTCCACCTCAAAGGTGGTTTGATCTTGTTGGGAAACTTGATCGCCATACAAAATAAAATAATGGGTATCAGATTCCCACAGACGATGCCAAAATGTTGCGTGCTAGAAAACCAGTTGCGGTAGAGTGAAAGTTTACGCCTTAGCCTTGTTGTGAAATCTAGCACACACACATGTATTTAAAGAGTAAACAAGAAAATGCCAAAATTTTTACGTGAAAAATCTCGAAAAAGAGGGGAAAAACCACGAGGCCTGGCCCAGTAAAAAGCTTCCACTATATATTTGTTTTGGAGTACAAGTTTTCTCGATAACGGGATTACATAATCAGATATGAGAAGGTCGACAATGAGAATCCCAAAATCGACAACAATCATATAATCGCTCAGTTGTAACAGGTGGTAGCAAATGATGGTGAATAGCGAGAACAATGCGAAGTTCGTCATGATGGAGATCGAGATCGACGACGACGAAGATCGCATGGCGGTACGGCCATGGCGGCATGGGCGGTGATGGCCGCATGGCGGGGCGGCGCGGTGATGGCCTACGGCGATGGTCGACGATCAAGTGGCACGACATTGGAGGATCTTCGCTTTAGAGCTCTCCCCTTCTTGTTTGGCCTCCTCTCGATGAATGAGGCTATTTATGATGGAGGCGTCTGTAAATACATGCAAAATCCAACCACCCTCTCCATGGACGCTCATGCCGATTTCCTTGATCATATGATGTATTTTGTGTATTTGAATGCTCAAATGAAGTCGAATTATGAGATCTTGGGCTCGATCCTCCATCGAGACGCCGATTGACTATAAACACTCCATGTTTGAGAGTTATTTAGGATTTAACTAACATCCAGAGTTTCCGATATTTTTGATCTCACCGCCAACTTCGGATCAACTTGCTTTTAGTATCAAGATTCGTGCTTCGACTAGTAGTATTTTAAGTGCCATATCACATATATTATTGGGATTTGAATGAAGTTACATTGAAATTACGTCTGAGATAAATGGACAAAACTAATAGCTCAGAGGATGTTTGGGGTTATTTTTATTTTTATTTTTTAATTTGTGCTTATATTTTAATTTGAGTTAAAGTAAATTTAGTATCTTAAAAAATATATTTTTATTTTTACTAAATATATAATAAATTAATTTATATGATGATGATTCTAACAAAATAATAGTGATACGGTTGACCAGATAATAAATGCTTTGATTAACAGTTGTTAGTGACGGAGGTGGTGGTTTGAATGGCTGGTGACAGCTGAGACGTTGATGGTAGAGATTATTTTTAAAAAAATTTCTTGTTTTTAAATAAAAGATTAAAATAGGTAAGAAAAAATTTAAATAAATATATTTCAAAAATTTAAAGAAAAAAAAATTGATCCTTAACAGGTGCTAAATTTATAAGATAATCAGAAGAAAAGAAACATAAAAGTAATAATTGTAACTTTACATATAATAAATAACAAAAAAATTATTTATTTTTAATTTAAATTTGTTGTGGAATTTTTAAAACATATTAATTTATAAATTATGTTAGTGGACTCGCCCCGTTAAAACTAAAAATTAATTTTAAACCAAATTGGTGCAATTTTGCAGAAGAAAGCACAATTATATGGTGCGATTTTAAAATTAAAAATTACTTTTTGTTTTTCATATATTTTAAGTTATGCTCAACTGAAACTAGATTGGAATGATATTTCGTATAGAGAGTGGCACAAAATAGCGAGGATGATTAATTATGCTTAAGCAGATGTTTTTGGGTGTTGAGCTTTGGAGGGATAAGCCGGCACACTGGTATTAAGCTCTCCATCTTCACCTCTATGCCTATCATCTAAAATATTTATACTCCGATGAACACCACTTTCCTCAGTCTTATTTATTTTATGCTAAACAAAGTTTTCCTCATCTCTACTAAGGAACGACTATAATGTGTTGCTCACTCGGTGCCTTTTGGAAGTATAATGAAAGCCTTAACTTAGTTTTACACAAGTATCATTTAAGCCATTTGTCACTTCCTTTATGATTTTTGTTAGCTTGTACAACAAGTGCATGCCTCTTCTCTCAGACCACATGTGCATGATTTAGTTATATGAATTAACTGTGACTAAGACATAATATGATGAAGTTCAAAGTTAACAAGTGCATAAAACCTAGATTTATAGCAAGCCATCTATCTCATCTTTATAAATCTTCATATCTTTACCACAATAGGGTGCATCTTTTTCATATAGTATTCATTCCACCTATAAAAGCAAAATGGATTAATTCTAAGTATGAATAGGTTGATGAAAAATATTGTAGAAAATATGATCGTTGCTTTAGGTACTGAATCCCAAGCTCTTACTCTCAATCTTTCCAAGAAAAGGGACATATAACATAGGCTTACTTAAGTGTAGGTGCTCTAAGTTTCATACTTACAATAAGTGTAAGCATTAAGCAATGCAGACATGATTGAGTTTAGTAGCCACTTTTAACTCTTTATAAATGCTCCACCTAGTTAGTATTTTGAGAATTTAACTAAGTCATTCAAGATGTACCTCATAAATATCAAATATGAAAAATAATATACGCTAAAATATGTCATATAAATTTAATATCATCGAGGTCCAAGTATGAGTCACTATAGAATGTCTATCGAATGCATCAAAGGTTGCAACCACGCTTGTATACGAGCCTGACCCAGCTGAAATATAAAGACAACACTTGCTTAGAATATGATTTTTATTGAAAAAATAATATCGGTACGAGTTTAATAATGATTTTCGATCCATGGTTTTTTTTTTTTAATTTCTATCCCATTTTTTTTGTTGCTTCTAATCTCAAAATTTTGAGGGAAGTTATAAATTTTGCATTTGTTTTCTATTATCTTGCACTTCTCCTTATGGATTATGTTGACCACTATCTTTTATTTTAGGATATTTTAGTGCATTAGTATGCAATGCTATAGTAGGTGTTCTGATGTGCAAATTCATCAATTGCTTTTTACAGGGTTTGTTGATCTGATTATTTCCAGCAAGTTTGATCTGATTAATTATTTACAATTAAGTCATCTTACCCTTGTGGGCTCCGAAAACTTGCCACCGACCTCTCGATTAAGAGAGTTTGATTTAATGTCAGTCAAATCTTCAGAAGGTAGATGGAATAGTAGATAAGACACTACTCAGAGATTTTGTCCTCAATTTGTGAGGACTTTAGATCTGGTTCAAGGTTTTCTAAATGCACAAGCACCTATAGTTAATTACCACTCTCAATGCTGAGAAATACCTTTCGATTAAGGCTAGTCGTTAGATCGCTAAATACGTAGCATGTAGTAGCAATATGTGTAGCGTATAGTCGTGAAATTCACCATTTTAACTTAAAGCGGATGGTTGAGGGAACGATGATGCGCCTGACCAAGATCATATGGTTCTGTCATCCCGGGCCGTCATGGTCCCTAGTATACTTAGTTAGAGGAGGTAGTCGACCCAACTTGATTGAAGGATCCTTGTCAGCAGCCATGAGTTGTGTCATCCAATAGAAGCTTGTATACCTGGGTGATGTTTGTCTAAGGAAGAAAGTTTAAGTTCACCTTAGCTGATAGAGAGCTTTTTGCCCTATCAGATGCACCCTATGGTTCACATCTCAAGGGACAGAGCCATTGGGAAACATATAGACTACAGTCGTGACCGTAATATAATGGTGTTATTTGGCAGCGGCCACCTGATCAGAGGACTCTGGTCGTGACTGCATCATATGTGGAGCCTACTAGCCAAATCACCAGGACAAAGAACACGGACCACGTTCTTACTGCCATGAGATTGGTTGAGAGTGAATATAGAAATACACTTGACTTGACATTGGCTCATTTGTGCGCTAGAATTTTTTTAATTTGTCACCTCCGACAAATAGTTGCGGAAGGCGGGTTGGATTGAGTTTTAACTTTAAGTTTTTAGATTGATGATTTTCATTTAGTCATTTTGAGCCTAATAATTCATCAGATTTTTTATTTAGATTGATATTTAATTTATATTAATTTGATTTGAAATTTTAAACATATTTTGATGGTAGTATCCCATCTGGTTGAAATCTCCATTCAACACAGCCATCATCAGGGTGTAAATTATTTGAACATTCATACTATAATTTGATAATTTTATTTTGAGATTGAACCACTTTGATTGAAATCTAAAATCAGCATAATCATCATTAGGGTTAGACCTTGTCAACTCTACTTCCTTGCTTGTAGGGATCAAGTCTATAGCTACAGCTTATGATTTTGTTTTTATATAGAAATGGAGAATAAATTATTTTAAAAATGAAAATTCTCTATTAAAGCTTTTGTTGGTCATTTGTAAATATAAAATAAAATCATCTTTTTCTTAGTAATTGAGCATTTGATTTACAGCCAATCCTGTCAACTCCTATTCCTTACAAGAAGGATTGGATTGGTTGAGTGGGACTTACGACTACATCATATAGACAAAGCGGCCCAGTGAATTTATTTTTAATTTTATTGAATTTTGTGCAATTTATAAATTTTACACATTTTACGAGGCGATTAAGGTTAAGCTTAAGAAGCTTCTCGTAAAATTTGTAAGTCACTTTAGTACACTTTTCAAGGCATTCAACTTGACTTAATTTTTTATTAAGATGTGCATCATGATTCATCTTATTATTTGCATGAATCTCGAGGTAGTGATTAAAAACTCTATGGCTGCCTCGTAATGTGTATAAATTTTAATCTCATTTGAGCATAGTTGACCACTCATGCACATTTTAGCTCAATTTACATAAAGCTTACATCAAGATGCATGTAAACTTCAATTCAATAAGCTGCTTACACGCATTTTCAGACATTTTACTTGAGTGTATTGACTTTATAATGCATATAAGACTCATCTCCTTAAAATATTTACATGCATCTTGGTGTGATAGACTTGTATGTATAGTTTCTTTGGAGTATCTGCAAGTATATTAAAAATAGCTTGATATGGATGTCCATTTAATATATTGGGCTTTAGGTTTGATGACCTCAATTTGATGGTCATTTAAGATTCTCTTGATCATCTCAATATAGATTGTCAAACAATCAGATATTCAACAAGAAGTTGCATTTATACTTGTTAATAGGTTTCCAAATTGTGTCCTCTCTCTTAGGTGAGTTATCAAAATGTTATATAAGTTCACCTTCGACCTCAAGTCAAGTTTTGCTTTTTGCATAAAAGGATCTTTAGGTTTGATGCAAGTCTTTTATGTCTTAAATGAGTTTCAAGCTTATTGATATCTAAACCCAAATTCTCCTAGTGACTTAAGGGCACAGTATAGTATACTTCAAATATTTACCAAAACATGTCGATTATGCTTTTAGCAAGTTGTCTAATTTTGTTCTTGCTCATAGATAGATCGTTGAATGATGTTCTTGCATGAGAAGAATTTTCGAGGCTCTACCAGTTCATGTTTATTTGACCCTTGTTCATGCTCTTAAACGAGCTACTTTATCTCATTCTTGTATGTAAGCAAGCTATCAAGTTTAGTTTCTACAAGTAGAAGAGGAATCAAATTCAATACAGTTTTGCTTCGAGTCCAATTGAAGTCTCATTTGGGTATAGATAAAAGAGCTCTCAATGTCACCATAAATTTCATTTAAATTTCATTCTAATATGATTTTTGCAAGTTCATTCTTCATTTTAGGAATTTGCATTTTGATTTAATACTAATTTTAACTTCAATTTAGATTTCAAGTATCTTTTTATTGTCCCTTGTTAATTTAAATTTTGACGAAATTTCGACAACACCTATCCTAATCTGAGAGAATTCTACTAAAATCAGAACTGCCCACCCGTCTAAAAAGATGCGCATGGTTGATATTTTGCAACACCGCAGTCATAAATCCTCCAACTTATCGGTTTAAAGAGACGCGGATAGACCTTCAATTACCTGCATGAAATCAAATAGATTATATTTTCATAAATTCGCATATTTATATAATACAAATGGCACAACCATAAAATTAATAAGGATTGACGATGAAATTTGCAAACTCTCTTTTTTTGGGTAAGTTACACGTGACCAGTTGGGATGAAGAGTGGAGCCCGGGTAGGCAGCAAGATGTAGGGATGTTGTGAGTTTGCCGACGAGGAAAGCATGAATTGGGGTAAAGCTCATGCATGCTAAGAGGTGAGGTAGCATGAGAAATACATGCACAGTGGGCTACGACCGATCGGATAAGAAAGTGGGTTTGGATGTTCACATGGAGAGGGCAGTTTTACTAGACTGTAGGAGGAAAATTAGCTAGAGTGGCAAGCAGGAGGAATGAAATAAGTTGTGGGGTTTCTCGGGTTGGATTTCATCAAGAAAGAGAAGAAATTCAGCGTGGTGTTGTGAGGCGGTTTACCAGCATGGGAAGCAGGTTGACGGGCTCTGCGTGGAGACTGAAGGCCGCATGAAGGGATAGCATATTTTGGCTTGGTGAGTTCGCCGATGAGAGTGGTGCGGCTGTCAGGCTGGTTTGGAAGTTAACGAGCAATACGGAATAGAGGACAGAAGAGAGATGTGGCAGAATAGTTCAAGTAAGGAGAAGACGACGAAGAGAAGAAGAGAGAGGAGAAAGGGATTATTTTAAAAATAGGTTTAGTGTTAATCTTAATTAGGCGTTTAGGCACGAAAAAAATTTTTTTATATAACACGACTATGACTGCCATGGACGACTGACGCGATTTTTTCTTTTTTCTTTCGATAGCGGTAGGAGAGAGAGAGAGAGAGAGAGATGGTGCGGTTTTTTTTTTGCTTTCGGTGGGAGAGAGAGGGGGTTTTATTAATTTTTTAATTAATATAATAATTTAAAATATTTAAAATATATAATATAAAAATATTTTTTATAATTTATGTTCGACCAGAGAAAGAGAGCAGCGAAGTAGAGAAAATCAAACTTGGGAGAGAAGACTTTTTAAGTGAATCACCTGTGCGAATGAGTATCGGACGTATGTGATTTTTTTTTATTTTTTATTTTTTGTTATGAGACAGATGGGACGAGACATTCAAGAAATGACAGATTTCAGCGAAAAATCTGAGATTGGACGACACTTACGTGGATGGCAGCTTCAAACCAGACCATTCATTTAGGTTCTGCTCGTAATTAAGTTTCATAACAAGCCTAATATCGATATGCATGTATTTCTCATTTGAAGGTCTCAAAACTTTTTAGGGCCAAAAGCCTAATATCGATATGCATGTATTTCTCTTTGAGAGGAAGCTGTATCATCGAAGTATATCTCCTAGTAGTGAATGCTAGTATACCTTAAGTTCATAATTTGTTCATCGAGGATAATCATCAGAGAGAGTCGAGGAGTGCTAAGAAATCGATTAGTGCTTATCCTTTCACCGCACGGAGGGATACAAAAGTAATGCCAAACTGTGACAAAATCATAGACCAATATGCCAATCATCTGAATAGCGTCGGCCATGTCATGAGTTATTGTAGTGGATTGATCCTAGAGATCAAGTTCATCTTATGAGAAAGCATGTAATGTTGTAGCTTTTGGGATGCAAAGATTAAATCTAGGCAATGGTTCTCAATGGGTTGATAATTTGCTTCAGCTGGGATCAGATGATGGCTTAGATAGTAGAGAGTATTATCTTTCCCTTCGTTGTTGGCTTGGGCCAACAAAGAGACAAGGGTGTCTTCTAATGCAGTAGTGTAGAAGATGAGCAGTTTGCCTGTGATAGGGGCTGCTAGAACTGGAGGCATCATCAGGTAGTGCTTGATGTCTTCAAAGGCATATTGGCACTTATCATCCCACTTGAACTTGGCATCCTTTTTGAAAAGCTCTAAGATTGGTTGCCACCTTCCTCATAGGTTGGATATAAAGCATCTTAGATATGCCAACTGTGGCATTTTTAATATCGCTTTGATCTTCTCCGGATCGATTTCAATTCCACGGTGTTGAACAACAAACCCAAGGAATTTTCTTGAAGTTACTCCAAATGCACACTTTAGGGGGTTCATTTTGAAGTTAAATTATTTTAATCATTCAAAAACTACTCTCAAGTCAAAGAGATGGTCTTCTTTTTCTCTACTTTTGACTACGAGATCATCAACATAATATTCAACTTGATGATGAATGAGTTCATTAAAGATTCAAGTCATAGCCCGCTGGTATGTAGCACCGGCATTTTTAAGGCCGAAAAGGAATGACCCTATAGCAATAGATTCTAATCAGGGTTTAAAAAGCAATATTTTTCTCTTTTTTAGGGGCCATCTTAATTTGGTTGTAACCATATGAGCCATCCGTGAAGGAGAAGACTACGTGAGATGAGGCAATATCCACCATCAATTCTGGTATTTATAGTAGAAATTCATCTTTTGGACATACCTTATTTAAGTTCCTAAAATTGATGCATATGTGAATTTAGTCATTCTTCTTCTTAATTAGGACAACACTAGACAACCGGGTAGGGTATTTTTCTTCCCGGATGAAACCAGCATCAATAAAGTTCTTGACTTCAAAAATGACATGTTGTTCAATCTCTAATCGCATGCATCTAGGAGCTTGCTTGATATGATTAGTACTAAGCTCTTTTACTAGTTTGTGGACTACTACATCAGGAGATAAATCAGCCATCTCTTCATAACTCCTTGCAAAGTAGCCCTTAAACTCAGTCAATAGCCTAACTAAGTCATTGGTTTTAGTTTCATTCAACAAGGAACTGATGTATGTTAGGCATGGATTATCTTCAGTCCTTGAGTTAATTTCTTTGAGCTCGTTCATGGTTGACTTGATCTCTTCTTCAAACTCTGGTGGTGCATCTTTGACTTCAAAATCATCTGGACCATCTGAAGTTTTTAAGCACACCTCCTCGTATGAGTTAATGTGATTTGAAAAGAACCTTTTAGATAGCAAATGATTGGTGATGATTAAGCAGTAATCATCATCATCGACTGAACCCACTATACCAAATCATAGTTCTAGTCTTGATTGAGAGCTTTTGCATTTATTCTTCTATATTCTTTCAAAATAGTCTGACCTGTGCTTTGACCAAGTATGTGAGATTAACCCTTTCTTTGCTAGATTATGAACACACAGTGAGTACCGATCATAAGATAATTATATTAAATCTTTATATGAATCATCCTCCAGCTCTACATCAACTTTTTGACTTAAGAATGATGCTCCCAAAAAGAACCTCTAAGTCTTCACATCTGTG
This sequence comes from Cymbidium sinense, assembly GCA_021442155.1. Classification (NCBI taxonomy): domain Eukaryota; kingdom Viridiplantae; phylum Streptophyta; class Magnoliopsida; order Asparagales; family Orchidaceae; genus Cymbidium; species Cymbidium sinense. The sequence continues at coordinate 129,767,714 of CM038215.1, forward strand.
GATGACTTAAGGGCTTTCTTAGCTACCAAATCCTCAACTTTTTGTGAGGAAAGTGGGGTTAGGGCTAAGGTTCTCAACTGATGCCTTACTATTTCACATATAGACTTGAATATGCTTTACTTTGGATCTCAGTCTTCATCACTATCTGGCTTAATTATCACCTCCAAGGGAATCTGCTACTAAGAAGTGATGACTGGTATGTTAATCATATAAGACTCATCCTCAGAACTAGATTTTAAGTCTATATGGATAGCAGGTGTACTCCTAGTAGCTAGAATATATCTCTTATTGGGTAGCCAATAAGGAGGTTTTTCACCCCTAAGACTGCCTCTAAACTGGCCTCTTCCTCTACCTGGTGAAGGTCAGGTCATCCTACCCATATGTTTGAATGAAATGACGAACTATGGGCAAAATCTACTGTCAGGCTCCACTTCCTCCTTCAAGTTTATTTCTCACTCCATTTTATTTTTTTTCTTTTTCTTTTTCTTTTTCTTTTTCTTTTTCTTTTTCTTTTATTTTTGAACTTTGACCAAGTTCGTGGGAATATACTTGTTGATTTAGAGGGAGGTAGTAGGTCACATCCTCATATATGCTGACCTTATGAACTGAAAATGGCTTGATCTCCTATAACACAGTAGGAGATCCCACCTCTCACAAACTTCATACACTAATATAGAGAGGGTGGGACCATTTTTTTTCATGTATCCATGGTCTCTCAAGCAAAGCATTGAAAGATGTATATGATTCTATAATGTGAAGTTTAGCTTCAATCTTTCAATCATCTATCTCTAAAGGCAACACTATGGAGTCTAAGGCCCTCTTGCTTTGTTCATTGAATTCTCTCAACATCATCCTTTCTTTTTGGAGTTTGGAGATGTCGATCCTCTAGTAGGTAAGGGTTTTTAGACTCATAATATTCACTGATGCACCTAGATCAACCAACGCTCTTGATAGCCTATATCTACCAACATCCACTGTAATGTAAAGAGGGTGGTTATGCTTGGTCATCCCTAGAAGTCTTCATTGCTAAAAGTAACTCCCAAGGTGTCCTTCAAGTGGCATGCCTCTTCTTCAGTAGTGGTCAGCTGAGCCAAGCATATCTCTAGATCAAGTAAGGCCTTGATTAGAGATTCCCTCATCTCCTTGGATAAGATAAGGGTGTCGTATATGCTTAAGTCAGCTAGCAACTTTTTAAGATGAGCTAGGATGTTATAATCAAATCTGGCTTGATCCTCCACAAGCATATCCATAGAAGGAGCATCATGTGGAGGGGCTATCTACTCACTAAAAATAATGATTTGCTTACACTTATCTTGAGGTGCTACCCTAAGAGGCATAACTTTTTCACTATGTAGGTTGACTTCAGTGACTTCATGTGGTAGGTTGGAGGAAAGTTCTACCTGCTCATCGGGCATACCTTCAGCTTCTCCTAAGGGACCCTCAGAGTCGGTTGACTCCAAGTCAATCTCAATGAGTGAACTCGATTGATTTAGAAAAGCAAAGTCTGATTCTAAATTAGAATAGAAAGGATCAAAATTATTAGAGTTATTATTATTATTTAGACTTGGAGAGTTTTCAATAGGAATAAAATTAAGAGTATTAAAAGTGGACAAGATGTAAGTAGAATCTGCTTTCTTCATTGATTTTTTTTTTGGGTTGAGGTACATGGTAGAAATCAAGTAAAGTCGGGTAAGGATTTTAGTTCCTTTATCTGCTGATACAACACTCCTGCTAGAAGAATAACTAGATGAAGTGGTAATTGCAATGGTGGAGGAAATGTTGGACTTGGATGGTGGTTGCGATACTGGACTATCCCGGACAAGTGTGGACTGCTACTGAGCTCCCACCTTCCCTGAGTTATCTTTAGCAACTTGCAAACCTTCCTTAATGTTGGAGGTTTGTGCTACCTGAGACACCTACAAATAGAGTTTCTTAATCTTAGAAACAATCTTTTTAGAGGTTCGGGATAAGAAAATATCTCAACCTTCTTTTATCTTAAGAGGATCATAAGTATCCCCAAGAATTACTCTAATAGAACTAGATGGTTGTTCTAATAAGTATTCCTTGGGGATAACTATGGCGCCTGACTTGTAGCTATGCTCAAACTAGCCATTGAAGGTAATGTAGTCCTCTAAGACATGGGCTAGCATGCAGTGGTAGGGGAAATAGCTAGGATCATCGCTCTTGCCTACTTCCTCAGGCCTCTTAGGCTCTGGCAGCTGGAAATCGAGTTTTTTTATGAGATTTTTAAAGATTTTCCTGACTACCTCCCTCTTGAATGAATAGGGCATGTTTAATTTTTCTAGAAGAGTAGGTGGATAATAGCTATATGACAGCATATATGAGTAGCACTATTGAGTATACTGTTGAGGAGGCAGTGGCAATGGCCATTGAGATGACTTTGGTGGCCAGTATGATGGCCGTGGTGAAAAGGAGGTGGCGTTGAGGTCAGCTTCAAACACTACTCAGCAATGGGCTTTTAGTGGTAACTGCTTGGCTTCTCCGACAGCCGCCTTGTTAATTAATTTCTCAAAGGTTTTGATTATAAACCCCTTGAACATGAAAGTAACTAGACCATGGATATTCTTAAGAAGAATCTCTATGGCATGTTGTTCAGATAGCTGTGGTTCATATTTCATACTCAGGTTACGCCACCTGAAAATGTAAATAATAAGAGGCTCATTGGGATTTTGCTTTGTTATAATGAGTTCACCTACATTCACCCTCTATTGGGCTCTAACAAACCCTTGATAAAGAGTTACTCTAACTCGGAAAATGTCTTCACCGAACCATTGGGCAGTTTGGCGTACCAGTTAAATGCAACCCCTGATAGACTTCTAACAAAGAGGCAAAAAAGAAGCACATCGCTACCACCGACGTTGCAATAACCAGCTCTGAAATATTCATGTGTTGCTATAGGTTCCTACTACCATCAAAAATCTTGAATGAAGGTGGCACAAACCCATTGGGATACTGGACTACATCAAATTCCTCCGGGTAAGGCCTACCCTTTGGAACGGATGAACTACCCCGGGCTTGGGTCTATGCTTCCCTCACTTATTGTTCCACCGTCTGCTTGATGTCTTTTTCATGCACGGGGGTATTATCTATGACCTTTCTATGCAAACTACCACTATCCTGATCCACGAGAGAGGTACTCTTGGGAGGTTCCAAGACATGCAAAATCTCAGGCCGCTCGGCCTCCATAGGCCTAGGCTGTGGTGCTAGAGTTTGGCCCTGAAGCCCTAGAACTGCAGCTAACAAATCTTCCACCCTCTTCTCCATCCTGTGGATATGATCATCCTTCTTCCTGAGCTACTGAAGGAGGTGTTGGGTTGAATGAACGACATCATCTTCCTCAACCACAATACCTTCTTGACTCGGATGGTCTCGGTGGAGGGATCCTCGAGTATCGATCATATGGATTTCTGCTAAATCCTCAAATAGGTCATCCTCATCGGGGTTGAAATATACTTTACCCTCTTCTTAGTCAGAATGATCACTCCTAAGAAGCTGTTTCTTCTCGGTAAAGTAATCTTCTAAGATATCATCTAATGAATGATCTCCTACTCTACCTGGCTGAACTAGAATAAATACTCACTGGTGGCTAACTGTAGGATTGTGCTCATCTAATCCTATGTATTGGACCCTGCATATTGATAAGATTTTCTCACTGCGAGGATCAACTACCATGGGAACCATACTGGTATCCCCTTCTTCCTCTACTACTGTTGATGGCTGCAGTGGTGGCACGACCACGACACTTTTGGGTCGCCACTCCCTCTTTACCCTGGTTGAAGTGGGAGGTCGAATGGGAGAGCTCGACCTCACCTCAGTTGATGGAATAGATGGAGTAGGATCCTTAGGCCATGGTTGTATCACCAATTGGGATGTCCTCTCCCTGGATGCATACTTCTAGGCTTTGGTAGGGACTATGAAAAGAGGGACTAGTACGGGTGATAGTGGATGAAGAGTGGAGCGGTGTGGCTGTGGATGTGGAATGGAGCGGTGTAGCCATGGAGACACTGATTTCCCTCCCACCAAAACCCTCCTCCTGTGACTGGTGGTGCCTATCAATACTATACTATCATTATGATCGACTCTGGTAGCCTGCCGATTTGAAAAATCAACAAGGGCGAAGGCCACCGACTGCCTGGCATAACTCCGCCTCTCCCTCTTGCCCACTTGGGCTGCAACTCAAGCCTCAGTGGCTCTCTCCCTATGAAATTGATCACTGACACTCCTAGGAATTTTGGACCTCAAATCAAATAATACATCAGACTCTGAGTGTCTATAGGCTCTGCCAACTTGGCGAAGAACTATCCTAAGACTAGCATAGGGCTTCCTCCTATCCCTAGCCAGTACCTCAAAGTGTGCTGGTGGTGGAGGCAATGCAATGATCCTCCTATAGTCCTCCCCCCCATCTGAGGCTGAGAGGGGGTGGAACTTGCTACCACTTAAGAGTGGAGAGGTTTCACGAGGAAAACCCCCCTCAGCGACGTGGGAGGAATCATCAATCTCCATGGCTGCTCACTCATGGTGCCGCTTGATCTTTCTATTCTTATTGCAGTGCTGAGTGCGAGTGAGCAGGGTGGAGCGAGAGCTAGAACCTACCTCAATGGTAGGGGAAACTATCTCTAAAGCCAAGATATCTTTCCCCTTGAAAGAGGGGGAAACCAGTGAGGAGGTGCTAGATCGCATCGGGGATACAGTAGGGACAACAATAAACTGAACTGGCCTGAGAACCACTGACACTTCTGAGGCTGTAGCGGGCAGAATTGGAATTGATGCCACTGTGGAAACCTCAACAGCCTTCTTCTTCAGAGAGAAAAACTCAGACTCTAACTGCAGGTCGAAATGGAGGAGTGGCTTATGTCCTGCCACCTCCTCTCTACTGACAGTTGTGAGGGTTGATCCCTCACAAGTAACCCTGGCAGCCTCAAAACCATGGCCAAACTGAATCAGGTGAGTGGTGGTCATGGTGTGTATGGCCTGATCAAAGGCCAAATCCACACCCGACGGGAAAGAGAAGATGGACTTGTCAGAAGCCATAGTAACTGAATTGAAGACGGAGATGGAACTGACTGTGCTGATACCTTTGCATTTGTTGAAACATAACTGAGTCAGACCCTTGTTTTGATATTTATCTTTAAATATTAACTTCTCATATCGATTTGGAATTTGAACTCAGAGTTAACAAATTTAGGTATCTAAGTGGGGTTCATTGGAGAGATTTTAGGATGTGAGGAGAGACTTTGCCATAGAATTTGACTTTGATTTGGAATCCTCATTCCATAAATTTAGGTATGTTAAGTGAGGTTCATTCATTTGGAGATGAATTTTATTTTTTAATCCTTTGTTTGAAAATTTTTGCAGCCTTTGTTTAGCGAATTTTGATATGCTAAATGAGATTCAAATATTTGTTTGAAAATAATTTTGAAAATGTTTTATTTGTGAGGGTTATTGTTGTTCGTTTGAATTGTTTGATTTGATTTTAATTTAAAAATGGAATCCTTGACAAATTTAGGTATGTTAAGTAGATTCCAAATGTATTTAATATTTTGTTTTGATTTGAAAAATGAAATCCTTACTTAACAAATTTAGGTATGTGTGGTGTTTGGTTTTGATCATGTGTATGGGGGGACACCACGCAGATTTGAGGGTATACTTATTGAGGTGATCATGTATGACTTCAAGGAATAGTATACTATCTTGAAAGATAGAAATCACCACCCTATATTGGACCTGATCACCTAACAAGGACTCCTAAGGCATGATGGGTCTTCGAATATACCATAGATTTTTTCCCTATTTTATATGGATTAATAAAGCAAGGTTTATTTAAACTAAGTTCTAAAGTTCCCTGTGGGGCCAAGCCTCCATAATTAATTACATCATAAGGAAGGTGGTTCCTTAAGAATACTCTCGATTAAGTAGGCAATTATTGTCTCCAAAGATTTCAAAGATAGGACTATCAATAAATTGGCTATGTTTGGAAAATCAAGTGGGATATATCAAAAGGACAGACTTATTATCGAAGCCAAAGTAGACGAGTAGGGGATGCTCATGATACTAGAAAACCTAGTGAGCATTCCAATATATCCTATGGTTGGGCTTTATATATTTGAAATTGAGAGGATTGATTTTATTAAAGTTGACATTTTATTAGAAAACTAGGACTTATAATCCCACAACACAAGATTATGAAAATGCCTAAGAGGTGAGGATTTATGCTTATAGCCCGAAAGAAATAGCTATCTTGGATCCTAAATCTAGAGAGCTTTAGTAAGAACCAAAGCGTGACCTAAATCTAAGCAGAGATTAGTATATGATTTACCTCCATAAGAGAGGATAAACCACCCGACTGCTAGACTTATAACTGGCTGGTGTGGCAAGCAGCTAACTCATCATACACTTTAAAATCATGTAGGCAAGTCTTATGTTTTTGCAAGATAGTTAGGTTATTATTATTTAGAAAGAAACTAAAGTCCTTAAACCTACTCCCTAAGAGACTAGAGCATGAGTGGTATGAATAATGACTTATTCTAATGCAAATTTGATCAAATTTTATTTGACTTTGGACTCTTTATTTTGATATAGGCCATAGGATTTTATATGCCTAAATGTATGATGAAGTTTATTATGGGCCAAATCAGATAGAAGAAGGTGTTCTCCACCCCCAAGGGATGCCCTCATAGGTCAAGCATTCCCTTAATATGTAATGGATGGAGACCCTTCATTTCCAAGAGAGGAACAAGATGATATGCATGGTGTTAAGCATATAATATTTAGCTATGGGGTTGTTAACTTTTTTTTATCTTGATTATCTCTTAGGCTTTATGTGAGATTATGAGTTATTTAGAAATTTAATTATGAGTTGTAGTTGGAGTAGAAAAAAAAATTTTTTTTTCTAAGAGCGTAATCGCATCCAGGACACACATTAAATCATCATTCAAAAAGAAACTAGAAGAGGTATGCAATTCTAATGCCCAAGATAAACAAATCATCAAATAATTTATAAATTTAACGTAAAAGAATAAAAGGTCAGCGCGGTCGGGTACCACCGTATAAAAAAATGGGTAGCCGAACTCTACCCTTATACAACCCGGATTACAAAAGAATAATTACAATTAAAGATGAATACATGCTATGGGGTCTTCATCTTCATTCTTCATGCCTCCTTCATTTCTTCATATCTCCATTTGATTTAATTTGCTTCACTTCAAAGGCATCACATGGCCTCCTAGGACAAAGCCTTTTAGCCAATGCTCATCTTTGCCCCCCCATAATACTAATCCTAATTACTAATTGCAAAATTATATTGAAATAAAAAAAATAAATCTAACTGCACCTACAAAATAGAGGTTAGCTAAATATACATTCCACCCAAGTAATTATATTTATAATTTGGACTTAGCACCCTGCACATGGGTAACCAAGCTCAACTGTCCTAACTTAGATTATGCTTAGGGGCTTAAGCAACCTGCGAAAGAGAGCATTTATATTTATTTTTTAGCAGCCCTTAAGCACAATCCCCTACAAAATCCATAATTAGGCTAATAATGGCCTAATATCCAGTCTACAAAACATACACTCCAACATCTAGTATAAAATAATATATCATAAAACCAAACATACATCAAACCATGCACCGCCTTAACATAGGACTAGAAGTGATGACTTGATATAATGTGTGTGTATTAAGGCTTGTCTGGTATGTCCTAACTAGGCTTTAAGATTATAGTTTCCTAATTATGAAGAGATTTGATTATGAAGGGTGGTTTCACTTTAAGTTGTTTTTTATTGATTTATAAGTTTTACTTAATATTTTCTTTTATTTCATTTGATTTATACTTAACAACTAAGTGTTATAAAGAGAAGGAAAGAGATGATCACTCTCTTTTATCTCTACCTTAAGTCATTTCTAAAGCCAATTAATTAGATAATTCCCTTTAGTGAATGGCTCATTACATATTTTAATTAATCCTAAGTTTAGGTTCACTTTAATTAAACTCATTCAATAAGAAAGATATTTTAAGATTAATTGAAATAAATTACTATCACATAACACATGTTTGTTTATTTCTTCTCATCATATATAACATGCATATGGTTAAGTCCTAAACATACCTGTACATATAATTTATATTTTAGCATACTTGGATGATGAATGTAAGCAAATGTATTTTGAATTGATATTTCATTTGGTTGAATTATTTTGTCATATTATTTTAAATCTCTATTTAAATTCTTATACAAAAGCATAAGAAAAAAACTTCAAATCATATGACTAATCAACCCAACCATTTGAACAAAATATGGATGCATATCTTTTTTAATAAAAAAGAGGGATTTTCATTCATTAGCCAAATGTACACACAAATATATAAGATTTTTAAACAAGTACATCACCATTATTCTACACTAAGGGAGTGAGGTAGGATCCTCCTTAGGGCTACTTAAAGTTGTGCGTCCTTGGGATGTCCAGACTAATGTACCTGCTATCCTCAAATACATATGGATGTATAAGCAACTATAAGAATGAGAATCAGGCAAAAGTAGAGTTTGATTTGATTAAACTATGTTTTTCATCCACTAGTTGCATCACACATACACACATATATATATATATATATACATTTTAAGTAGGTACGACGCCATTGTTCTACACCAAGGGAGTGAGGTAGAAACCTCCTTAGGGCTACTTAAAGTCGTGCATCCCTGAGATGTCCAGACTAATATACCCAGCTATATATATATATATATATATATATATATATATATATATATATATATATATATATATATATATATATGAATGTGCAAGCAACTATATAAATGAAAACTATACAAAAGTTGGATTCAATTTGATTGATTTATTTGTGTAAATAAATTAAAGCTTCATCTAAATTATAATATCAAAAATGCATAAGAATGAAATCAAGCAGGTACGTCGCCATTGTTCTACACCAAGGGAGTGAGGTAGGAACCTCCTTAGGGCTACTTAAAGTCGCGCATCCTTGGGATGTCTATAATAATATACCCGCTAACATTCTTACTTATGCAAATCAACATATGAATATAAGAAAGAAACTTCACTTAACATACTAAGTCTATATTCACATGCATTTCCTATACATATATAACTAAAGTCACAATACATATTCTTATTCATTAGGAAGCTTTTAAAAATATGTTTGAGATTTAGTGATGATAATAGCCACACATATTCTTAATTAAGTCAACACATGTAAATTGACATAAAGACAATTATTACTTTATTAATTTTCAAAAAGAATGAATGCATAACAATAAATGGCATACAATACTTTAATATGATTGGATAGAAACAAAGAAAGACAAGCATGTAATTTCATTCAATCCAACTAATTCCTAAGGACAATGACATTAAACAAGCTTATTTAAAATAAACCAAAGTTTATTAAAGCCATTTTTAATTTCATATTTGATTTGATTTATGAAATTTGAAAGAGGTTTGTTGGTCCTAATCCCATTTCCATATGTGTGAATTAATTTGATTCAATAAAAGCAATTAGGTTGATTTTATGGATTGATTAAGGTAAGCATGGATTAAATCAATTAATTAACCCTTACCTATGACACCTTACGGTAATCAATTAAATAATTATGAGCTAATATGATATACAACCATATGGAAAGTAAATAGCAATTCTCCTATAAAATGAAAGGGGCCTAATGCAATTAACTCATAATTATTAATTAATTAAGCTTAAGAAGCACATTTAATTACTCTTATGATTTTCTCACACATGTAAGCTAACCATAATTTCATTAGCTCTCTCTGTAGGTTATTGAATACCCAAAGAGCTATCCAAGAGTTAAGTAGAGTAGTAGATTCAATCAAATTAATAAAGTTTATTAATTATCTAATTAAATCTTAATTTACCTTAATCAACAATATGAAATGGGCATAGGGAAAGAGCCAAAGAAGAAAGCATAAGTCTCAATCCCTAAATCCTTTTAAGTAGTTAATTAAAGTTCAGATATAATTTGGATTTTGATTGATTTTGTTAATTAATTAATTAATTAATGGGGTTTAATTAATTAATTATTCAAGAGGGAATGGAGAAGACTTAAGGAAAAGATTGGAAGAGGGGGTCCCAATCCATTTCCCTAAACTTCATCACCATTAACAAAGATTAATAAACTTAATTGATTGATTAATTATTAACCTCATTTTTGGAGTGAGCTCTTAGCTTCCTCATCATAGATCTAGGACTCTTATAGACACTAAGAGTTCCTTAGTATTAAGACACTTCTAGTGATTAGGTGAACACTTAACCTAACCCTAGAGACTTAGAAGAGTTAGCCATGGGAGTAGGTTGTGCCTTAGGGATTTAGGGGGACTTGCCTACCCTATGGCCCAAACCCAATCGTTGCTTCCTTCTTTCAACCCAAACATCAAATTCAAATTCAAATTTCAAAATCAAATCTAATTATCCAATGATTGAAATCCATCACTAAATTCGAATTTTAAATCCCTTCCTAAGCCCTTTGATTTTATATTATGGACATAGCCTTAACCAAATCCAAATCAACCCCAACCCAATTGATTTTCTTAATTGTCAAATTCAATCTCAAATCAAATTCCAAATCACGAGTCAGTTTCAAACTCCAAATGATTGAAACCCATGATTAACTCTAAATTCCAAAATCTCTTCCTAAGCTATATGAACCACCTTCATATGTTTAGCCAAAACTCCTTCAAACTAACTCAAAATTGGTTGATTTCTTTATAAATCAATCATTCCTTCATTTATTTTCATGAATATAAATGAAACCCACCCTCCAATGAACAAAAATAAATCAAACTAATTCAAAATTCAAGTTAGCCTCTTTTGACCTATATCCCTTAATTTGGTCAAATTTGCTTCCAAATCACTCCAAACTCAAGTGATTTTCTTATAACCCATTTATATCTTCATTTATATTCATAAATATTAATGAAATATAAATTCAAATGGTCCAAACCAAATCCAAATCAAATAAAATTCCTAATTTTATCCCTTTAGTCAAACTTTGGAACTTAGCTAAATGACATCTAAATCAACTCAAAACTCATGGATTTCTTCATGATTCAATCATTGATCCAAATAAAAACATAAACCACCATTATCAAAGAAAATCCAAGTCAACCCAAATCAAACCCAAGTTGACCCTTTTGACTTAAAATTGTCATATGAACCAAGACCCATTTGGCTCCAAACCAATTGCAATTGGATTTATATTTCAATCCTAAGCTCATATGTGGGTTCAACTGAACTTGAATCAAACCTTGATCAAGCCAATTAACCCATTTAGGCTCACTTGACCCAAACTAACCTAAAGGACCTTTTTGAGCCAAGTTCTAATCCAACCCATTAGATTGAACTAAGCCTATATAAATCTCAATCATGATCAACAATCATCATGGGGTGATCAACCACCTTGAATTGGGTCAAACCAAGTCAAACCTAGCCTTTAACCAAGTCAATATTTAGCCCAAATGAAACTCAAACTAGCCAAAATCCATCATATGCCAAATTCATTAAAACCCTTGACTCAAACTCATTCATAATCAATGATTAAACATGACCAAGCCATCAGTTGAGCCAAACCAAGCCTAATTGGTCACTTGACCTAAGTTGACCCAAATTGGCATAAAAAGCTAAAATGGGTCAAATCATGATTTAATATAAATTAATTATAACCAATGGCTCAAATTCATTCTAAGTCACTTATTGAACTTGACCAAAGCCATGATTGAGCCCAAGTTGAGGTCAACTTGACCGAACCTATCCCAAATTGACCAAAATCTAAATTAATTCCAAATTAAATCAAACCAAAGCCTACATTCACTTTTAATTGACCTATTGAACTTGACTCATTACCTAACCCAACCAAATTTGGTCAAATTGGTCAAATTGGTCAACTTGACCAATTTGATCATTTTGATTCCAAATGAGTCAAATCAAAACCTAGGCCAAATCAATCCAAATTAATTGAACCAAAATATCCTAAATCATCATATGAACCCAACCCAAGCCTTGGTTTGATCCAATTTGAACAATTGGTCAACCGAACCCAACCTATCCCAAATGAAATCCATTTGACCAATCCAAGTCAAATAACTCAAATCCAACTTAGGGAACCTTGTGGGCTGATATAACTCAGCTTAAACTCACCCTAGGTCAGCCCAAAACTTCCCCAAAAATCAAGAGGATTAGCCATCAAACCATAGGATTTAAACCTTAAAACTATTAGATCCAAGCTAAAGTCAACCTTTCCATCCCCATGGCAGCTCATTAGCACTCCATGGAACCCACTTAGCTAACCTAACTCACCCTAGGTCAGCCAAGGACCTTTGGGAGGTAAGTTGACTCACCTCCAACCCAAACCAAGCACCCATTAGATCAAGACCTTTGCATCCTTGCACATTGGGTGCATGGAAGCCTCCCATCATTCCGCCCATCCCTAGCATGCCTCCTTGACTTGATGGAGACAAGTTTGGCAGCAAAATGACGGTGAGCTAGTGCAAAACGTGTGCACACTACCATCCATCCATGATGGGAAATTGAGGGGTATACCCCCTCAATTCGAGCACAATTTCGCACAAAATTGCATTGTGAGCTCTCCTAACTCAATTCTGAAGCCCCTCAGAGTATTTCTAAGGATCCCCAAGCCCTCTCAATTCGGCATTGCCCAATCCTGAGAAGAGCTGAAATAAGGCATCCCAATCCCGAGCAATACTCCCTCATTTTGAAAAAAAAACTTGAATTCCTCCTAACCACACCATCATCATACCCTATCAAAGCCAACCAAACCAATTCTGAAGCTTCTAAGCCATAGAAGGATCGAGTTCGATCAGATTCAAGCCCATAGCGTGCATGGATTGCTCAACCTAGTATCCCACACCAAATCAATCCAAGACTTCTTCAACAGGGCCTCGCCTCAACTAGGAAAAGCTACCTCCGGCGTTGCACCATCGGACATTAGCTCTGGTTAGGTAATTTCTCAAACTAAGCCTTATATGCAAAAGTGGGTCCTTCATGAAGTAAATTTGAATCCCTTATGAAATTGATTGTTAGATATGTGTGTCTCCCTTCCCTGAAGGTATGGGAAGAATTTGGAGACAATATGAGCTCGGGGCTCGGATCGAATGAGGGAAGACATACGACATCCATCTTTCGTCGCTCACGAGCAAGATAGATCATGAACTGTCCATCCTTTGTGATCGAGATGAATGGCTCTGATCAAATCTTGTGGTAGAGTTCTCGATTCCTTTCCTAAACTATGGATCAAATCATGGCCATTCGATCTTAGATTGGACGGTTTATAGAAAAGTGTCCATCCAGAGTCGGTCGCGGTGACTAATTAAATAGCCAATCCCATCATATAAAAAAGCGTGTCACGTGATGAGATTAAGGCTTTGTTTAGCGCTAATTAATTAATTTTTAATCTTGAAACTTCTTAAATCATAATTAATTGTAAAAAATCTAAAAAAAATACAAACTTAGACTCATTTTGAAGATATTTCATAGTAGAATCTAGGAAAATTATCATTAATTTATTTTGAGCAAGATTTTAACTTAATTAAGGCTTTATCAAAAATTTCATTAGCCTAATTATACCTAAATTAAGCACTTAATTAATCTCAAATTTTTTGTAGAGTTCAGGGTGATGGCCTCTACATCCCCAATTTTTTTTGGGATTTTATTGATTGCTTAGTTAGGAAAATCACTTGATTAAGCCCTAATCACTCTCTTAGTCTAATTAATCATAATTAATGAATGAATAGTAACTTGATTAACCATTTAAGCATAATCACCACTATTGAACAGTAAGATGACTTAGGAGATATGGTTGGGGATACTTTTCCTAATTTCCTAAGTTTTCCTTACCTTTAAAAATAAAATTAATTAATGGCTAATAGAGTGATTAGTTAATTAATTAAGTGATTAGTCTTCAAAAGTGAGGAAATCAGAATCTAATTGAATGTTTAAATGATTTAGGGATTCAGCTTGGGGCCTTGTCCTTGATCCTTTCCCCTAAGTTAATTTTATCATTCAAATTAAAACATAACCAGAGTGTTTAATCAATTAATTAAAGGCTTAATGAAATTAAAATTAAAAATCAATTCATCCACACCTAAGCAACCCTTAATTGATCTTGGGTAGCTCCTTGGGTGTTCAATAACCCAAGGTGAGAGATAATGAAATTATGGTTGGCTCACATGTGTGAGAAAATCATAAAAGTAATTAAGTAAGATCCCTTAAGTTTAATTAATTATTAATCATAAGACAATTGCATTAGGCCCCTTTCATTTCTTAGGAGCATTACAAATTTACTTTTTAATCGGTGGCATATTATATTGGCTTATTATTAATTAGTTAATTAACTTAAGGTGATATAAGTAAGGGTTAATTAATTCACTTGATTCATACCTTAACTTAATCAAAACATAAAATCAACTTAAATATTCTTCATTAAATCAAATTAATTCACACATGGGGTATTGGGTTAGGATTAGCAAAAATCTTTCACATTTCCTAAATCAAATCAAACTCAAAGTTAAAAATATCTTTAAAGAATTTTGGCTTATTCTAAATTGCTTTATTTAATTTGATTGTCCTTAGGAATTAATTATGATGAATGAAAACATGTGCTTACATTTTTTTATTTCTTTCTAATCATGCTAAATATTATTTTCCATATGAAATCATGCATTCATTTCTTTTAAAAATTAATTAAATAAAATGGTTTCTTTTATGTCAAATTGCATGTGTTGAGTTAAATCAAATAGGTGTGGCTATTATCATTATTAAATAAAAAAACTATTATTAAAAGCTTATAAATCAATCATTATAAATGAAGTGATGTTAATGAGAAATATTTATAAGCTTGCATGTGATAATAATATAAGATATGCAATATGAAGTTCTCTTTCCTTATCCTACATGGATTAACATAGGATTTGCAAGTGTATAGTTAATTGGAAAAGAACATAACACTTGCCTAAATCTACTCCTATGTATCCCCATGTTAAAACTTAGGAAAAATTTCATATCACATATGTAAATCACAAAATCAAATCAAACATAATGTTTTTGCATGATACCTTGTTCATGTGGTTCTTTTTTTGTACATTCATATGTATTAGAGAAAAGTGGTATATTAGTCTGGACATCCCGGGGCTGTGAGGCCTTAAGTAGCCCCAAGTAGGTCTTATACCGTACGCCCCTGGTGTAGAAAATAATAGCATCGTACTCACTTAAAACTCTTATACATATGCATGTATAATGTGGCCAATGAATAAAAATCATAAATCAAATAAAATAAACATAACTTTTGGATGGGTTTTCCAATCCTTATAGTTGCTCATACATCTACATGTATCTAAGAAAAGTGGTATATTAGTCTGGACATCCCGGGGCTGCGAGGCTTTAAGTAGCCCAAAGTAGGTCTTGTACCTTACGCCCCTAATGTAGAAAATAATGGCACCGTACTCACTTAAAACTTTTATACATGTGAATGTGTACCTAACTAATAGATGAAAAATCCCTCTTTTCTATATAATAAAGACATACATTCATAATTCATTAAAAAAAATGAAATATTTAAATTCCAAATACACTTTTTTGCATTCATCATTCAAGTATGCTAAAAAATATATAAATTGCATGTATAGTTATGCTTAGGATTTATTTATATGCATGATATACATGATGGAAAGAAATGAATGAATGTGTGTTATGTGATAGTAATCCATTTCAATTAATCTTAATATGCCTTTCTTATTGAATATGGTTATTTAGAGTAAATCTAAACTTAGGTTTAATTAAAATACATAATAAACCATTCACTAAAGAAAATTCATTAATTAACTTACATTAGAAATGACTTAAGATAGAGATAAAAGAGAGATTCTCTCTCTTTCTTCTCTTTATAACACTTAGTTGTTAAGTGTACGTCATATAAAATAAAATAAAACACTAAGTAAAATCTTCAAATCAATTAAACCACTTAAAGAGAAATCAACCCTTTATAAATTAAATCCCTCACACTTAACAAATTAGAACTCTAAAGCCTAGGTAGGACATATCGCACAAGCCTTAACATATACACATTAGATTAAGTCACCATTACTAGCTTTATGTTAGGGCGGTGCATGGTTTGATGAATGTTTAGTTTTGTGATGTATTATTTTAGATTTGATGTTAGGGTATATGTGTGTAGCCTGAATGATAAGTAACAATACCTCTTTTATATAATTCATATAAAGAATCATGTCTTATTCTCATATGATATTTTTCATCATTGCATTTTGCACTTTTTGTTTTTGCTATAGCATCTTGATTATCATAATTTATTAAAATAGTAGGTGTAGGTTTTTCAACACAAAGTAAATAAATTAATAAACTTTTAAGCCACTCAGCTTTAAAAGTAGCAAGATCAAATGCTATAAATTATGCTTCCATAGTAGATCTAGAGATTAATATTTGTTTAGTATATTTCCATGATATTGCACCACTACAAAATGTGAAGACATAACCACTAGTGGCTTTTATTTTACTAGTGTCGGTAATCCAACTAACATCATAATAACCTTCTAGTACTATAGGAAAATCACTATAATGAATGCAATAGTTTATTGTACCTCTTAAATATTTAAAAAATCTTTATAGTGCTTTCCATTGAGTTTTACTAGGGTTACTAATATATCTACTCAATTTTTCTACAGCATAAGCAATATCAGGTCGAGAATAATTTGCTAGATGCATAAGACAACCAATTATTTGAGAATATTTTAATTCTGATACACTATCACCTAAATTTATAAGATGTAAGCTAAAGCTATATGGAGTGCCTATAGGACTCACATCTTGATAATTAAATTTTTAAGAAGTTTTTGAATATAATGTGAGTGAGTAATAGAAATATTATTTATATTTCTATAAATCTTTATACCTAGTATTACATTAGCTTCACCTAAATCTTTCATATCAAATTGAGTTGATAGAAACTCTTTAATATTATTTATAATATTTATATTTGCATAAAAAATTAAAATATCATCAACATAAAGACATAAAATAGCATAATCATGATCAACAACTTTAATATAAAAATATTTATCAGACTCGCTAATAAAAAATCCATATGTCAATACAACTTTATCAAACTTTTCATGCCATTGTTTAACTTAATCTATAAAAGATTTTATTAATTTACAAACTTTATTTTCTTGACCTCATCGTTGATCCATATAAATTTTGTCATCTAAATCACCATTTAAAATGCAATTTCTACATATTTGATATATAAAACTAAAATATGAATTGTACTATTAATCGAAGAATAAATATCAAAATAGTCAACACAATTTTTTTGTGTATATTTTTTGGCACTAATCATGCTTTATATTTATGTGGTGTTTATTTTTGGATGTATATGGGGGGACACCACGCAAATCATATGAGGTACTTATTGAGGTGATCGGGTATAAGATTGAGGTATGATGTACTATCTCGAAAGATAGAGACATCACCCTTCAATGGACCTAGTCACCTAATAAGGACTCCTAAGGCATGATGGGTCTTCAAATATCCTAGAGGCTTTTCCTCTGCTTTACATGGATGAATAAAGCAGGGTTTATATTAAATTGGGTTTATATTAAATTGGGTTCTAAAGTTTCCTATGGAGGAAAGCCTCCATAATTAATTACATCCCAAGGAAGGTGAATTCCTTAGGAATACTCTGATTAAAGTAAGCAATTAATATCTCTAAAGATTTCAAAACTAGACTATCAAAGGATTGGATATTTTTGGAAAATCAAATGGGAAGTTCAAGGAGAAGACTTATTTTTAGAAGCCAAAGGGAATAAGTAAAAAATGCTCATGATACTAGAAAACTTACTAAGCATTCCAATATATCCTATAATTGGGCTTTATATATTTAAAATTGAAGAGGATTATTTTATTTGAGTTGAAATTTCATTAGAACACTAACACTAGGACTTATAATCCAATAGCACAAGATTGTGAAAATTTTTAAGAGGTGAGGATTTATGGTTGTAGCCCAAAGAAAATAGCAACCACAGATCCTAAATCAAGAAAGCTTTAGCATAAGCTAAAGCATGACCTAAATCTAAGTGAATATTAGCTTAGGTTTACCTCTACAAGAGAGGATAAACCACCTGACTGTTGGGCTTACAACCACCTGGAGTGGCTGCCAATTAACTCCTCCTACAATTTTAAAACCATGTGGTCTGATCATATGAATCGCAAGATAGCTAGGGTAGTTATTTATTTAAAATAAGACTAAAAGTCCTTATACCACTCCCTCAGAGACTAGAGCATGAGTGGTATGAGTAATGACTTAATCTAATGCAAAAATCTTTTCAAGTTTTATCCTAATTTTGACACTTCATTTTGATAAAGGCTTTAAGATTTTGATATCTATATGCATGATGAAATAAAATTGTTGGTTAAATAAAAAAGAAAGGGGTATTTTCCACCACAAGGGATGTCATTACAGGTCAAGCATTCTCCTATCGTGCAAGGATGAAAATTCCCTATTTTCAAGAATGAAATAATATGATATGCATGTTGTGAAACATTCAACATTCAGCTAAGGGGTTGCTAAATCTTTTAACTATCTTATTTAATGCCTATGATTTTTGGTTAGGTTATGAATTATTTAAAACTTTAGTTATGAGTTATAGTTGTGTATAAAATTTATTTTTCCTTAAGAGCCTAATCACATCCAGGCTACACATTAAAGCATCAATCATAAGAAACAAAGAAAAATATGTCATTTATAATGCGTAATTTAAATATAACATCAAATAATTTTATAACTACTATAAAAGAATAATAGGCCGGTGTGGTTGGGTACCGATGTACAACTCGAAAAGAAAAGATGGGTAGCCGAGCTCTACCCTTATACAACCCAGAATTATAAAATAATAATTATAATTTATAATGAATGAATGTTATGGGGGGCGGGGGGGGCTTCATTCTTCATCTTCATGTCTCCATTTGATTTGATTTACTTCACTTCAAAGGCATCACATGCCTCCCAAGGTAAAGCCTTCTAGCCAATGCTCATTCTTATCCCCATAACACTAACCCTAATTCCTAATGCAAAAATTATATTGAAATAGGAAAAATAAATCTAACTACACCTGTAAAATAGAGGTTAGCTAAATAACCATAAGCTAGGAATGGCCTAACATCCCTACAAAAGAAAGTATTTATATTTATTTTAAGCACCCCTTAAGCATAATCCCCTACAAAAAATATGATTAGGCTAGGAACGGCCTAACATTCAGTCCACGAGGCATACACCCTAACATCTAGTCCACGAGGCATACACCCTAACATCCAGTCTACAATAACTCATCATAAAACAAAATATAAATCATACCAAGCACCGCCCTAACATAAAGCTAGAAGTGGTGACTTAATTCTAATGTGTGTGTTAAAGCTTGTGTGGTATGTCTTGCTAGGCATTAGAGTTGTAGTTTTCAAAGTGTGGAAAGATTTAATTTAACATGAAGGGTTAATTTCACTTGAAGTTATTTAACTAATTTGAGAATTTTAATTTATGTTTTCTTTTGTTTTATTTGAATGCAGTTAGCAATAAGTGTTGTAAAGAGAAGAAAGAGGTTTTCCCTCTTTCATCACTACCTTAAGCCACATCTAAAGCATATTAATTTGATTTGGTTCTCTTTAGTGAACATATTTTTAAATTAATCCTAGGTTTAGGTTCACTTTAAATAATTCTATCCAATATGAAAGGCATCTTAAGACTATTATAATTGAATTACTATCACATGACACATGTTAAATCATTTATCTCCATCACATGTGACATGCATATGATTTAATCCTAAGTGTATCTATACATGCAACATATTTTAGCATACTTAAATGATGAATGTATGTGTATGAGAAGTTTATATCATTTTGTGTGATTGAATTATTTAATCATATTAGTTTAAAGTTCTATTTAAATTCTTATGCAAAAATACATAGGGGTGAAATTAAATAGGTACGTGTCATTGTTAACTAGGGAAGTGAGGTAATCAAATGACTTCCTTGGGGCTAACTAAAGCCTCGTATTCCCGGGATGTCCAAACTATATACCCTTTTGCATTCAAACATAAGTATATATATATATATATATATATATATATATATATATATATATATATATATATATATATATATATATATATATATATATATATATATATATGAGAAAGAAAGCTCCAAGTTACATGATTAATTAATCCAATGACTAAACAATTATGGATGCATGTATTTTTGATAAAAGAAATGGGGTCCTAATTCCATACTTAAATACACACACACATGTACAAGAGACATAAGCTAGTACATGCCATTGTTAACCAGGGAAGTGAGGTAATCAAATGACCTCTTTGGGGAAACTTAAAGCCTCGTATTCCCGGGATGTCCTGACTAATATTTGCTTTTCTTAAATACATATGGATGTATACATAAATAAAGAAAGGAAAACCATGCAAAGGTTGTATTTTTATTTTATTGAATCATTTATGCAAATGGAGTAAAGTTCTATCCAAATTCTAATGTAGGAACACATGTAAATGAAATCAAATAAGTGTGTGTCGCTGTTAACCAGGGAAGTGAGATAATCAAATGGCCTCCTTGGGGCTAACTAAAGCCTCGTGTTCCCAGGATGTCCGGATTATATACTTATTAATATTCACATACATGTAAAACTACATATAAATTAAGGAAAAGAAAGCTTTAATTCATATACTTAAGATATAATCACATACATTTCCTATGTATTTATAACTAGCATCACAACATATGTTATTTTTCATTTATAAACTTTTGAAAAATACATTTAGATTTAATAGTGATAATAACCACACATATATTAAATTAAATCAACACATGCAAACTTAACATAAAGGAAACTTAATTTGATTTAATGAATTTTGAAAAGATGAATACATGATTTCAAATGACACACAACATTTAACATGATTGGAAAGGAATAGATAAACATAAACATATGGTTTTATTCAATCAAATTAATTCCTAAGGACAATCATATCGAATATAACTATTTAAATAAACCAAAGTTCTTTATGCATCATTTTAATTTCATGTTCAATTTGATTTAAGGAATGAAGGAAGAAGTTTGCTAATCCTAACCCATCCCCATATTTATAAGTTAATTTGGTTTAATGAAATATGATTTAGTTGATTTTATGGATTAATTATATTATGATATGTATTAAGTCCATTAACTAACCTTTACCTATGTTACCTTAACATAATTATCCAAATAATTATGAGCTAACATGATATGCAAATGAATGGAAAAGAAAATTAGCAATGGTCCTAGGAAATGAAAGACCCTAATGCAATTAGCTCATAATTAATGGTTAATTAGATTAAGAAATTCAATTAAGTACACTTATGGTTTCCCCACACATGTAGATTAACCATAATTTTCTTAATTTTCTTTAAGTTATTAAACACCTAAAGCTCTACCCTCCAATTAATTAGTTGAGATCAGATGTGATTTAGATTTTTAATTTGGTTAATCAAGTAATTAATAAACCAATTTGTGCTTAATTAATTTTCCTTGAAAAGTGAAAAGAGTTTAGGGAAAGGGATTAGGAAAGAGGTCTCAACCCAATTCCATAAGCCTCCTCACTGTTAGACAGTGATTAATAAGCCTAATTAATTAATTAATTACTATTCATATGATTAATTAACCCTTAATTAAGTTAAGAAAGTAATCAAGGCTTAATTGGATAATTTTCTTAATTAATTAACTTATAAATCTCAAGAAAATTGGGGGAGGAAATGGTCATCCCCTTAAAGAATCTCAAGAAGTTTGGGATTAATTATTTAATTAATTAGGGAATAATTAAGGTAATTAACTTTTTAATTAAACATTAATTAAGCTTTAATTACTATTCAAAATTAATTAAGGATATTTTAATAGATTCCTCTATGGAATACCTTTAAAATGAGCATTTATTTATATTTTTTGGATTTTTGAATGATTTGTTATGATTTTATGAAGTTTCAGCCATTAAATCTAGTTAATTAGCCTTAATTATTTTTAATCCCATCGGTGCTGCGTGGCACACTAATGCAGCATACTTTCCACGTGGTGTTGTGGGATCGGATATTTAAGTTGTCACCAATAATGCTGAGTCAGCTCGCACAGGATGCGCTTTCGATCTCCGCCATTCAATCTCGCATTGAATGACATGGATCGATCCCGCAATTAATAACGGATTAAATGGGATAAATCTAACGAATCTAATCATAGCTATCTGTTTTGATCATGCGGAATGGATGGCAGTGATCTATCTTCCCGCGAGCGATGAGAGATGAAGCCCGTCTGCCATTGCTCGCGTGATCTGAGCTCACCTAAGCTCAGATCCACTCCAAATTGATCCCACACCTTTGTGTGAAGGATCTAAGAGGATCCAATGGCTATTATCAGTGCACATGTACATTCTCTTCGAAAAGCTCCAAAAAAATTGAAGTGAGCTCAATTTTAACGTCATTACCTCACCAGAGCTAAGACTGGCGATTAGGGGTGTGCATTATTTGGCTTTAACAATAAAACTAAACTAAACTAAAGTTTTTGAGTAATTTGGTTCAGTTTTGAACTTAGTAATTTGGATTTTTGGTTTTAAATAATGAAAACTTTGGTTTTAGTTTTTGGATCGGTTTGTTAAAAAAAAAAATTTTAGATGAAACCAATAAACTGAATTTATTCATTACTTGGTAAATTTTTTTTAGCCATTATCAAAAATTAAATATTTTTAATACATGAAAGTAATTAATTACTTATATATATATATATATATATAGTTTAGCTTATTGCTTGTTCATTATACAAAAAATTACATAATGAATATAAATTTCACAAATAGTCTTTAAAAATAGTAAACTTTAGTTTATCCAAAACCAAACAAAAATAACCCAACCAAATTGCTATTTGGTTTGTTTGATTTTGTATTATGTTTGGTCAGTTTGGTCTAATTTTTTGGCCAAAACCAATTGGTTTTTAAAATTCTTCATCCAAACCATCTAAACAAACTAAATGCACACCCCTACCGGCAACTCGTGCGCTTGAGGAAGCTTCATTTGGTTGAGAAAAGTCTTATTGAGTGACAATTGAGTTAATTTCAAGTGGTTCACTCGGAAGACCAAGATCCATCCTTTGGAGGCTCAGTCTTGATCGAAGTGGCACCTCCGGTGGGCTTGGAGCTCAGGGGAAGATTCATTTGGCTTCGACGAGGTGCGGGGATGATGTGTGCAAGAGGAATTCAGTTTTGATTGAGAGATGATAAAGTTGGGATAGGAGAGGGCTAGCCCTATTTCAGATGCACTCGGGAAGGAGAAATCTGGTGAAGGGATGCTTTGGGAACGCTTGGCAGCTCACTAGGGGACTCAGAATCACCTTAGGAAGCTCTCACAAATTGAATGCGTGAGTTTTCTGTGAGAATTAAGGGGGTATATCCCTTGATTACTTGTAATGGATGGACGGGACCATCTCCCATTTTTTGGTCAGCCACCCGCCGCCAGAGGGTCAGAGTTGTCCCCATCACCTCCATGTGGCACGACTTGAATGGAGGAAGGCTTGGGAGGTGGCTCAAGGAAAATGTGGGTTGGTCTTTATCCATGTGGTTCTCGGCTTGTGAGGGAGGTGAGTTAACTCACCTCCCTTTGGTCCATGGCAAGACTAGCCTACTTAGGGTGGGTTAGGTGGCTAAGTCAGACACCAAATTGGGTGCTTGATGGTTGCCAAAGAAAAGGAGAGAGTGGACTTTGCCAATTTTGGTAAAATCTCATGTGCGGAGGCAATTCCAAGGGAGATTTGCCTTGGGTTTGAATCCAATTTGGTTTGGGCTGGTTTTGGGCTGCCCCAAGATGGGTTTTAGTCTAGGTTGGTCAGGTTCCAAGGTGTCATGAGTTGGTTCAAAGGGGTTTGACTCAATTTGACCCTTATAGATCAAATTGGGCTAGGTTGGGTTAGGTGGACCAATTGGTCAAATTGGGTCAAACCAAGGCCTGGGTTAGGTTCAAATGATGATTTGAAGTGTTTTGGTTCAAGTGGTTTCAATGAATTTGGCCTATATTTGATTTTGGCTCATTTGGATTCATATAGGTCAAATGGGTCAAGTTGAACAATTTGACCAAATTGGCTTAGGTTAGGTGTTGGTTCAAGTTCAATTGATCAATTAGAGAGGATTGTAGGCTTTGATTTGAATCAATTTGGATTTAATTTAGTTTTAGGCTAATTTGACCCTTTAGGTCAATTTTGGCTAAGTTGGTCAATTGGGTCCAATTGATCAAACTGGGCTCAATTATGGCTTTGGTCAAGTTCAATAATCAATTTGGAATGAACTTGAGCCATTGGTTGCAATCAATTTGGGTTGGATCATGATTTGACCTATTTTGGCCTTTTAGGTCAATTTGGATCAACTTGGGTCAAATGGCCAATTGGATTTGGTTTGGCTCAATTGATGGTCAAGTCATATTTAATCATTGATCATGGGTTGATGTGAATCAATGGTTTCAATTGATTTGGTGTAGGATGAGTTTTGGCTAGTTTGGGTTCATGTGGGCTAAGGGTTGACTTGGTCAAATGACCAAGTTGACTTGGTTTGACCTAATTTAAGGCAATTGATCATCCTAGGGTGCTCAATGATCTTGGTATGAGGTTTGGATGGGCTTGGTTCAATCCAAATTGGGTTGGATTAGAACATGGTTCAAATGGATTCTTTAGGTCAGTTTGGGTCAAGTGAACCTAAATGAGTCAATTTGCTTGGTTTTGGTATGATTAGAATTTAGTTGAATTTATATATGAGTTTATGATTGAAATATAAATTCAACTACAATCAATTTGAGCTATAATAAGTTTTGTTTCATTTGAAAATTTCAAGTCAAAAGGGTTAAGTTGGGCTTGACTTGGGTTGATTTCAATTTGACTTGATGATTGTAGATTTCATTTATATTTGGATAGATGGTCAAAGGAACGATTGATTCAAGAGAAAATTCATTGATTTTGGCTTGATTTAGATAGAATTTGGCTAAGCCAAAGGAATTAGCTCAAAGGGTTTAGATTGGGGTTTGATTCAGTTTTGGATTTGGTTTTGGTCATTTGAAAGTAAATTTCATTTATATTTGAATAGATGGTTGAAGGAATGATTGATTCAAGAGAAAATCCATTAATTTTGGCTTGATTTAGATAGGATTTAGCTAAGTCCAAGGAATTAGCTCAAAGGGTTTAAATTAGGATTTGATTTGATTTTCGATTTGGATTTGATCATTAGAATGCAGATTTCATTTATATTTGTGAAGATGAATAAATATATAATTGATTTATAAGAAAATCAATTGAGTTTGACTTGATTTGAATGAGATTTTGGCTAAGCTTATGAGAGTGGATCACATGGCATATGAGGGATTTAGAGCATGGATTTGATCTCGGGTTTCAATCTTTTGGAATTGAATTTGGATTCAAATTTGATAAATGATTGAGAGATTGAATTGATCTTGAAGAAAATCAATTGAATTTGAATTGGATTGGATTTGTATAGGGCTAAGTCTATAGAATTCAATCATAAGGCTTAGGAAGAGTTTTGAGCTTGGATTTGAGGTTGAGATTGATTGTAAATTTTGGAGATTTAATTTTGAATTTCAATTTTGAGTTTTGTTTGAGAAGGAGAACATGGGTTGTGTTTAGGCCATAGGATGGGCAAGTCTCCCTAAGTCCCTAAGGCATAACCTACCCCTATGACTAACCTTTCTAAGTCTCTAGGCTTAGGTTAAGTGTTCACATAATCACTAGAAGTGTCTTAAGACTAAAGAACTCTTAGTATCTAGAAGAGTCATGGATCTATGATGAGGAGATTGAGAACTCACTCCAAAAGTGAGGTCAACAATTTATCTATAGATCCATCTGATTTTAATTTCTTTTTGAATATCCATTTACATCCAATAGTTTTACAACCTAGAGATAAATCACAAAGTACCCAAGTCTTATTTGATATAATAGAATCTATTTCATTATTAATAGCTTTTTTTCAAAATGGTGCATCTATAGAATTCATAGCTTCATCAAAAATAGTAGGATCATTTTCTAAAATAAATATTTCAGCTAGAAGAGAATAAAAATCATCACCTAAATTTTTTTTTCTTTTCTAATTCTTTTACTTTTTCTAAGATTTTTATCATTTTTATTAGTTAAAATAGCATCATCATTATTTATTATAGAATTTTTTATTGAAGATTATTTCTTATTAATAGATTTTGTAATCTTATTTTTTATAGGAAATATATCTTCAAAAATTGTAGCAACTCTAGATTCCATAATTGTATTAATAGAAATACCACTAATACCAAAGTTAATGATAAGAAATCTATAAGTAGGACTATTAAGAGAATATCTAATAAATACGCCATCTACAATTTTAGATCCTAATTTTCTCTTTTTATATTTTGGAATAGATATTTTAGCTAAATAACCCCAAATTTTTAAATTCTTCAAATTGGGTTTTCTATTTTCCAAAATTCATAAGATGTTTTATTAGAATCTTTATAAGGAATCCAATTTAAAATAAAACAAGCTGTTAATAAAGCTTCACCCCATAAATTATTCAATAAATTTGATGAAATTAGCATTGTATTTACCATATCAGTTAATGTTCTATTTTTTCGTTTTGCTACTCCATTAGATTGAGGAGTATATGGAGGAGTAACTTGATGTATAATACTATTTTCTTCACAAAATTTATTAAATAAAAGTGAAATATATTCCCCACCTCTATTCGATCTTAAAATTTTAATTTTCTTATTTAATTGATTTTATACTTCTAATTTATATTTCTTAAATATATCAAAAACATCATCTTTAGTTTTGATTAAATAAACATAGCAAAACTTTGAAAAATCAACAATAAAAGTAATAAAATATCTTTTACTTCCTCTAGTTAAATTATCATTTAAATCACAAACATCACTATGAATAAGATATAATAAATAATTTAGTTTAATAGAAATAGATTTAAATGGGTTTTTAGTTTGTTCTACTTTAAAGCAAATTTCACGCTTCACATCTTTATTTATATCATTTTTAGATATTAAATTCATATACATCATTTTTTTAATTATTTTGTAGTTTACATGTCCTAATCTTGCATGCCAAATGTTAGAAGTAATAATTAATGAAATAGAAGGATTTAAGCAAAACACTTTATTGCTAGAAAATGATAAATTTAATTTAATTTAACTATTACATAAATATCTCGTACCCACAAATGATCCACTTTTGGTTATAATAACCTTATTTGACTCAAAAATAAAATGATAACCATGTTGAACAAGTAGTAAACACCACTAAATTTCTCAATACTTGGTACATACAATTATACTTTTAAATATAACAAATATTCTGGTGTATCTAAGAAGAAAATCAAGATTTATCAAAACTTACATGTATAGTTGCCGTATCATCCAAATTATTCGAGAATAATATGAAAATTAATTTCAAATGATAGGCTAACAAACCTCAAAGGAAGAGAATCATTGGCATTGGAAGTGATCATATTAATTTGTGGTTGAGATCGATTTTGCTCAAAGGTCTTGTTATTTTCTTTGGATGTCCTATCTTTCCGATAATAACAAGCCTTTGCAAGATGGTTGATTCTTCTACATACCTAACATTGAATCTCATTATGCTTTTATTTTTATTGCTAGAGTTATGTAAAATTTGTTTCTTAAACTTTTTATTAAATAGTTTAAAATTTTTTCATTAAAAATTACTCTTTTTCGTTAAATTGACATGTGTTTGAGATTCAATTTTAGTGAGAGATTTATCTTTTTATTTTTTTTTTCTTCTATTATAAGTGTAATAATATGATCATCAAAAGACATTTTATTTCTATTATGCATAAGTGTTTTTATAAATTGACTCTATGATTGTGGTAATTTTTCTATTATCAATGCAACTATAAATGCTTCTGTCATGCTTATGCCATTATGGGCTCCAAAAATTCACCACTGACCTCTCGATGAAGAGAGTATGATTATGTGTTGGTCAAACTTTCAAAAGGCAAATGGAATAGTAGTAAGACACTACCCAGAGATTTTGCCATCATTTTGTGAGGACTTTAGATCTAGTTCCAGGTTTCCTATAGGCACAAGCACCCATAGTTAATTATCCCTCCCAATTATGAGAGAGAACTTTCGATTAAGGCTAGTCGTTAGATCACTAAGTGCATAGTATATAGTAGTAGCATGTGGAGTTTAAAATTTGGGGTTTAGAATTTAAGAAATTCACCATTATTTAACTTAAATCATATGGTTGGTGGAATGATGACGTGCCCGATCAAGATCCCATGGTTCCATCATCCCGGGATATCATGGTCCCTAGTCTACTTTGTCAAAGGAGGTACTCGACCCAACCTGATCGAAGGATCCTTGTCAGCAGCCATAGGTTGCGTCGTCCAAGTAATCCTTGTAGACTTGGGGTGGTGTTTGTTCAAGGAGATAATCTTAAGTCTACCTTAGCTGACAAAAAGGTTTTATTCCTATCAAACATACCTTATGATTCATAACTCAAAGGGCTGAGCCATTGGGGAATTTACGGGCTATAGTCATGATCGTAATATAATGATGACAATTGGCGGCAACCACTCGATAAGAGGACTCTGGTCGTAACTACATCATATATGGAGCCTATTGGCCAATCGACGCAGACAGAGGACACGGGCCATGTCCTTACTGACATGAGATTGATTCAGAGTGAATATAGAAATACACTTGACTTGACATTAGCTCCTTTGTCACCTTTAACAAACTATCGTGGAAGGTGGATTGAATAGAGTTTGATTTAAGTATTTAAGGATTGAATTTCATTTAACCATTAATAGCTTAGTGATATATTGGATTTCATATTAGGATTGATAGTCAATTTAAGTTAATTTAATCTAAAATTAAAATCATATTTTGAAATTTCCATTCAACACATCCATCATCCCGGTAGTTAATTGATTAATTTGAATATATTTAAGAACTTTAGATCCTGTCAACTATGTTTAGCTCCTGACAGAGGATCAAATCTACAAGTTCAAGCTCAAAGATATATTTCATGACTATGCAACTGAATATCTTTTGTGTTTCAACAAATGTATTTATATTTTGAAAATTCAACGATTAGTTCATTTAAATATTTGTGTTTTTGAGATATAATTATAAATTTGCAATGTATTCTCAAATATAAAATAAATTCTAAATTTCTTTATTTTTAACCCACGCAACATCCTACGGCACTTAGTTTAAGTATTCAAAGTAGTGTCGGGGCCCATGCAGGTATTTGATAATTCAGATTATTTTTTTTATTATGAGATTAATTTCATATTTATTTAATCTCAACTTAGCCTGTGTAGCCTTTTTAAATATTAAAATTTGCGCTTTAAATCTCCATGTCTGAGCACATACAGGTATTTATAACTTAAATAATTTGATCTAATTAATGGGATCATTGATTTTAAAATCATAATTAAAATAAAATTTCTTTTATTTTTGAATTTAGCGAAGCTCCATAACTCATGTAGAACTTAATTTAGTATCACCTTCTGTCTGCTTGTATGAAGAATTGAAGATTCGGTGGTGAAGAAGGTGTTTTAAATTATTTTAATATCTTACTAGATCCCTTGGAATAACATTTAATTACTTTTTTTTTATTCAAAGTTGATTAGTCTTTGAATGTTCAGTAGACTCTCATTTATATCTATTAACAATTCTCAAATTCATCACAAGCTATATTCAACTTCTCCTTGATCTAATTCAAGTATTTAATAAGACGAACGATATGCTTCAAATATCTTCAAAGAATTCATTGCCTATGCTTATTAGCAATCATTCAATCTCATTAAAAACTTCTTATGAATTCTTTGATTTTTCTCCAATTCATTTGAAGTGAATTATGATTTCAAAAAATTATATTCTAATTCAAAGAAGATCTTTTATGCTCTAATTGGATACTCAGTCAGATCATCTTCTAAATTAATTGAATTAAGATATTGAAGTACCAAATTTATATTTACTGCCAAAATATTTAATTCATTTCAAATTCATTCTCATTTATAATTCAAAATTCAATTTGATATCAATTTATTTTAGTGAGCTTAGGCAGCCCTATTTGTTTAGCTTGAATTTTATTTGCAAATATAAATTTTGGATAAAATTTTGGTAGTATTTTAGCAGTATTCCGGTGTCATCTCCACGTAGGGGGCTACATTGAAATTGTTTTGGCATATCTGTCATGCCCTAATGAGCATGACGGTTGGTGTTTTGAAGCACCTAAGCTGAGTTTTAATCTTGTTACACCCTGATGAGCATAACGAGACCTTCAATCACCAGTATAAATGCAAATATATATGCAATTTCTACACATTCAATAGATATTATAGTGAATTTCGGCTGAGAAGGAGAAGGGGGCTACGTCTTGGAGTTTTGGTAGGGGAGAAGTACTTACAATTGGGCTGTCGAGAAGGAGAACGAGGAGGAAGATAAGCTGGCTGGCTACTACTCATGGGTATAGCAGTAATTGAGCCTTTTGACTGCTCGACTATGGTTCGATGCTTCAAATCAAGTAAAGAGGGGGAAGTCGAGCGGCTGCTCCTTTGACCTAGAGGGACGGACAAGGTGTTCATTTGGCTATTGTATGGACAAACGAATAAGAGGAAAGAGTTGAGTGTTGTGAGGCTCAAGGAGGATGAACCAAGAGGGGAGATCCGCGGCGTGAGGAGACAGGGAGAATGATAGAAGAGGGGGGAAACTTGCATGCAATTTTCTTTTAGCAGTTGAGGGAAATAGAGCTGAGCAGGGAAAATGAGGAAGCCTTAAGTTTCTTGTGATTCGATCGGAGACGGGGAGGGGGTGAATGCGAGAGCTTATGATTTTTAGGAGAACAAACTGAGAGGGGATGGAATCAAGAGTGGGATCGTGCTTATGAGCAGCACCATTTTTTTCATTTTTTTATTTATTCCAAGAAATGAAATAATATTATGGGTCAACAACCATGTTCTTTTAGATCATGAATAATATCTTGAATTTCATTTACTTGATCTAATACGGTGCGGGAATCACTCATTTTATTTTCATTGAATGATTCGACCGAATATTTTTCTAGACCCACATCTTCATTTCTATATTTTGATTTAAGTGCTTTCAGAAGCTCAAAAGAAGATGTTGATGTACAAAACATGTCATAAAAATGATCGGAAAGAACACTAAGAATCTGTTCAAGACAAAAAATCAATCTCTTATGGAGTTTTTCCTTTTCCTAACCCTTCATCAAAAGAAGAATTATTTTCTCTTTCCGAATTAGATTCAGATGAAGGAGGATTATATATTGTAGAAATTAATCTTAAACATGAAAACCTATATATAGTTTTCTTTTTCCATCTTTTAAAGTGTGTTTCTATAAATTTTTTTAGCTTTACATCATCATGACAAAGCGATATTTATGTAGACATATTATTTTAATTAGTGAAAATAATTAAAACAAAGAAAATATTTTGATTTACTCTAAGATTGTTAGAACTATAAGGAAATAAATTATCAATTAAGAAATAAATTTAACACAACTAAGCAAATAAAGATAAAAGTAATGAGATTGAAATAGCCTACATGTGCAATGACACTATCCAGAGTAGATCTAAGGTGCATGTGGTTTTTAATTTGTTTCGCTTTGGGTGGGGGACACACGCAGATGAGGTGTACTTATTGAGGTGATCAGGTATGACATTGAGAAATATTGTGCTATCTCGAAAGATAGAAGTCATTACCCTACAATAGACCTAATCACCTAATAAGGACTCCTAAGGCATGATGTGTCTTCAAATATACCAGAGATTTTTCTCCTACTTTACATGGATGAATAAAGTAAGATTTATTTACACTAAGTGATAAAGTTCCCTATGTGGGCAAGCCCCCATAGTTAATCACATCTTAAGGAAAATGAATCCCTTAAGAATACTGATGTGATATTTTCTTACTCCCTTCCATCATCTCATCTCTCAATCTCATTGGAAAATGTGATTCATTGGGACACCATGTGAATCCACAGATGTACTTATTAGGGTGATCGAGTATGCCATTAAGGAATAGTGTAATATCTCAAGAGATAGAAGTCACTACCCTATAATGGACCAAATCACCTAATAAGGACTCCTAAGGACAATGGGTCTTCGAATATACCAGAAATCTTTCCCCCGCCTTACATGAAAAAGTGAAGTGGGGTTTATTTAAACTGGGTTCGTTAAGTTCCCTATGGAGGCAAGCCTCCATAGTTAATTACATCCTAAGGAATGAGATTTCTTAAGAATACTCTCGATTAAGGTAAATGATAATCGTCTCCAAAGATTTCAAAGATAGAACTATCAATAAATTAGTTATTTTTAGAAGATCAAATGGGATTGATCCAAAAGAGGGAGTTATTATCAAAACCAAATGGGAATAAGTAGGGGATGCTTATGATACCAAGATGCCTAGTAAGTATCCCAAACTATCATATGGTTGGGCTTTATATTTTTGGAATTGAGAGAAATTATTTATTTGAGTTGAATTTTTATTATAAATCTAGGGCTTACAATTCCACAACATAAGAGGTGAGGATTTATGCTTATAGCTTGCAAAGGGAAACAACGACCTTAGATACTAAATCTAGGGAGTTTTGGCAAGGGCCAAAACATGACCTAAATCTAAGGTGAAAATGGGTATCCAATTTTAATCCATAAGAGAGAATAAATCACCCGACTGTTGGGCTTACAACTGCCTGGGGGTGACTGTCGACTAACTCCTATGATTTTAAATACATGTAGGCAAGTCTTATGCTTTGTAAGATAGCTAGGCTGTTACTTATTTAGAAAAGAGACTAAGTCCTAAAACTCACTCCCTAAGAGACTAGATCATGTAGGGCATGAATAATGACCTAAATCTAATGCAAATTTTGTTATGTTTTATTTTAATTTTGGACAATTAATTTGATACAGGCTATGGGGTTTCATATGCCTAATACATGAGAAGTTTGATTATGGGCTAAAACCAGCAAGAATGTGATGTGTTTCCACCATGAAACTCAAAGGTCAATCCATTTTCTCTGACAAAGGTGGAAGCCCTCCATTAGCAAGAGTGAAGCAAGATGATTTTATGCATGATGTGAAACATACAACATCCAGCTAAGGGGTTGCTAATTCTTTTATTATCTTGACTTATAACCTAGGTTTATGTTAGATTATGAGTTATTTAATTTTTGTTTTGAATTTATTAATTGGATAGAAAATTTATTTTTTTTCTAAGAGTCTAATGGCATCCAGACCATACAGCAACCATCAAGCAATTAAGAAACTAGGAAAATCATGTCATTTCTAATGCATAATCTAAACAAAAATAAAATAATTTTATAAAGCTAGCACAAAAAGAATAAAAGGCTGGTGCGGTCGCATACTATCGTACAACCCGAAAAAGAAATGTGGGTGGCCGAGCTCTACCCTTATACTAACCAAATTTCAAATGAATAATTTATAATTTAGAAAGAATTCATGCTATGGGGGTCTTCATTTCTTCATTCTTCATTTGCTTCTTTCTTCCTTTCCTTTGACTTAGTTAGAATGTGGCTTACTCCAAGGCTTCACATGGTACATAAGACATGGCCTTATAAACAATGTTCATCATAATCCCCCATAACATTCATTCCAAAACTTAATTGCAAAGTTACATTAAAATGGAAAATTAAATCTAACTAAACCTGCAAAATAAGGATTAGCTAAACATACCACATAATCCCAAGCAGTTATAGGAATAAATTAGACTTAGCACCCCACACATGGGTAACCAAGTCCACATGTCCTAATTTTGGGTTATGCTTAGGGGTATAAGCAACCTGCACAGGAAATGCATTTATATTTTTATTACAGCACCCCTTAAGCACAACCCACTGTAAAACATATGATTAGCCTAAGATTGCCCTATCATCCATACTATGAATAAGCACCCTAGCATCCAGTCTAAACACAATACAACACAAAAAAAAAAAAAAATCAAACATCAGGCCATGCACCGCCCTAACCTAAAGCTAGAAGTTGTGACTTAGTCCAATGTGTATGCCTTTTAAGGCTTGTGTGGTATGTCTTAGCTAGGCTTTAAGGTTAAAGTTTTCTAAGTGTGAAAGGTTCAACTTAGAGGGTGGTTTCATTTAAGTGATTTAGTTATTTTGTTTATAATTTTATTTGATGATTTAATTTGGTTTGAATGAACCTACACTTAATTACCAAATGTTATGAAGAGAAGAAAAGAGAGAAAAGCTCTATTTCATGCCTACCTTAAACATTTCTAAGGTAGATTAATTAGTGATTTTTCTTTAGTGAATGTTTTGTTATGTGTTTTAATTAACCCTAAGTTTAGATTTGCTCTAAATAGTCCTAGTCAACAAGAAAGGCATTTTAGGATTAATTAAGGTGAATTACTATCACATAACACACAACCATTTATTTCTTTCCGCCATGTGTGACATGCATATGAATGATCCTAAGCATATCTATACATGCAAATAGAAATTTTAGCACACCTTGATGATGAATGCTAAGAGATGTTGTTTAGGAAAATTTGGATATTCCATGAATGCATGTTTTTATTAAGTAGAAAAGAGGGACTCTTTTATCCATTAATCAAATGCACATTCACATGTATAAAAGATATAAGTGAGTACGACGCCATTGTTTCTACACTAGGGGTATAAGGTACAAGACCTTCTTAGGGCTACTTAAAGCCTCGCAACCCCGGGATGTCCAGATTGATATACCATTTTTCTTAAATACAAGTAGATGTATAAAAGAAAATAAATGGATGAAGAGTCATACAAATGATTTTTTTTATTTTGTTGTATAATTCACATGTGTAAAATGTGATGATCCTTCTTAAGTCAGAACATAGGAATGTATAGGAATATATTTAAGCAAGTATTGTGTTATTTTAAAAGAACTATACACTTTGCAAATCCTATTCAAACCCATGTTAAGAAAAGAGAAGGAAAATAACATAAAAAAACATCTTATGCTATAATCACATGCAAGCTTATAAGTACTTATAAGTAGCATACATTCATTTATAGTCTTTGATTTGTAGGTTTTGAAAATAACTTTTGATTTAATAGTGATAATAGCCAGTCATATTCTTACTTTAGCCAAAGCATGCAACTTTGACATAAAAAGAAACATTTCATTTATTTGATTTTTCAAAAGATATGAATGCATGATTTCATATGACAAATAACATTTAGCATGCTTGGAAAGAAATAAAGTGATATAAGCATATGACTTCATTCACCCTAATTAATTCTTAAAGACAATCTTATAAAATAATATCATTTAAAGTGAATCAAAATTGTTTAAAGAAATTTTTATTTTATGTTTGGATTTGATTTGATTTAGGAAATGTGAAAAGCATTTTCTGGTCCTAACCCATTTCTCCCATGTGTGAGTTGATTTAGTTTAATTTTTAGAATAATTAGGTTGATTTTATGTTTTGTTTAGGTTAAGGTGTGAATTAAGTCCATTAATTGCACCATACCTACACCACTTTAACATAACTAACCAAACAATTATGAGCCAACATATGATATGAAACCACATGGAATTTAAATTAGCAATGCATCTAAGAAATAAGGGGTCTAATGTAATTGGCTCACAATTATTGATTAATTAAGCTAAAGGGTTCTCAACAAGTACTTTCATACCCTTCCCACACATGTGAGTTGGATTTGATTTCCTTTAATTTTCCTTAGGCTTTTGAACACCTAAGGATCTACCTAAGATTAAGATATTGATTACATTTTGGAATAATTTGGTTTTGAATTTAGTCAATTAAACTTAATTTTATATTATTCTCTTTTGAATTATCTTCAAAATGCATTTGAGTTTGTATTTTTTTAATTTTTTATATTTAATTATGAATTTTTGAAGTTTATGTGATTAATGGATTAATTAGAAGCCTAATTAATTAATAATCTCATCGGTGCCACGTGGACTACTGATGCAGTGCGCAATTTTCACATGGCACGATAGGATTGCTAATTTAAGTTGTCACATTGTGTGCTGCATCAGCCGGTGGCACGACGCACTTTCTCCTAGATCGTCCGATCAAAGATCGGATGGTCAGGATTAAACCCGTAGGTATATTGGATTAAATCAATGGATCTATGTGTTTTAATCAGGACTGTCCATCCAAAACATGCGGGATGGATGGCTCATGATTCATCCCTACCTAAGCCTGCAGGAGACGACAACCGTCCGTCCTCTATGGCATGATCCGAGCTCACTTGAGATCGGATTAAGCAGAGATTCAACCCATGCCATTAAGAAGCATATAGAAGAAGATCCAACAGTTGGAATTAAATGAGATTATAATTTCCTTCACAAAAGAACAAGCAATTTTTAACTTAAGCTCTGTTTTGAACAGTACCTCACCGGAGGCTATCACCGGTGCTTCCAACGGAGGAGGTAGCTTCATCTAGTGGAGACGAAGCCCTGTTAAAAATTTCAAGGTTCAATTTGAAGTAGATCTCCCAATTGGACAATGCTCCCTCCAATGGCTTGCGGCTTTGGTCTAGGTCCCCCTTCCCGTGGCTTGGATACTTGGGATTTGCTTTGGTGCGCTTGACTTGCCTCCTTCAAGGTGCTTGCAAAGTGAATTGGGATTTTGTTAAAAGTTGAGTGACTTTGAATTTCCAGTGAGCTCCTCTATTTCAGCTTCGAAGAAATTCGAAAATGCGAAATTGGAATGAGCATGAGAGTGCTTAGAAAACTTGGAGAAGCTTGCCTTTGATCCTCTAAGCTCAATCGAATGCAAGGATCCTAGTTTTGGTTGAAATGAGGGGGAGTATATCTCCCCCTACTTGGATCGAATGGTCGAAGCTTGCTCTTCCATTTTGATCAAATTTCCCTGATTGAATGGATTCTTTAGGTTATTAGGAGCTCCATGTGGTTCAATTTTGGGATAGGAGGGGAATGGTGAAGTCGCACATGTATTAAATGAGTGTGGGAGGTGATCTACGTGGAGAAATTTGATTGGAGGGCTCGCTTTGTCATGGGTTGGATCATGGCTGACCCAAACCCATTGGGTCATGTTCACCACCCTCCTTAGTGTCCATTTGGTCCATTAAGAGGGTGTTAAGTGGCCTTGAAAAAGAATTGGCCAAATTCCAAGTGAATTTGGCCAAGAGTTACCCTTTGACCCAAGGGTAAAATGGTCATTTGGCTTTTATTTTAATTTAGACAGGTTTGGAATAGTTTGAAATTGGGTTGGGCCAAATTTCAAGGAATTTGGAGTTGATTTGAAATGATTTGGCTTAAGTTGACCCATTAAGGTCAAAATGGGTCAATTTGGGTCAAGTTCACCAATTAGTCAAATTGGGTCAAACCATGGGTTAGGTAATGTTCAAATGATCATTTGAAATATTTTGGTATCTCTGGTTTGGTTCAATTTGATTTATATTTGGTTTTGGTTCATTTGAGTTCACTTAGGTCAAATGGGTCAAGTTGACCAATTTGACCTATTTGATCCATTTGGGTTAGGTCAAGGGTTGGTTTAGGCTTGGTTGATCATTTGAAATGTTTTGCAAGCTTTGATTACAATCAATTTTGGTTTGATTTGATTTCAAGTTGATTTGACCTTTTAGGTCAAGTTGGGTTCATGATCAGTTGGGCTAAATTGGGTCTAATTGGCCAATTGAAGCATTGGTCAAGTTCAACAAGTGATTTGAAATAAATTTGACTCATTGGTTGGAATCAATTTGGCTTAAATCAAGATTAGACTCGTTTTAACTTTTTAGATTAAGTTGGGTCAACTTGGGTCAAGTGGCCAATTGGGCTAGGTTTGGCTCAATTGATGGTTTGGTCATGTTCAATCATTGATCATGAATGAGTTTAGATCAATGGTTTCAATCAATTTGGCCTATGATGAATTTTGACTAGTTTAGGTTTCATTTGGGTCAAATGTTGACTTGGTCAAAGGATAGGTTTGATTAGTTTGACCCAATTTGAGTGATTGATCATCCTATGATGATTGTTGCTCACAATGTGAGGCTTAGATAGGCTTAATTCAATCCAATTTGGGTAGGATTAGAATTTGGCTCAAAAAGGTGCTTTAGGTCACTTTGGGTCAAGTGAACCTAAGTGGGTCAATTGGCTTGATCAAGGCTTGATTCATGTTTGGTTGAACTCACATATGAACTTATGATTGAAATATAAATACAATTGCAAGTGATTTGGAGTCAAATGGTTTTGATTCGTTTGACAATTTTAAGTTCAAAAAGATGAACATGGGTTTGATTTAGGTTTGATTGGATTTTGGTTTGGTGATTGTAGGTTCGATTTACATTTGGGTATGTGATTGAAGGTTTGATTGTTTGAAGAGAAAATCTAAGGGTTTAGATTGATTTGAGAATGACTTGGTTAGGTTCAAGAATTTGACTTGAAAGGGTTTAGGTTGGATTTTAGGTTAAGTTTGGATTTGAGTTTTGAATTGATTTCGATTGTTTAAATTAATATTCATTTATATTTATGAAAATAAATGAGAATATAAATGGGTTATGAGAAAATCTCTTGAATTTGAAGTGATTTGGATTAAGTTTGAGCTAAGTCAATAAGATGAAATCAAAGGGCTTAGGAAAGATTTTGGATTTGGATTTAAGATTTGAATTTTGGAATTGATTTAAGATTTGAGAAAATCAATTGGATTTGGTATTGGTTTGAGCTTTGAGAAAATCAACTGGATTTGGTATTGATTTAAGATTTGATTTGAAATTGATTTGAATTTGAAGTTGATTTGAATGAAGGAAGCAAGGATTTGGTTCAAGCTATAGGGTAGGCAAGTTTTCCTAAACCACTATGGCATAACTCATTCATATGGCTAACTCTTCTAAGTCTCTAGGGTTAGGTGGAGTGTTCATCTAATCACTAGAAGTGTCTTAAGACTAAGGAACTCTTAGTGTCTAAGATGAGTCCTATGTCTATGATGGGGAAGTTGAGAGCTCACTCCAAAAATGAGGTCAACAAAGGGCGCCCAATAGGTGTGGTGTGATTGACAAGGCATACCATACGTATTGGTGTTGACCGAGATGATCAACAATGTCCAAACAATTACAAGCACTAACAGAAGCGATCTACTCCTAAACTCGAGGTGTCGAAAGAATCAAGAACATTAGTGCGAAGTGACTCTACTTATGTGAAAAACAAAAGAGAGGGAAGGGGTAATCCGATAAGGATTGAGCATGCGAGCCTTCCACTAGGGAAAGAGGCTCAAGTCATCCACTAGGGGATGAGAGATTTGATTTAATTTGTCTCACTGGGGAGAAATTTGATTTGATTTGTTGATTTATGATTTGGTGCTCCACTAGGGATGGAAATGTGAACTCTCCACTAGGGGAGCAAGTTCAAGTCATCCACTGGGGATAAGAGGTTGTGAAATCCGATGAGGGGTTAGAATCCGGGGTCCATTGGGGATACAAGGAAAATTTGCATCTCACTAAGGAGAAGCTGATTGATTGTATTATTTAGATTTGACTCCACAGGGGAGGTTGGTTGATTTATTTTGTTTTAGATTTTTAATTTTGGATTTTGAGATGGACCCTATCGGTTTGCGATGGACCACACTGAGTAGAGGTCATATCGTCCTTGACCTACATCTACGACTATCAAAAAAGCTCATTGTTCACGAACAGCTCGTGTTCGGCTCATTAAGTAGCTCATGTTCGGCTCGTTCGTTAACTAAACGAGTGGAACAAGAACAGACATTTCAAGCTCGATATATAAATGAGCCAAACATGAACAATCATTTGTTCGGCTCGATTTAGCTCAAAATAAAAAATTATATAATAATAATAATAATATTATTATTATTATTATTATTATTATTATCATCATTATTTATTACTATTATTATTATTATTTTATTACTATTATTTTATTTATTGCTATTATTATTATTATTATTATATATACATACGAACATATATACATATCACAAATGAGAGCATGGCTTAGTCGTTAAAGCTTTTGTTATGCAAAAGATTGGCCTAGGTTTGAATCCTCCCTCATATAAATTTTTTGAACTATTGTATTTCGAGCCAATTTCAAACATGAGCCGAACATGAACAAAGCAACTTTCAAACGAGCCGAACACAAATAGTAAAATTTTGAGCCATTTCAAACACGAGCCGAACATGAACAAAATAAATTTCAAACATG
This sequence comes from Cymbidium sinense, assembly GCA_021442155.1. NCBI lineage: Eukaryota > Viridiplantae > Streptophyta > Magnoliopsida > Asparagales > Orchidaceae > Cymbidium > Cymbidium sinense. The sequence goes on from CM038215.1 coordinate 129,808,080, forward strand.
CCGAACACGAACAAGGGTTTTGGCTGATTTAGCTTCTGCTTTTACATCTTACCAATCCAAAGGGGGTTACCAACCACATGTGGACTATCCAACCAAAGGGATTGCCTTTCAGTTTACAATGGCCAAGCTAGGTAGAAAGTGTGGGGACTCACATCTTCCTAAATAAAAGAACCACTAGGGTGATCGGTTGTTTGTGCAATAAATCAAACCCAACCTAGGACTGACTACTGAGTGAACGCCCCTGGGGGACTTAAATCAGCTCAAAAGATAGTCAAAAATAATTTCATTTTAGTTATATTTGATGGATCCCATTAGTTTATGATGGATCACACTGAGAAGGAGCTTATATCAGCCTAGACCTATCTCAGACTTACTTATCTAAAGGGAGTAGCTTCCAGGCTAAGGGGAGAACTATCCAACTAGGGGTACCTTTCAGTTCACAATGGTCAATTTAGGGAAGAAAGCACGGGACTCATATCTTTCCTGAATAGAGGACCACTGGGGTGATCCGTTGCTTGTGCAACAAATTGGACCCAACCTAGGGCTGCCCATCGATTTGTGACAATCATGCTAGAAAGAATGCATAGTAGACTTACATCTTCCAAAGCTAAATGACCGTCGGGGTAACCTATTTTGTGGCAAAATAGATTGAACCTAACTAGGCTCGAGAGCTCGACAGGACTTATCTCTCAGTAGTCCAGATTTCTATAGGGAGCTTTTGCTGACACTGTCCTAAAACTAGAATGCCTGCTTGAGAAAGGGGCCACTAGGGGCTTGAATTCCTAATTCACAAGCGAATAGATTTGTTTGTTTATTTATTTATTTATTGTGGACCCTGTTGGTTTATGAGGGATCACACTGAGAAGGAGCTTATATCAGCCTAGATCTATCTCAGATTTACTGATCCAAGGGAGAATCTGTGCATCCGTTGAACAAATTTTCCATTCACAGGGGTAGCAACTAGGTAAGCCTGATTATCTAATCCAAGAGTAACTCGGGTAGTGTCTAAATGGAAAAAACGGAATCCAAATAGAGTGCCCGTGGGGGAGGGGCCACTAAAGGCTTAAATCCAAAACCCTGCAAAAGAAAGCTTGTAGGTATTCGGTGACCGACTCAAGGAGAAAGTGCGGGGACACATATCTGCTAATAATGGTGTATCCACTGAGCGAATTTCTATCAGCATACAGAACATCAACCAACCTAAGGTGCCCATTGTTTTGCAATAATCTACCTAGGAAGAAAGCATTGGGGACTCACATCTTTAGCGGAACTGATTGCTGGGATAATCTTTCTTCGGCTCGATAGGGGCTATCTGATCTAGGGTGATTACTGAATGAATGCCACTAGGGGACTTATATCAACTCAAAAGTAGTTGAGAGGAAAGGAGCCTCTGAGGGACTAATCTTAAACCTCAAAAATACTCTACCTAGTTAGTGCATAATAGATAGTTCAAGAAGATAGCTTGGGGACTCACATCTTCTTAAGCGAAGTCAACATGAGGTAGTTTACTGGCTGCACAATAATGCCTACCAAACTAACAATGCGCTCATTGGTTTGCAATGGTCAAGTCAGGAAGAAAGTGCGGGGACTTACATCCTCCAGATAAGTGACCACTGGGGTCAAATAATAGCAAGGTAGCATGTCAGCCCGACCTAGAGCAGCTAAAGAGTGAGTTCCACAGGGGGCTTGCTCCCACATCAAAATAGCTCAAGATAAAAGATTTATGTTTGTGTTTGTGTTTTAGGATGACGGGATGCCACTTGGGTTCTCTTACACCTATCATAAGCACGTAGAAGTGCTACTCCACTAAGAAGGATTCCCCTCAGGTTCTCTTACACATAACTTAGTTGAATTATTCAAAATAGGATACCTCTTAGGTTCTCTTACACCTAATCTAGTAGTACTAGAAAATTATGTTTAGTTTGTGTTGATATCTCTTCTCACACCACTAAGCACTGCTCAAAGAAAGGATGCCTCTCAGGTTCTTTTACACCTAATCTTAGTTGTACTAGTCGAAATAGGATGTCTCTTTGGTTCTCTCACACCTAATCTAGTAGTACCAGAGAATTATGTTTATGTTATGAAGGATTGGATGTCACATGAGTTCTCTTACACCTATCCTAAGCACGTCATGGTGGATTCCCAAACAAGCAAACACGCTTCTAAAGAAGAGAATATTTGAATGAATTGGAATGAAATTTAGGAGATTGTTATTTTCAAACATGATTTTCATGGATAATATTTCTTTAAATAGAGCCCATTGATTGGAAGCATCAAGTGTTCTCCTTTACAATCAATAAGTTGATAAGAGCCTCCTTGGTAGGCCTTCTCTATTACATAAGGGCCTTCCCAAGTGGGTTCAAACTTGCCTCCCATCTTTCGACGGACAACAATTGGTCTCCTTAGAACTAGGGCAAGCTCTCCTATTTGGAAAGCTATAGGGCGGACCACCTTATTGTGAGCTTGAATCATTTTGTCCTTGTACAACTCGAGGTTCTAGCATGCCCATAGGCATTTCTCCTCCAAACCTTCAATCTCTTCTAACCGCAACTTAGCATTCTGTTTGGTAGTGATTTTACTACCCATTACTATCCTTAGTGATGGAAACTGAACTTCTAATAGTAGAACAGCTTCGGACCCATATACTAAAGAAAATGGGATAGATTGAGTTAGAGTTCTGTATGTGGTGCGACATACCCATAAGGTTTCAACCAATTGCTCATGCCACTATCTTTTGTTGTCGTCAAGTGTCTTCTTTAGTACTTGGATGAGAGTTTTGTTGAATGCTTCGGCTAGGCCATTTTCCCTGGGATAGTAGATAGTGGAGTATCTCCAATCTATGAAGTGTCTCCTGGAGAAGCTATTGAACTTGGTACTTTTGAATGCAATACCATTATTGAATATAATTCGGTACCCCGAACCTATATAATATGGTTACTAAAAAATTGAAGCACATGCTGAGCTGTGACCTCTCTTAGTGGGATTGCCTCTACCCACTTAGAAAAGTAGTCGGTGGCAGCTAAGATGAACTGGTGGCCCTTGGAAGAAGAAGGATCAATCAAACCCATAATGTCGGTACCCCAACACTCAAATGGCCATGAGGCCAATGTAGGGTGTAGAATGTTGGGTGGTTGGTGTAAGACTACATTGTGTACTTGACATTGGTGGCATCTCCTAGCTACATTCATAAAATTTGTAATCATAGTAGGTTAGTATATCTTTGTCTCTTGATCTTGGCTTTCATCTTCAGACCCGATTGATGCGCTCCACATAGACCTGAATGTACCTCGATCATAATCTTACAGGATTCATGTTTGTCTAAACAACATAACCACATATGATCGAAAGACCGTCGAAACAAGGTGCCATCCACGAGAGCATAGGAGAGAGCTCTCTGTTTCACCTAATGGGCTTGCGATTTCTATTGAGGTAGTTTTCCTGTGTTTAGGGAATCCATGAATGGCTGCCTCTAATCTAACTCATCATCCATTTTGGCAATGGCAACCTCCCCTTCAAGAGAGAATCTCTCGATGAGTTTAGCATCAATAAGGTATAAGACTTATCTATTTTGGACCCTTATTGGAATGGACTCATCTTTCGGACATGCCAACTCCTTTGCAAGTTTGGCCAAAGCACTGTGTTCTCCCCTCAAGGGATCATGTAGATGGTGACTTCAAAAATTTGAGCCAATAGCCTCATTGTGTACTCATTGTAGTGATGAAGCCTAGGTTTCAGAACCTTATAGGGCCCGACAATCTGATTGATGACCATCTAAGAATCCTCGTATATGTTGATGCTTTTGACACACATTGTGATAGCTAACTCTAAACTGGCAATCAAAGCCTCACACTCAGCGTCATTATTGGAGCATAGATTGGAGAGATGGTATGAGAATCTTATCACATCGTAGTTTAGAGTTAGGAGAACAATTTCTATCCCTGCCTTCCCCGGAAGAGTAGATCGTGGTTCTTCTCCTTTTTGAAAGGAAGCTGCACCATCAAAATACATCTCCCAGCGATGAATGCTAGTGTCCCCTAAGTTCATGCTTTGTCCATCGGGGAGGTCATCACTAAGTAGAGAATCAGCAGGAAGTGGGTGTGCTGCTAAGAAATTTGCTAGTCTGGCCTTTCACAGCACGGAAGGGTATGAATGTGATATCAAACTATCATAAAATCATGGACCAATGCGCTAACCGTCCAGATAACATCAATTTGTCATGAGATATTGTAGTGGATTGGATCTTGAGATCAAGTTCACCTTATAAGAAAGCATATAATGTCGTAGCTTTTGGGATGCAAAGATAAGAACTAGGTAATGCTTCTCAATAGGCAGGTAGTTCGCTTCAGCATGGATTAGATGACGGTTTAAGTAGTAGAGAGCGTTCTCCTTCCCTTCATTATTGGCTTGGGCCAACAAAGTACCGAGAGAGTCATCCAATGCAGCTGTATAGAGGATTAGTGATAGGGGCTGCTAGAACTGGCAGCTTCACCAAATACTGCTTGATGTCTTCAAAAGCATGCTGGCACTAGTCATCCCACTTGAACTTAGCATCATTTTTGACAAGTGCTTAAAATGGATTGCATCTCCTTGATAGATTGGAGATAAAGCATCTTAAATACGCCAACCACCCTTAGAATGATCTGAGTTACATTAAAATTTTAGGGGGCGGCATTTCTAAGATAGCTTTGATCTTTTTTGGATCTATCTCTATTCCCCAATGTTGGACAACAAACCCAAGGAACTTCCCTGAAGTTACTCTGAATGCACACTTCAGGAGATTCATTTTGAGGTTGAATTGCCTTAATCGTTTGAAAACTACTCTCAAGTCGTAGAGATGGTCTTCCTTTTCTTGGCTTTTGACTACTAATCATCAACATAACATTCAACTTGATGATGAATAGTTGAAGATCGAGTCATGGCTTTGGTATGTAGCACATTTTAAGGCCAAAAGGCAAGACCTTATAACAAAAGATTTTGATCGGGGTTCAAAAAGTAGTATTTCTTTCATCCTCAGGGGCCATCTTGATTTTATTGTAGCTAGATGACCCATCCATGAAGGAGAATACTACATGAGATGAGGTAATATCCACCATTAACTTTGGTATAGGAAGAGGAAACTCATCCTTAGGACATGCTTTATTTAAATCCCTGAAATTAATGTATATGTAAATTTGGCCATTCTTTTTCTTAACGGCTTGACAGCTAACGGTAGGGTATTTTCTTTCCGATAAAGTTGGCATCGATCAGTTTCTTGACTTCAGAAATGACCTGTTGTTCGATTTCTAATCATGTGTCTAGGAGCTTGCTTGATAGGGTTAGAGTCAAGGTCTATTGCTAGTTTGTGGACTACTACGTCAGAAGATAATCCGGACATCTCTTCAAAGCTCCATTCAAAGCAGTCCTTAAACTCAGTCAATAGCCTAACTAAGTCATTGGTTTCTTCTTCATTCAATAGAGAACTGATGTATGTGATATGTGGATGTTCTTTCGTCCCGAGATTGATTGCTTTGAGATTATCGATAGTTGAATGGATTTCTTCTTCAAATTATAGCAGTACATCTTTGATTTGAAGATCATCAAGATCATCTAAAGCTTCTAAACACACCTCCTCATAAGAGTTGGTATGATTTGAGAAGATTCTATCAGACTCTAGATGATTGGTGACAACTAAGTAGTAATCATCATCGTCAATTGGACCCACTATACCAAATCCTAGTCCTGATCTTGATTGTGCATCCCCGCCTTTGTTCTTCCATAGCATCTCAAAATACTCTGACATGTGCTTGGACATGTGTGAGGAATCAAACCTTTCTTTGCAATATTAAGAACACAAGGCAAGTACCAGTCAAAAGGTAATTCTATTAAATCTTTATATGAATTTTCCTCAAGTATTACATCTGTTTCTTGACTTGAAGACAATGATCCCAATAGAAATTTCTTTGGCTTGACATCCATGGAAGAGCTAGGGGCTTCCTTAACTACTAAACCCTCAACTTCTTGGGAAGAAAGTTGGGCTAGAGCTAAAGTTCCCAAGTGCTGCCTAATAGTTTTGCATAATTTGATTTGAATACATTCATGCTTTGCTTGGAGACTTGGTCTTCACATTTGTCGTGTCACCTCTAATGGGAAACCCAGAGGGGTTGGTGTGCTAATCACATGAGACTCATCCTAGCGATTCCAAGTCTATGTGAAAACTCTGTGAATGGGAACATACCCTGTTGGCTGCTAACCAGGGGTCTTCCACTCTAACGCCTTTATGTCTACCTCTGCCTCTACCTGGTGGAGGTCAAGTCATCCTACCCATATGTCCGTATGATGGAATGAACTGTGGGTGAAGTGTAGCATGCGGCTCTACTTCTTCCTCGATGTTCCTTTCTTGTTCACTTGTACTTTCCTTTTTCTTTTCCTTTTCTTTTTCTTTTTCTTTTTTTTTCTTTTGCTTCTTTTTTTTCTTTTGTGTTTAAATTTTGTCCAAGTTCACGAGAAAAGGCATTTTGATTTTGAGGAAGATAGTAGGTCGTATCTTCATATATCTCAACCTCTCTTACTGAAAATGGCTTTTCATCTCCTTTGACACAGTATTCAATCTCATCTCTTCGAAACTTGATGCACTGATGAACAGAGGATGGAATCATCTTGTTCAGATGTATCCAAGGCCTACCGAGCAAAGTAGTGAATGAAGTATTCAAATCAATTATGTAGAAATTGGCTTGATCTTCCATTCACCTATCAAAGGTAACACTATGGGAAAGCCCTGCCTTGTTCATTGAATCCTCTCAATATCATCCGATCTCCTCGAAGTGTAGAGATATCAATCCTCAAATAGGTAATGGTCTTTAAACTCATAATGTTCACCGATGCTCCTAGATTGACCAACACCCTTGAAAGTCTGAATCTGTCCATATTCACTGTAATGTAGAGGGGAAGGTTGTGCTCCATATCCCCTAGAAGAAGGTCTTCATCAGTGAAGGTAACTCCCTGGGCTTCTCTTAAATAATGTGCCTCCTCTCCAATAGTAGTCAGCTGGGCTAAACATATTTCTGGATCAAGGAGAGCCTTGATTAATGATTCCCTCATCTCTTTAGATAAGACAAGGGCATCATATATGCTTAACTTAGCTGACAACTTTCTCAAGTGAGAGAGGATATTGTAATCAACTTTGGGTTGGTCCTCCACAAGCATATCCATAAGTGGAGCATCCTATGGAGGGTCTTCTAGATCACTAGAACCAATAACTTGTTTCCTTTATCTTGAGGTACTGCCCTAGGAGGTAGAATCTTTCCATTATGGAGGTTGACTTCGGTGATCTCTTGTGGCAGGTTAGTGGAAGATTCTACCTGTTCATCAGGCACACCTACAGCTTCTCCTATAGGACCCTCAGAATCAAATGATTCCAAGTCTATCTCAAGAGGTGAACCCGTATTATTCAGAGAAGGAAAGTTCATCTCTGAATAAGAAAGAGAAAGATCAAAATAGTTATAATTGTTAGGACTTGAAGACATTTCTAAGAGAGTATAATTAGATAGCCCATCAGAAGTGGCATAGATGTAATTCAAACTAGCTTTCTTTATTGATTTCTTAGATTTAGAAGGAGGTACATAGTAGAAATCCAGTAAAGTAAGTGGGGTGAGGGATTTGATGCCCTTATCTGTCGATACAGGATGTATAATATAAGAAAAGCAAGTTGAACTAGAAGTGTCGGTTGAAGTAGTAGCTGCAACGGTGGAATGGAGACTGGACTTGGTCGGTGGTTGTGCTACTTGGCTATCCTGGGCAATCGTAGGCTGTTGTTGTTGCTACTGTTGAGCTCCCACTTTCCCCAAGTTATCTTTGGCAACTTGTGAACCCTTATTGATGTTGGAGGTTCGAGCCGCCTCAGGCGCCTGCAAGGAAAGTTTCTTGATCTTGGAAATAATCTTCTTAGAGGTTCGAGATAAAGAGATATCTCAACCTTCTTTTATTTTGAGAGGATCACATGTATCCCCAAGGATTATCCTAACATAACTGGATGGTTATTCTACCAGATATTCCTTAGGGATAACTATGGACGACATGCTATGCTCAAGCCAGTGTTAAATGTGCAATCCTCAAAATATGGCCTAGCATGCGATGGTAGGAAAAAGGATCATTGCTCCACTTCCTCCCTAGGCTTGGGTGAAAATTTTCTTTAAGATTCTTAAAGATTTTATTTCTTAAAGATTTGTTTAGTTTATCCAAAAGAGTAGGTGGATGATAGCTACGGTGGCGGGTATGTGTGTACCTAGAGTATGGTGAGGAGGAGGGTGAAGGCCATGGAGGCTCGAGGCGTAGATGATGGTAGACGGTGTGGTAGGAGGTGGAAGTGAGGTTTGAGGTCGAGGTCTCTCATGATCTCGAGTTTTCTTCCCCTTGTCCAATCACTCTTTTCAGCTTCTCATTATACAGCTTTGGCTTTGACAACTGGTCTTAAAAAGAAAATTGTTTGGCCTCTCCTTGTAGACTAGCCGCCTTATTGATTAGCTTCTCAAATGTCTTGATGGTGAAGCCCTTAAGCATGAAGGCGACCAGACCATGAATATTCTTTAGTAGAATTTCAATGGCATACTATTCAGATAGCTATGGTTCATATTTCATACTAAAGTTACACCATCTGAGAATATAATCAACGAGGGACTCACTGGAGTATTTTTGTGCTACAACGAGATCGCCAACAGTTACCCTTTGCTGAGCTCCAGCAAACCTCTTAATAAAGAGTTGCTCCAACTCAACAAAAATTTCCACCAAATTGTTGGGGAGTTAGGCGTACTAATCAAAAGCTATGTTCGCTAAGCTGCTGACGAAGAGGTGAAATAATAGTGCATCACCACTTGCATTCTAATGAAGTGCTATATCTTTGGCGGGGTTCCTGCCATCAAAGCTTTTGAAAGAAGGAGGCATGAAACCCTTAGGATACTGGATAACATCGAATTCTTCTAGGTAGGGTCTACCCTTTGGAATCGATGAACCACCTCAGGCTTGAGCCAACGCTTCTCTCACTTGCTGCTCAACCATGATCTTGATATATTTCTCTTGAATATAAGTACTATCCATTACCTTCCTATACAAGCTAGTGTTATCCTGTTCCAGTGGAGGTAAGCTCTTGGGCTGATCCAAGACATGTAACAACTTCAGTGCTATCTCAATGAGGATAGCTAGGCTTGGTTCAAGTGTTAAAACTCGCAGAATCTTCAAGCCTCTTCCTCATCTTCTCTATCTGCTCATCCTTTTATTTTAATTGATGAAGGAGGTGTTGGGTTGAATGGGATGTATCTTCTTATTCACCGCAACACCTTCCGGACTCTGGTGATCTCAAAGGAGAGAACATCTAGTCTCAACCATATGAACTCATGCTGAGTCTTCCAACAAATCATCTTTGTTATGGTCAAAATTAACCTTCTCCTCTTCAGACCAGTCATATCCTAGAATCTCCCTCTTCTTAGTGAGGTAATGTGTTACTATCTCATCTAGAGAACGGCCCAACTACGCAGTACAAAATGATTGACGTGATGGGATCACATGTCAGATAGCAACCTCCCTCTGAGAGCTAACCTGTGGCTATACTGCTAGAGGATACATGCTCTTGACTATCACTAGATCTAGGTGGAGTGGTACTCCTGGGAGGATCTATCATCATGGGGGCAACTGAACTATCTCCTTCTCCCTCGGTTATTGCTATCTCCATAGTCTGCAGCAGTGGTGGTGGTGATGGTATAACTACTATGCTTCGAGGTCACCATTCCCTCTTCATCATAATTAGAGCAGGAGGTTGAGCAAGAGAGCTCGGCCTCACCTCAGTCGATGGAGTAGATGAAATGGGATCTCTTGGTCATAGCCAGATCACCAGTGGGGCTCTCCTCTCCCCAGATGCTACCTTCATGGCCTTTGGTGGAACGGGGATCATAGAACCTATACTGGATATGGTAGACATGGAATGGAGTGGTGTGGCGGAGATAACAATGACTCTCTCTATACAGGAGTCCTCTTCCAGTGATGTGTAGTACCCATCAATAGAATGCTATCAGCATGATCGAAGCGGGTAGTGTGCCGATCAGGAAAGTCCATGAGGGCAAAAGTTGCTGACTGCCTAGCATACCTCCGTCTCTCCCTGTTGGTAATGTGGGCCAAAACACAGGCCTCTATGGCCCTCTCCTGCCTGATATGTCTACCCACACTATGAGGGATGATCGATCGTAAATCAAATTGGGCTCCGGACTCTAATTACATGTAAGCCCCACCAAATTGGTGTAGCACTGTCCTGAGGCTAGCATATGACCTCCTCTTATCTCTAGAGCTTCATGCTTGACTGGAGGTGAGGTGACTGTAAACCTCTAAATCTTCCTATCCATCGATCGGAAAGGGGTGGAACTTGTTCTGTGATCGAGAGGAGAAACTATCCAGGTGGCTCCTCCATGGAGAACCTCCAACTCCGGCATACATGATGCAAGCTTGATGTGCGATTCTTGTTCTGACAGTCCTTGGGGTGGAGATGAACTAGACCCAATCTCAAAGGTAGGGGAGGCCATCCACAGGGGTGGCCTTCCCCTTGAGAACCGTGGAGTCTTGCCCGTTGGGGAAATAATGAATGGATGCAGCACTAAGCAAAGCACTGAGAGGCTGACACCTTCTCTTGTGAGGAAACTCAAGTATGATATTTTAATGTGACCGCTACGCCCATCCGCACTAATAGTTGTGGGGTTCCCCTCACAAGTGATCCTCCCCTCAAATTCTCACCAAAATGAAGAGATGGGCATGGTCATTGGGAGGCTAGCGATCCAAGTAAGTCATCCATCCCAAAGGAAAGGTAAACACAAACTTCTGGGAGTCCATTAGTACTGCACTAATCTTGTGAAAAAGAGTTGACTGGGAACTATGCAATTGTTGAAAGAAATCATATCAGATTTTAACTTTTTGAATTTGATTTAAGAGTATGAACCCACACTCAACAATTTGAAAATGTTAACTGGGGTTCATTGATTTTAGGATAGAGATTTTGATTGAATTGGAGAAGAGATTTTTTGAGTTTAGAAACTAATTTCAACAATTTTGTGTATGTTGAAAATGGGTTCAAAGATTTTTTATGCTTTCATTTAGTTCATATTTAAATTTTGATTTTTATGTTTGGGATCCTTTATTTAACAAATTTGAGTATGTTAAATAGAGGGTCAAAGGATTTTGTTTAGGATTACTCATTTAGCAAATTTGGGTATGTTAAATGAGATGTTTAAAAGTAACTTTCTTTTATTTTTAGATTTTTTGCTCATGATGTAAATCGTATGCGAATTTAATCTTTACTTAGCAAATTTGGGTATGCTAAATAAAGTCCAAGATGTGTTTAATTTGTTCTTTTGAAATAGAGACTTCACTTAGCAAATTTGAGTATGCTAAATGAAGTCCAAGTGTGTTTGATTTTTTGAAAAAGGAGACTTCACTTAGGAAATTTGGGCATGCTAAAATGAAGTTCCAAAATGTGTTTAAATTTTGATTTGAAAATGGAGACTTCAATTAGCAAATTTAAGTATGCTAAAAGAAGTTTCAAAATGTGTTCTAAATTTGTTTTGATTTTTTTTAAAAGGGGACTTTACTTAGCAAATCTGTTTATGCTAAATAAAGTTTCAATGTGTTTAATTTTTGATTTGAAAAAGGGCACTTAGCAAATTTGGGTATGCCAAATAAAGTTCCAAAATGTGTTTAAATTTAGAATTTGAATTTTGAAAATGGAGAGTTCACTTAGCAAATTTGGGTATGCTAAATGAAGTTCCAAGTGTGTTTTGAATTTTTTTATTTTGAATTTTGAAAATGGAGACTTCACTTAGCAAATTTGAGTAAGCTAAATGAAGTTCAAGTGCGTTTGGATTTTTTTTTTTTTTTTGAAATTGGAGGCTTCACTTAGCAAATTTGGGTATGTTAAAATGAAGTTCCAATTGTGTTTTTAAATTTTGATTTGTTTTTTAAAAAATGGAGACTTCACTTAGCAAATTTGGTATGCTAAATGAAGTCAAAATGTGTTTTGAATTTTGATTTGTTTTAAAAATAGAGACTTTACTTAGCAAATTTGGGTATGCTAAATGAAGTTCAAGAAAATTTGTTTAAACTTTTTGATTTTGAATTTTGAAAATGGAGACTTCACTTAGCAAATTTGAGTATGCTAAATAAAGTTCCAATGTGTTTGTGAATTTTTGAAAATGGAGGCTTCACTTAGAAAATTTGGGTATGCTAAAATGAAGTTCCAATATGCTTAATTTTATTATTTTGAAAATGGATACTTCACTTAGCAAATTTGGTTATGTTAAATGAAGTTCCAATGTGTTTGTGAATTTTGTTTTGAAAATGGAGACTTCATTTAGCAAATTTGAGTATGCTAAATGAAATTCCAAAATGTGTGTGAATTTTGTTTTGAAAATGGAGACTTCATTTAGCAAATTTGAGTATGTTAAATGAAGTTCCAAAATATGTTTAAATTTTGATTTGATTTTTGAAAGGGGGAATTCTATTCAACAAACATGGTATGTTAAATAGAATCCAACTTGTTTTTAATTTTCTTTTTGAAAAATGATGCTCTCATTTGACAAATTTGAGTATGTCAAATGGAATTCCAATGATGGTTGTAAAAGAGATTTCCATTTAACAGATTTGGATATGAAAAATGGAAATCAATTATATTTTATTTTTTAAAGATGACATTTTTGATTTTGTGAGTGATTATCGCTTTTTTTTTTTTTGAAAAGGAGAAAATTCCAACTCAACACATGTGGAATGTGTTAAGTGAAATTTCAAAATGGTGTGATTTTATTTGAAAATGAAATCTTCTTTCAACAAATTTGGGTATATTGAATGAAGATGTTCATATGTGCTTTTTAAAAATTTATTTTGATTTTTATTTTGAAAATGAAATCTTCATTCAATAAATTTGGGTATATTGAATGAAGAGGTTCATTTGTGCTTTTTGAAAGATTATTTTGATTTTTATTTGAAAATAAAATATTCATTCAATAAATTTGGGTATATTGAATGAGGATGTTTACTTGTGCTTTTGAAAAGATTATTTTGAATTTGTTTTAGAAATGAAATCTTTATTCAATAAATTTGGGTATATTGAATGAAGAGGTTTATTTGTGCTTTTGAAAAGATTATTTTGAATTTGTTTGAAAATGAAATCTCCATTCAATAAATTTGGGTATATTGAATGAAGAGGTTCATTTGTGCTTTTTCAAAGAGATGATTTTGATTTTGTTTGGAAAATGAAATATTCATTCAACAGATTTAGATATATTAAATGAGGACGTTCATTTGTACTTTTTGAAAGATTATTTTGATTTTTATTTGAAAATGAAATCTTCATTCAATAAATTTGGGTATATTGAATGGAGATGTTCATTTGTGCTTTTTGAAAAGTGATATTTTCATAAAAGATTTATTTTTCTTATTTGTAGGATGAACTTTACCTTACCATAAAGATAGTAAGGAGTTTCAACAAGATTTTTAGTTATTTCCTTTTTAGTTTAATTTTATTTTCACCTATTGGGGGACCCAACAAGGGTTTTAAGACCTACATGGAATGAGGTCATAAAACCTAAAGGATGTTGGCTAGCTTAACTCAAGAATAAAATGAGCTAAATGCTAACGGAAGAGAAATATAGTCTTGGATCTGTCTGAAATACAAATCCACTATCGATACTCAGAGACAATGATCATTTACCAAAGATGGAGAGAGGAACCATCCCTAGAGGAGTCACTAGAAAGATTTCATGTGATGTTTTCTTACTCCCTTCCATCATCTCATCTCCCAATCTCATTGGAAAATGAGATTCATTGGGACACTACGTGAATCCATAGATGTACTTATTAAGGTGATCGGGTACGACATTAAGGAATAGTATACTATCTCGAGAGATAGAAGTCACTACCCTATAATGGACCTAATCACCTAATAAGGACTCCTAAGGACAATGGGTCTTTGAAGGTACCAAAAATCGTTCCCCCCACCTTACATGAAAAAGTGAAGTGGGATTTAATTAAACCGGGTTCATTAAATTCCTTATGGAGGCAAGCCTCCATAGTTAATTACATACTAAGGAATGAGATTCCTTAAGAATACTCTCGATTAAGGTAAATGATCAATGTCTCCAAATATTTTAAAGATAGGACTATCAACAAATTGGTTATTTTTAGAAGATCAAATGGGATTGATCCAAAAGAGAGAGTTATTATCGAAACCAAAGGGAAATAAGTAGGGGATGCTTATGATACCAGAAGGCCTAGTAAGCATCCCAAACTATCCTATGGTTGGGCTTTATATTTTTAAAATTGAGGGAAATTATTTGTTCGAGTTAAATTTTTATGAGAAATCTAGGGCTTATAATTCCACAACACAAAGTTGTAGAAATGCATAAGAGGTGAGGATTTATGCTTGTAGCCTACAAAGGGAAATAGCGATCTCAGATCCTAAATCTAGCGAGTTTTGGCAAGGGCCAAAACACGACCTAACTCTAAGGCGAAAATGGGTATCTAGTTTATCTCCACAAGAGAGAATAAATCACTTGACTGTTGGACTTTCAACCGCCTGGGGGTGGCTGCCAACTAAATTCTTCTATGATTTTAAATACATGTAGGCAAGTCTTATGCTTTGCAAGATAGTTAGGCTATTGTTTATTTAGAAAATAGACTAAGTCTATAAACTCACTCCCTAAGAGACTAGATCATGTAGGGCATGAATAATGACCTAAATCTAATGCAAATTTTGTTATATTTTATTTTGATTTTGGATAATTAATTTGACATAGGCTATGGGATTTCATATGCCTAATGCATAAGAAGTTTGATTATGGGCTAAAATTAGCAAGAAGGAGGTGTGTTTCCACTATGGCTCTCAAAGGTTAAGCCATTTTCTCTGGCAAAGGTGGAAGCCCTCCATTAGCAAGAGTGAAGTAAGATGATTTTATGCATGATGTGAAATATACAACATCCAGCTAAGAGATTGTTAATTCTTTTATTATCTTGATTTATAACCTAGGCTTTATGTGAGATTATGAGTTATTTGATTTTTATTTTGAATTGATTAATTGGATAGAAAATTTATTTTTTTCGAAGAGTCTAATTGCATCCAAGCCATACAATAATCATCAAGTAATTAAGAAACTAGGAAAATCATGTCATTTCTAATGCACAAGCTAAAAAATATCAAATAATTTTAGAAAGCAAGTGCAAAAAGAATAAAAGGCTGGTGTGGTCGGGTACCACCATACAACCCAAAAAAGAAATGTGGGTAGCCGAGCTCTACCCTTATACAACCCAAATTGCAAATGAATAATTTATAATTTAGAAAGAATTCATGTTATGGGGGTCTTCATTTCTTCATTTCTTCAGTCTTCATTTGCTTCCTTTTTCATTTCCTTTGACTTAGTTGGAATGTGGTTTTCTCCAAAGCTTCACATGGTACATAAGACATGGTCTTATAACCAATGTTCATCTAATCCCCCATAACATTGATTCTAAATCTTAATTTTAAAATTATATTAAAATGGAAAATTAAATTTAACTATACCTGCAAAATAAGGATTAGCTAAACATACCACACAATCCCAAGCAGTTATAAAAATAAATTAGACTTAGCACCCCACACATGGGTAACCAAGTCCACCTATCCTAATTTTGGGTTATGCTTAGGGGTATAAGCAACCTGCACAGCAAAAGTATTTTTATTTTTATTACAGTGTCCTTTAAGCACAATCCCCTGTAAAAAACGTGATTAGGTTAAGATTGCCCTATCATCCAGACTACGAACAAGCACCCTACTATCCAGTCTAAATACAATACAACACAAAACAAAATCAAACATCAAACCATGCACCGCCCTAACTTAAAGTTAGATGTGGTGACTTAATCTAATGTGTGTGCCTTTTAAGGCTTGTGTGGTATGTCTTAGCTAGGCTTTAAGGTTGAAGTGTTCTAAGTATGAAAGGTTCAACTTAGAGGGTGGTTTCATTTAAGTGATTTAGTTGTTTTGTTTATAATTTTATTTGATGATTTGATTTAATTTAAATGAACCTACACTTAATTACTAAATATTATGAAGAGAAGAAAAAAGAGAAAAGCTCTCTTTCATTCCTACCTTAAACATTTCTAAGGTAGATAAATTAGTGATTTTTATTTAGTGAATGTTTTATTATGTGTTTTAAATAACCCTAAGTTTAAATTTGCTCTAAATAACCCTATTCAACAAGAAAGATATTTTAGGATTAATTAAGGTGAATTACTATCACATAATACACAATCATTTATTTCTTTCCATAATGTGTGACATGCATATGAATGATCCTAAGCATATCTATACATGCAAATAGAAATTTTAGTACACCTTGATGATGAATGCTAAGAGATATTATTTAGGAAAATTTGAATATTCCATGAATGCATGTTTTTATTAAGTAGAAAAGAGGGACTCTTTTATCCATTAATCAAATGCACATTCACATGTATAAAATATATAAGTGAGTACGGCATCATTATTTTTTACACTAGGGGTATAAGGTACAAGACCTTCTTAGGGCTACTTAAAGTCTCGTAACACCAGATGTCCAGACTAATATATCACTTTTCTTAAATACAAGTAGATTTACAGAAGGAAATAAATGGATGAAGAGTCATGCAAAAGATTTTTGTTTGATTTTGTTGTATAATTTACATGTGTAAAATGTGAGGATCCTTCTTAATTCATAACATAAGAATGTATAGGAATAGATTTAAGCAAGTGTTGTGTTCTTTTAAGAGAACTATACACTTTGTAAATCCTATTCAAACCCATGTTAAGAAAAGAGAAGGAAAATAGCATAAAAAAAATATCATATGTTATAATCACATGCAAGCTTATAAACACTTATAAGTAGCATACCATTATTTATAGTCTTAGATTTTTAGGTTTTGAAAATAATATTTGATTTAATAGTGATAATAGCCACTCATATTCTTACTTTAGCCAAAGCATGCAATTTTGACATAAAAAGAAACATTTCATTTATTTGATTTTTGAAAAAACATGAATGCATGATTTAATATGAAAAACAAAACTTAGCATGCTTGGAAAGAAATAAATTGATATAAGCATATGACTTCATTCACCCTAATTAATTCCTAAAGACAATCTTATAAAATAAGATCATTTAAAGTGAATCAAAATTATTTAAAGAGATTTTTATTTTATGTTTGGATTTGATTTGATTTAGGAAATGTAAAAAGAGTTTGCTAGTCCTAACCCATTTCTTCCATGTGTGAGTTGATTTAGTTTGATTTTTAGAACAATTAGGTTGATTTTATATTTTTTTTAGGTTAATGTGTGAATTAAGTCCATTAATTACCCCATACCTACACCACTTTAACTTAATTAACCAAACAATTATGAGCCAACATATGATAGAAATCACATGGAATTTAAATCAACAATGCACCTAAGAAATAAGGGGCCTAATACAATTGGCTCCCAATTATTGATTAATTAAGCTAAAGGTTTTTCATTAAGTACTTTCATACCCTTTAAACACATGTGAGTTGGATTTGATTTCCTTTGATTTTCCTTGGGCTTTTGAACACCTAAGGATCTACCCAAGATTAAGAGATTGATTAAGTTATAGAATAATTTGGTTTTAAATTTAGTTAATTAAGCCATTTAATAAAGAGATTAAATCATTAATTAATTTGCAAATTAATTAAGTTTTTATCCAAATGAAATAAATTAAGGGGAAAAGATTTGGAAAAGAAATTCTAATCTCATTCCATAAGTCCATTCACCGCTCTAAAGTGTTTAGCAAACTTAATTAATGAATTTATCACTGTTTGAAATGTCGATTAATCATTTAAATTAATTAAGGGAGTGATTAGGAGTGAATCAAGCAATTCCCCTAATTAAGATAACAATAAATTCCAAGAAAATCATGGAGGTAGAGGTCATCCCACTAATCAACCCTAGGAAGTTTGGAATTAATTATTGAAGTAATTAAGGGGTAATTAACATAATTATATTCCTAATAAAACCTAAATTGAGTAAAATTTACTATTCAAAATCAATTAAACTTAAATTTATATTATTCTCCTTTGAATTATCTTCAAAATGCATTTGAGTTTGTATTTTTCTAATTTTTCTATATTTAATTATGAATTTTAAAGTTTCTATGATTAATGGATTAATTAGAAGCCTAATTAATTAACTAATCTCATCGGCGCCACATGGATTGCTGACGCGGCGTGCACTTTCCATGTGGCATGATGAGATTGGTTATTTAAGTTATCACATCGCATCACGGCGTGATGCGCTTTCTGATCGCTCATCAAATATCGATGGTCGGATTAAACGCGGATTATTTAACTAATCTCACGGATTCTGGACGGCGCACTTTCCACGTGGCATGATGAGATTGGTTATTTAAGTTATCACATCGTGCACCGCATCAGCCGACGGCGCGATGCGCTTTCTCCTGGATCATCCGATCAAATATCATATGGTTAGGATTAAACCCACGATTATATTGGATTAAATCAATGAATCTACACAATTTAATCATCCATCAAGCGGATGGATGGCCATGATTCATCCTCGCCTAAGGAGATGGCACCGCACCTCCATGGCATGATCTGAGCTCCCTTGAGCTCAAATTAGGTAGAGATTCAAACCACACTATCAAGAAGCACAGAGAAGAAGATTCAACAGTTGAAATTCAATGGAATTACAATTCCCATCAAGAAAGACCAAGCAATTTTTAACTTAAGCTCGGTTTTGAATAGTACCTCGCCAGAGGCTATCACCAATGCTTCCAACAGAGGAGGTAGCTTCATCTAGTGCAGATGAAGCTCTGTTGAAAGTTTCAAGGTTCAATTTGAAGTAGATCTCCTAATTAACCAATGCTCCCTCCAATGGCTTGAGGCTTTGGTCTAGGTCTCCCTTCCTGTGGCTTGGATGCTTGGGATTTTCTTTGGCTGAGCTCGACTTGCCTCCTTGAAGGTGCTTGCAAAGTGAGTTAGGATTTGGTTAAGAGTTGAGTGACTTTGAATTCCAATGAGCTCCCCTATTTTGGCTTTGAAGAAATTTGAAAATGGGAAATTGGAATGAGCTTGAGAGTGCTTGGAAAACTTGGAGAAGCTTGTCTTTGATCCTCTGAGCTCAATCGAATGCAAGGATCCTAGTTTTGGTTGAAATGAGGGGGAGTATATCTCCCCCTACATGGATTGGACGGCTGAAGCTTGCTCTTCCATTTTGATCAAACTGCCCTGATTAATTGGGTTGTTTAGGTTGTTAGGAGCTCCATCTGATTCAATTTTGGCAGCGGAGGGGAATGGTGAAGTTGCAAATGTGTTAAATGAGTGTGGGAGGCGATCCAAGTGGAAAAATTTGATTGGAGGGGTCAGTTTAGCCTTAGGTTGGGTCATGTTCACCACCCTCCTTAGTATCCATTTGGTCCTTTAAAAGGGTGCCAAGTAGCCATGAAAAGAAATTGACCAAATTCCAAGGAAATTTGGCCAAGAGTTGCCCTTTGACCCAAGTGTAAAATGGACATTTGGCTTTGATTTTAATTTGGGCAGATTTGGAATAGTTTGAAATTGGGTTGGGCCAAATTTCAAGGAATTTGGAGTTTATTTGCTATGATTTGGCTCAAGTTGACCCATTTAAGTCAAAATGGGTAACTTTGGGTCAAGTTGACCAATTGGTCAAATTGGATCAAATAATGGGTTAGGTCAAGTTCAAATGAACATTTGAAATGTTTTGGTATCTTTGGTTTAGTTCAATTTGATTTATATTTAATTTTGGTTCATTTGAGTTCACTTAGGTCAAATGGATCAAGTTGACCAATTAGACCCATTTGGGTTAGATCAAGGGTTGATTTAGGCTTGGTTGATCATTTATAATGTTTTGCAAGCTTTAGTTTCAATCAATTTTGGTTTGGTTTGTTTTCAAGTTGATTTTACCTTTTAGGTCAAGTTGGGTTCATGGTCAATTGGGCTAGGTTGGGTCTAGTTGGCCAATTAAGGCTTTGGTCAAGTTCAACAAGTGATTTGGAATGAATTTGACTCATTAGTTGGAATCAATTTGGCTTAAGTCAAGATTTGACCCATTTATTACTTTTTAGGTTAAGTTGGGTCAACTTGGGTCAAGTGGCCAATTGGGCTAGGTTTGGCTCAATTGATGGTTTGGTCATGTTCAATCATTGATCAAGAATGAGTTTAGATCAATGGTTTCAATCAATTTGGCCTATGGTGGATTTTGGCTAGTTTAGGTTTCATTTTGGTCAAATGTTGACTTGGTCAAAGGCTAGGTTTGACTTGGCTTGATCAGGGCTTGATTCAAGTTTGGTTGAACTCACATATGGACTTATGATTGAAATATAAATCCAATTGCAAGTGATTTGGAGTCAAATGGGTTTTGATTCATTTGACAATTTCAAGTTCAAAAGATGAACATGGGTTTGATTTAGGTTTGATTGATTTTTAGTTTGGTGATTATAGGTTTGATTTACATTTGGGTATGTGATTGAAGGTTTGATTGTTTGAAGAGAAAATCTAAGGGTTTAGATTGATTTGAGAATTATTTGGTTAGGTTCAAGAATTTGACTTCAAAGGGATTAGGTTGGATTTTGGGTTAAGTTTGGATTTGAGTTTTGAATTGATTTTGGTTATTTGAATTTATATTTCATTTATATTTATGAATACAAATGAGAATATAAATGGGTTATAAGAAAATCTCTTGAATTTGAAGTGATTTGGATTAAGTTTGAACTAAGTCCATAAGATGAAATCAAAGGGCTTAGGAAAGATTTTGGATTTGGATTTAAGATTTGAATTTTGGAATTGATTTAAGATTTTAGAAAATCAATTGGATTTCGTATTGATTTAAGATTTGAGAAAATCAATTAGATTTGGTATTGATTTAAGATTTGATTTGTAATTGATTTGAATTAAGTTGATTTGAATGAAGAAAGCAAGGATTTGGTTCAAGCTATAGGGTAGGCAAGTTTTCCTAAACCCCTAAGGCATAACTCATTCCTATGGCTAACTCTTCTAAGTCTCTAGGGTTAGGTGGAGTGTTCACCTAACCACTAGAAGTGTCTTGAGACTAAGAAACTCTTAGTGTCTAATAGGAGTCATATTTCTATGATGGGGAAGGTGAGAGCTCACTCCAAAAAAAAAAACTAAGTCCTTAAACCCACTCCCTAAGAGACTAGAGCATGAGGGGAATGAATAATGACTTAAATCAAATGTAAATTTTAATCAAGTTTTATTTGATTTTGGACATTTTTATTTTGATACAGGCTATGTGATTTTGTATGCCTAAATGTATGAGAAGTTGATTATGGGCCAAATAAAAAGAGAAAGATGTGTTCTTCCATCATAGGCTCTTAAAGGTTAAGCCTATTCTATCTGGCACAGATGGAAGCCCTCTCTAATCATGAGTGAAATAATATGATATGTGAGCTGGTAAACATACAACATTTAGCTAAGGGGTTGCTAAATATTTTATTATCTTGATTTAATACTTAAGCTTTATGTGAGGTTATGAGTTATTTTAAAAGTTTAGTTATGAGTTTGTTAGTGGGATAGAAGATTTATTTTTATCCTAAGAGCCTAATCGCATACAAGCCATACAAAAATCACCAATCATAAAGAAACTATGAAGAGGCATACTTTTTTTAATGCACAAGCTAAACAAATCATCAAATAATTTTATAAAGCTATCGCAAAAGAATAAAAGGTCGATGCGGTCGGGTGCTGCCATACAACTCGAATAGAAATGTGGATAGTCAAGCTCTACCCTTATACAACCCAGATTCTAAAAGAATAATTACAAATGATGAATGCTATGGGGGTCTTCATTCTTCATTTCTTCACTTTAGTTTACTTCATTTGGTTTGCTTCATTTCTTTCTTCCTTTTGGCTTGTTTTGAATATGGTTGCTCCAAAGGCATTACATGGTACATAAGACTTGGTCTTATAATCAATGCTCATCCTAATCCTCCAAAACATTCATTCTAATATTAATGCAAAATTACATTAAAATAAGGAAAGTAAATCTAGCTATACCTGCAAAAGACACCATATAACCCAAGCAATTATATGACTAATTTGGACTTAGCACCCTACACATAGGTAACCAAGTCCACCTATCCTAACTTTGGTTATGCTAGGGGCTAAGCAACCTGCACAGCAAAAAATATTTATATTTTTATTTAACAGCCCCTTAAGCACAACCCCCTGCAGAAAGCATAATTAGGCTAATATCGGCCTAACATCCAGATTACACACATACACCCTAACATCCAATCACAATAATACATCACAAAACAAGCATACATCAAACCATGCACCACCCTAATATAAAGCTAGAAATTATGACTTAGTCTAATGTGTGTGCATTAAAGCTTGTATGGTATGTCCTAACTAGGCTTTAGAGCTATAGTTTGCTAAGTATGAAGGATTTAAATCGTAAAGGGGTTGATTTCTCTTTAAGTGATTTAATCGATTTGAAGATTTTACTTAATATTTTCTTTTGTTTCATATGGCCGACACTTAATAACTAAGTGTCATAAAGAGAAAAAAGAGAGAGAACCTCTCTTTCATCCCTACCTTAAGTCACTTCTAAAGTAAGTTAATTAACTAATTTCTTTTAGTGAATGGCTTACTATATATTTTAATCAATCCTAAGTTTAGGATCATTCTAAATGACCTTATCCAAAAAGAAATATATCTTAAGATTAATTAGGATGAATTACTATCACATAACACATATTCATTTATTTTTTTCCATCATGTATATCATGAATATGAATAAATCCCAAGCAAACCTACACATGCAATATAAATCTTAACTCACTTAAATGATGAATGCAAAGAAGTATGTTTGGAATTTAGATATTTCATTTAATTGACTTATGAATGCATGTCTTTTTGATAGAAAAGAGGGGTTTTTCATCCATTAGCTGAATACACATTTACATGTATAAAAGTTTTAAGTGAGTACGTCACCATTGTTCTACACTAGAGGCGTAAGGTACATGACCTACTTGGGGTTACTTAAAACCTCGCAGTCCCGGGATGTCCAGACTAATATACCACTTTTCTTAGATACATATAGATGTATGAACAACTATAAGGATAGAAAAACCTATACAAAAGTTGTATTTGATTTATGATTCTTATTCATTAGTCATATCATACATACATATGTATAAGGATTCTAAGTGAGTATGGTGACATTATTCTACACCAGGGGCATAAGGTACATGACCTACTTGGGGCTACTTAAAGCCTCGCAGCCCCTGGATGTCCAAACTAATATACCGCTTTTCTTATATACATATGAATGTACAAAAAGAGCCATAAGAATAAGAAGTCATGTGAGAAGTTATATTTGATTTGATTATATGATTTACATATGTGATATGAAATTCTTCCTAAGTCTTAGCACAGATATATATAGGAATAAATTTAGACAAATGTTATGTTCTTTTCAAATGAACTATACATTTATAAATCCTATGTGAATCCATGTAAGATAAGAAATGAGAACTTCATATTACATATCTTATATTATCAACACATGCAAAATTATAGATATTTATAATTAGCATCACTCCATATATTATAATTGATTTGTAAGCTTCTGAAAATAATTTTGGATTTAATAATCATAATAGCCACACCTATTTAATTTAAATCAAAATGCAATTTGATATAAAAGAAACCATTCATTTGATTATTTTTTAAAGAAATGAATGCATGATTACATATGGTAAGCAATATTTAACATGAGTGGAAAGAAATAAAACAACACAAGCATGTGATTTCATTCAAATCTAATTAAGTCCTAAGGACAATCATACCAGCTCTTGGGTGATCTGTTGGATGCAATAAATCGAACCCGACCTAAGGCGACTACTGAATGAATGCCGTTGGGGGACTTATATCAGCTCGAAAGTAGTCAAGATAAAATCATTTGATTGAGTTGCATTTGTTTTAATTTCATTTATTTTAATTTGATGGATCCTGTCGATGTGCGATGGATTCACTAAGAAGGGGCTAATATCAGCTTAGACCTATCTTAGATTTACAAATCTAAAGGGATAGTATACCGGCTGTGGGGTAAAGCTAACTAACCTAAGGAGTGACTTTCGATGTGCAATGGTCAAGTTAGGAAGAAAGCGCGGGGACTCATATCCTCCTACATAAGGAATCACTAGGGTGATCGATTGCTTACATAATAAATCGAACCCGACCTAGGGTGACTACTGAGAGAGTGCCGACCCAGGGACTTATCTCAACTAGAAAGTAGTCAGGCAATTCCTATAGGGAGTTTTACTGACACTACCTTAAAGATAGGATGCTTACTTGAGAAAGGAGCCGCTGAGGGCATGAATTCCTAATCTGCAAATGAAGATATATTTTGTTGGTTTGTTATCGTGGATCCTATTGGTTTGCGAGGGACCACACTGAGAAGGAGCTCATATCAACCTAGTCTTATCTCAGGCTTACTGGCCCAAAGGAGAATCTACATATCTACAGGATAAATTCTCCAACCATAGGGGTGGCTATAAGGAAAGGGGAACTGTCCAATCCAAAAGTAACTAAGGTAGTGTCTAAATGGAGTCTCTAAAGACGTGATCCAAATGGAGTGCCCATAGGGGAGGTGCCACTAAGGGCATTATCTAAAACCCTGTTAAAGAAATCTTATAAGTATACGGTGGCCAACTCAAGGAGAAAGTGCAAGGACTCACATCTGCCAAGAGTGGTGTATCCACTAGGTGGATCGCCATTAGCATGGCGATAACCAACCAACCTAAGGTGCCCATAGGTATAATCAACCTAGAAAGAAAGCATGTAGGTTTACATCTCTCTAAAGCAGAACTAATCACCTAGAAAGTCTATCTTTGGCTCGATAGGGACTATCCGACCTAGGGCGACTACTAAGCGAGAAGTCATGTATAAGGACTAAACCTAAGCTTGAAGTAGTCAAAAGAAAAGGAGCCACTGGAGGACATACCCTAAACCTCAAATATACTCGACCTAGTTAGTGCATGATGGCTAATTCAAGAAGAAATCATGTAGGCTTACATCCTCTTAAATAAAGTCAACATGAGGTAGCTTATCAGCTGCACAGTAAGACCTACCAAACTGACAAGGCGCTCATTGGTTTGTAATGGTCAAGTCAAGAAGAAAGCACGGGGACTCACATCCACCAAATGAGTGACCACTGGGGTGACAAAATAACAAGGTAGCATATCGGCTCAACCTAAACCAACCAATGAGTAAGTGCCACGGGGTTGCTCCAACATCAAAATAGCTCGAGACAAAATATATGTATTCATTTGTATTATTAAAGAAGGAATAGATGCCGCTTGGGTTCTCTTACACCTATCCTAATAGCATCAGAGGGTTGTTTGTAGTTTGTGTAGGGATAGGATGCTGCTTGGGTTCTCTTACACCTACCCTAAATATGTCAAAATGTGACTCCATCAAGAAAGGATGTCGCTTGGGTTCTCTTAGTCCTAACTTAGTTGTACTAATCATAATAGGATGCCTCTTGGGTTCTCTCACACCTATCCTAATAGCACTGGAGGATTGTTTATAGTTTGTGTTTATGTAGGGATAGGATGCAGCTTAGGTTCTCTCACACCTACCCTAAACATGTCGAAATATAACTCAACCAAGAAAGGATGTCGCTTGGATTCTCTTACACCTAACTTAGTTGTAATAGTCAAAATATGATGCCACTTGGGTTCTCTCACACCAATCCTAATAGCACCGGAGGGTTGTTTGTAGTTTGTGTTTGTGTTTGGATAGGGATAGGATGTCGCTTAGGTTCTCTTACACCTACATAAACACGTCATGGAGAATTCGCAAGCTAAAGAAATTTCTAACACATAAGAGATGAAATTTGATATGAAAAGAATTTTATTGATGGTTGTTTCAAAATAAGATTTTATGGATAGTATTTCTTTAAGTAGTCTCCATTTATTGGAAGCATCGGGCACTCTCCCTTATAGTTTATAAGCTGATAAGATCCTCCTTGGTAGGCCTTCTCTATGGAAAAAGGGCCTTCCTAAGTGGGTTTAAACTTGTCTCCCATTTTTTGAGGGGCAACAATTGGTCTCCTTAAAACTAAACCAAGCTCTCCTACTTAAAAAGCTCTAGGGCAGACCAACTTGTTGTGAGCTTGAATCATTTTGGCTTTGTACAGCTCGAGGTTCTGGCATGCTTGGAGGTGTCTCTCCTCCAAACCTTCGAGCTCTTCTAACTGCAACTTGGCGTTCTGCTCTATAGTGATCTTGCTACCCACAGCTATCCTTAGTGATGGGAGTTGCACTTCTAGTGGTAGAATGGCTTTGGACCTATACACTAAGGAGAATGGGGTAGACTAAGTTGGAGTTCTGTATGTGGTACGGTAGACCCGCAAGGCTTCAACCAACTTCTCATACCACTGTTGCTTACTGTCATCGAGTGTCTTCTTTAATATTTAGATGAGAGTTTTGTTGGATGCTTCTACTAGACCGTTTGACCTTGGGTAATAGATGGTAGAATATCTCCAATCCATGTTGTGTCTCTGGGCAAAATTATTGATTTTAGTGCTCTTGAATGCAATACCATTATCGGATATAATTCATCGAGGCACCCTAAACCTATATATGATATGGTTCCTAAAAAATTGGAGTACATGCTGAGTTGTAACCTCTCTAAGTGGGATTGCCTCCTCCCACTTGGAAAAGTAGTCGGTGGTAGCTAGAATGAATTGATGAACCTTGAAAGAAGGAGGACCAATCGGACCCACTATGTTGGTTCCCCCAACACTCGAATGGTCATGTGGCCAATGTTGGATGTAGAATGTTGGGTGGTTGATGTAGGACCACACCGTGCATCTAACATTGGTGGCATCTCCGAGTTACATCCATGCAATCTGTAATCATCGAAGGTCAGCAGTATCCCAAGTTTTCAACCCTGGCTTTTATCACCAGACCAGATTGATGCGCTCCACATAATCCTTAGTGTACCTCAGTCATGATCCTATGGGCTTTGTGTTTGTCTAGATAATGTAATCACATATGATCGAAGGACCACCGGTATAAGGTACTATCTACGAAAGTGTATGAAAGGGCTCTCTACTTCACCTGGTGTGCTAGTGCTTTCTCTTGAAGTAGTTTGGCTATATTTAGATAATCCATGAATGGTTGCCTCCAATCTGATTCATCATCCCTTTTGACAACGACAACCTCCCCTTCAAGAGTAAATCTCTCAATGAGTTCAGCGTTAATAAGTGATAAGACTTATCATTTTTGGATCCTTATTGGAATGGACTCATCTTCTGGATATGCCAACTCCTTGGCAAGTTTGGCCAATACATTTGCTATTATGTTATCTCCTTGAGAAATCTTGTAGATAGTGACCTCTAGGATTTGGGCCAACAACTCCATGGTGTACTTATGGTAATGATCGAGCTTAGGCTTTAGAACTTTCTAAGACCCAGGGATTTGGTTGATGACGAGCTAAGAATCCCCATAGATATTGATGCTCTAGACGCATAGCATTATGACTAACTCTAGACTGGCAATCAGAACCTCATATTCGGCTTCATTATTGGTGCATAGATTGGGCATATGATATGAGAATCTCATCACATCGTGGTCTAGAGTTAAGAGAACTATTCCAACCCCTACCATCCCCAGAAGAGTAGATCATTGTTCTTCTCCTTTTTGAAAGGAAGCTTCACCATAAAAATATATCTCCCAATGGTGAATGCTAATGTCCCCTCAGAACATGATTTGTTCATTAGGGAGGTCATCACTAAGCGGGGAATCAGCAGGAAGTGGGTGTACTACAAAAAAAATCTGCCAGTGTTTGCCTTTCATCGCACAGAGGGGTAAGAATGTGCTATCAAACTATAACAAAATCATAGACCAACGTGCCAATCATTCGGATAGCGTGGGTCATGCCATGAGATATTACAGTAGATTGATCCTAGAGATCAGATTCACCTTATGAGAAAGCATGTAGTGTCGTAGCCTTTGGGATGCAAAGATTAAAGCTAAGCAATGCTTTTTAATAGGTGGGTAGTTTGCCTCAGTAGGAATTAGACGAAGCTTGAGATAGTAGAGAGCATTTTCTTTCCCTTCGTCATTAGTTTGAGCCAACAAAGAGCCAAGGGAGTTGTCTAATGTAGCGGTGTAGATGATCAACGGCTTGCCCAGAATAGGGGCTGCTAGAACTAGAGGCGTCATCAGGTAGTGCTTGATATCTTTAAAAGCATGTTGGCACTTATCATCCGACTTGAACTTGGAGTCCTTTTTGACAAGTGCTGAGAATAGTTGGCATCTTCTTGATAGGTTGGATATGAAGCATCTTAGATACGCCAACCTCCCTTGGAATGATCTGAGTTGAGTTAGACTTTTAGGGGATGGCATTTCTAAGATAGCCTTGATCTTCTCTGAATCGATTTCTATTCCCCAGTGTCGGACAACAAACACATGGAATTTTCCTGAAGCTACTCCGAATGCACACTTCAGGGGATTCATTTTGAGGTTAAATTGCCTTAACCATTTAAAAACTACTCTCAAGTCAAAAAGATGGTCTTCCTTTTCTTTACTTTTGACTACTAAATTATCATCATAGCATTCAACTTGATGATGAATGAGTTCGTTGAAGATCCGAGTTATGGCCTGCTGGTAGGTAGCACCGGCATTTTTAAGGCTGGAAGGCATGACCCTATAGTAATAGATTATGATCGGGGTTCAAAAAGTAATGTTTTTCTCATCCTTAGGGGCCATCTTGATTTGGTTATAGCCAGATGAGCCATCCATAAAGAAGAATACTGCTTGAGATGAGGCAATCTCCACCATTAATTCTGGTATAGGAAGTGAAAATTCATTCTTAGGGCATGCCTTATTTAGATCCCTAAAATCAACGCATATGAGAATTTGGCCATTATTTTTCTTAACTGGGATGACACTAGCCAACCAGGTAAGATATTTTTCTTCCCTGATAAAATTAGCATCGATCAATTTCTTGACTTCAAAAGTGACATGTTGTTCAATGTCTAATCGCATGGGTCTAGGAGCTTGCTTGATAGGTTAGTATTAGGTTCTATTGCTAGTTTGTGGATTGCTACATCAGGAGACAAACTGGGCTTTTCTTCATAATTCCATGTAAAGCAGTCCTTAAACTCAGCTAATAGCCTAACTAAGTCATTGGTTTTTTCTTTGTTCAATAAGAAACTGATGTATGTCATACATGGATTGTCTTTGGTTCCCAAGTTAATTTCTTTGAGCTCATCGATGGTTGATCTGATCTCTTCTTTTACTCTGGCGGTGCATCTTTGACTTCGAGATCATTTGGGTCATCTAAAGTTTCTAAATACACCTCCTCATAAGAGTTAGCATGATTTGAAAAGAACCTATCATACTCCAAATGATTGGTGATGACTAGGAAATGGTTTTCATCGTCAACTGGATCCACTGTGCCAAATCCTAGTCCTGATCTTGATTGAGATTATCTGCTTTGGTTGTCACATAGCCTTTCAAAGTAATCTGACCTATATTTAGACTAAGTATGTGGGATTAATCCCTTTTTTACTAAGTTAAGAACACAAGGCAAATACCAATCAAAAGGCAATTGTATTAAATCTTTATATGAATCATCCTTAAGTTCTACATTGACTTCTTGACTTGAGAATGATGCTCCCAACAAAAATCTCTTTGGCTTGACATCTGTGGATGACTTGGGGGCCTCCTTAACTACTAAACCTTCAACTTTTTGAGAAGAAAGTGAGGTTAGAGCTAAGGTTCCCAACTATTATCTAACTGTTCTACATAATAGTGATTCAGATACATTCATGTTTTGCTTGGAGGCCTGGTCTTCATCACTATCTGGCTCAAATGTCACCTCCAAAGGGGCCCGCTGAGAGGGGTTGGTCAGCATGCTAACCACATGAGACACATCCTCTAAACTGGATTCTAAGTCTATGTGGATGGCGGGAATACTACTATGAGTTAGAATATAGCTCATATTGAGTGGTCAATAGAGAGGAGGTCTTCCACTTCTAGAAATGCCCCTAGATCTGCCTCTACCTCTACCTGGTGGGGGTCGAGTCAACTTACCCATGTGTTCGTATGAATGAACAAACTATGGGCAGAATATAATATCTAGCTCTACTTCTTCCCCGGTGTCTAATTCTCGCTCACTTGTATTTTCTTTTAATTTTCCTTTTTCTTTTCTTTTTCTTTTTCTTTTTCTTTTTCTTTTTTTTTTCTTTCATTTTTTTTCTTTTGTTTCTTTTTCTTTTATTTTTGAACTTTCACCAAGTTCATGAGAATAGACTTTTTAATTTAGAGGAAGATAGTAGACTACGTCCTCATATATCTCGACCTCTCTAACTGAAAATGGCTTCAAGTCTCCTTTAACACAATACTCGATTCCACTTCTTTTGAATTTGATACATTGATGTAAAGATGATGGAATCATGTTATTTTCATGTATACAAGGCCTACCGAGTAAAGTAGTAAAAAATGTATCTGAATTGATTATGTAAAACTTGGCTTCTGTCTTCCAATCATCTATCTCCAATGAAAATACCATAGAGCCTAAAGCCCTCTCGCCTTGTTCATTGAATCCTCTTAACATCATCCGATCTCCTTGAAGTTCAGAGATGTTAATCCTTAAGTAGGCAGGGGTCTTTAGACTCATAATATTTATTGATGCACCTAGATCAACTAACACCCTAGAGAGTTTGAATCTGCCCATGTCCACTGTGACGTAAAGGGGACGGTTGTGCTCTGTTGTCCCCAAAAGAAGGTCTTCATCGATAAATATAACTCCATAGCTTCTCTTAAATAATATGCCTCCTCTCTAATAGTAGTCAACTGAGCTAAGCATATTTTGGGATCAAGAAAAGCTTTGATTAATGACTCCCTCATCTCTTTGGATAAGACAAGGGTATCATATATGCTTAGTTTAGCTAGCAACTTTCTTAGGTGAGCGAGGACATTGTAGTCAACTCTGGGCTGGTCTTCCATAAGCATATCCATAGGTGGAGCATCCTGTGGAGGGGCTTCTTGATCACCTGAACCAATGACTTGCTTACCCTTATGACGAGGTGAGAAGACTTTCCACTGACTTCAATGGTGGAAACTCCAAATGATTTAGGGGTGAAAAGATCTATAAATGTAGATGAATGATCGGAACTAGAGTTATTATCATTATTTTGTATACTTGAAGAGTTTTTGAGAGGAATAAAATCAGGAGTATCAGAAGTGGACAAGATGTAAGTGAAAGCTTTCTTCATTGATTTCTTTTTGGGTGGAGGTACATGATAGAAATCTAATAAAGTAAGCGGGGTAAGGGATTTAATGCCCTTGTCCGCTGATACAATGCTCCTATTGATAAAAGAGGATCTAGTGGAAGAAGAGGTAGTAGATGCAATGGTGGATGGAGTGTTAGACTCGAATGGTGGTTGCACTACTGTGCTAACCTAGGCAGGTAAGGTGGACTACTATTGGTGCTACTGTTGGGCTGTCACCTCTTTCAAGTTATCCTTAGCAACTTGCAAAGCTTCCTTGGAGTTGGAGGTTTTAGCTACTTCAGGCACCTACAAAGGTAATTTTCTGGTAAAAATGATTTTCTTGGAGGTTCGGGATAGGGAGATATCCCAACCTTCCTCTATCTTGAGAAAATTGCATGTATCCCCAAGGATTATCCTAACATAACTGAAGGGTTATTCTAGTAGATATTCCTTAGGTATGACAATGGTACTAGACTTGTAACTACGCTCAAGTCAGTCCTTTAAGGTAAAGCAATCTTCTAAGACATGTCCTAGCATGTGGTGGTAGGGGCAATAGTTTGGATCGTGACTCTTGCCGACTTCCTCCGACCTCCTAAGCTCTGGCAACTCAAAATCAGGCTTCTTTAAAGATTCTCAAAGATCTTACTGACTACCTCCCTCTTTAATGAATATAGTTTATTCAATTTGTCGACAAGAGTAGGTAAATGATACAAACCTGGTGGCGGGTAGCTATACTACTGCTGGTGAAGTTGATGAGGATACTACTGAGGATACTGTTGAGGTGGCGGTGGTGGAGGTCGATGTGGCAAATGAGGTGGCTGATATGATGGTCAAGGTGGTGGCAAAGGAGGTGGTAGAGGAGATTGTTGAACTTGAGGCCTGTCTGACTGAACCCTGACTGGTTATTTCTCCTTTTCAACTGTTGTGACTACCCCTAGCTTCTTCTCAAATGCCTTCTATGGTCTAAACTTGGCTGAATGATCTTGGAAAGGTAACTATTTGACATCCCCTTGTAGACTAGCCGCCTTGTTGATTAATTTCTCAAATATCTTAATGGTAAACCCTTTAAGCATGAAGATGACGGACCATGAATATTCTTGAGTAGAATTTTAATTGCATATTGTTCAGACAGTTGTGGTTCATATTTCATACTTAAATTATATCATCTAAGAATATAATCAATAAAGGACTCACTGGGTTATTATTGAGCTACAATGAGATCGCCCACAGTTACCCTTTGTTGAGCTTCAATAAATCTCTTAATGAAGAGCTGCTCCAACTCAACAAATATCTTCACTGAACCATTGGGTAGTTTAGCGTACCAATCAAATATGATGCCTTTCAAGCTACTGACAAAGAGGTGAAATAAGAGTGCATCGCTGCCACTGGCATTACAACATTCAGCCATGAAATGTGCTATGTGCTATCGAGGGTTCCCACAGTCATCAAATATTTTAAAGGAAGGAGGCACAAAACCATTGGGATATTGGACAACATCAAATTCCTCTGTGTAGGGTCTACCCTTTGGAACAAATGAGCCTCCTCAAGCTTGGGCCAATGCATCCCTCACTTGTTGTTCTACCATGATTTTGATATCCTTCCCTTACATGGAGGTGCTATCCACCACCTTCCTATGCAAGCTACCACTGTCCTGATCTACTGGAGAAGTGCTCTTGGGTTGATCTAGAATATGTGCTAACTCGGGATGATCTACCTCTATCAGTATATGTTGTGGGACTGAGGCTTGATTCTAAAGTGCATGGAGGGTTGCTAACAAATCTTCCATCCTCTTCTCCATCCAGTTGATATGATAATCCTTTTATTTAAGCTGTTAATGGAGGTGTTGGGTTGAAGAGACGGCATCATCTTCCTTAACCACAACACCTTCCTGACTATGCTGATCTCTATGAAGGGAGCTCTTAGTGTCGACCATGTGAACTCCGGCTGAATCCTCAAGAAGATCATCCTCATTGAGATTAAATGATATCTGCTCATCCTCAGAATCTGTGTGATCACTACCCAAGAGTTCCCTTCTCTAAGAAAAGTAATCGGCTATGGTCTCATCCATGGAACGATCTAAATATGTCGGCACAAATACTTGGGGCTGACCGGTGGAGGGGCTGTGATCACTAACCGAGAAACATCTAACACTGCCTGTCACTGGAGTACTAGCTCTAGGAGGGTCATGCTCACTAGAAGAGATTTTCTCATGAATGTTCATTGATGGAGTGGTGTCCTTGGGGAGATTTACTATCATGGGATCTGCAATATTATCATCTGCCTCCTCTACAACTGTCACTGATACCGACTCTGAAGATGATGGTGATGGTGCGACTATGACACTGTGGGATTGCCACTCTTGCTGAACCATAGTTGAGGTAGAGGGTCGACCAGGGGAGCTCGATCTTACCTCAATAGGTGGGATGGAGGGAGTGGGATCCCTAGGCCATAATTAGATCACCAAAGGAGAAGTCTCTCCCCGGATGGGGGCTTTTGGATTTTGGCAGGAGTGGTGGATGCTGGGAGCTGTACGGGTGATAGTGGACGACGAGGGGAGTAGTGTGAAGGCAACACCCACTGTCCCTCAACAAGAGATCTCTACCTACGGTGGGTAGCACCGATAAGAACAATCTATCTGTCTGATGAATTGAGGATGATCGAGAAAATCTATCGTGAGATCGGATGATGCGGCATATCTCCATCGCTCTCTCCTGTCTACATGAGTAGATGCTTAAACCTCGTGGCTCTATCCCTATGGATTTGACCCCTAACACTCCTAGGGATCAATGATCATAAGTCAAATAAGGTACCAAACTCCGAGCATCTGTGTACTCTGCTAACTTGACGTAAGATAGTCCTAAGTTTGGCATAGGGCCTCCTGTGCTCTCTATCCGGTGCCTCATAGTATACTACTGATGGAGGAGAAGCAGCAATCCTCCTGTAATCTTTCTCTTTGTCTGATGCTGAGAGGAGGTGTAATTTGTTATTAGTTGGAAGTAGAGAGACCTCTTAGGGAGAACCCTCCTCGGCTATGTGAGATGCAGCCTCAAGCTCTCTGCCTGCTTGCTCATGCTCCTGCTTAATCTTGTGATTTTTATTACGGCATTGAGTACGAGTGAATAAGGTAGAGTGGGAGCTAGTACCTACCTCATAAGTGGAGGAGACTATCTCAGAAGCTAAGATAACCTTCCCCTTCGGGGTAACAAAAGAGGAGGTAGTAGCTCTCTCTAGAGAAATGGTATGGACAGTTGGATGGATAGGTGCTGAAACTATCTCAAAATGAGGCATAGGAATAACTGCAGCCTTCCTCTTCAATGGAGGGTACTTAGAATTAGAGGGCATGTCAATACAGATGAATGGCTTCTTCCCAGTCACCTCATCCCGACTGACGGTAGTGAGGGTTGCCCCCTCATAAGTAACATGTGCTCCCTCAAAACCTTGACTGAAGAAAACCAAATGGGTGGAGTCAGTCTCGAGGAGGCTAGCCCGATCTAAGGCCAAGTCCAACCCGAAGGAGAAAGTGAAAATAAACTTTTGCGAGGCCATATGTACTGACTGTAAAGACTGTACTGATTGATCTGAGTTGTATCTCTACAAGTGTTGAAATGTAATCTGAGTCAGATTTCTACTTTAATATTCATCCCAGAAGAATAATATAGATTTGCAGTCCTGAACCCACACTCAATAATTCAAATATGCTAAGTGGGGTTCAGGGGAGAGATTTTGATGTGGAGGAAAGTCTTTGCCATTTGATTTTGGTTTTAGAACCCATACTCAATCAATATAGGTAGGTTGGGTGGGGTTCAAAATTTTGAGGAGATATTTTCTTGGATATGTTTGCATTTTGTGTAGCTTGTTTGGAATATTGATGATTTGAAAGAACCTCCACTTAGTAAATTTAAGTATGCTAAGAAGAGGTTCTGATTGTGTGTTTAGAGATTTTTGTAGAATGTCTTTGCTTTTGATGTGTGAAATGTTAATTTTAAAAGTGGTGCTTCTCACTTAACTAATTTGGTATATTATGTAGAGGTCACATGTGTTTGATTTATGTTTGAAAATGAGACTTTCACTTAACAAATTTGATTGTTAAGTGAAATTCCAAATGTGATTAATTTAAGTTTTGATTTTTCTTTGAAAATGGGACTCTCACTTAACAAATTTGGTATGCTAAGTGAAAGTCTGAATGTGATTGATTTAAGTTTTGATTTTTTTTTTTTTGAAAATGAGACTCTCACTTAACAAGTTTGGTATGTTAAGTGAAAGCCCAAATGCGTATGATTGATTTATGTTTTGATTTTTTTTTCTTTGAAAATGGGGCTCTCACTTAACACATTTTGTATGTTAAGTGAAAGTCCAAATGTGATTGATTTAAGTTTTGATTTTTCTTTGAAAATGGGACTATTACCTAACAAATTTGGTATATTAAGTGAAAGCCCAAATGCATGTTACTGATTTGCATTTTGAAAATGGGACTCTCACTTAACAAATTTGGTATGTTCAGTGAAAGTCCAAATATGATTGATGGATGTTTTGATTTTTTTTTTTTTTTTTTTTTTTTAAAAAATGGGACTCTCACTTAACAAATTTGGTATGTTAAGAGAAAGTCCAAATGCATATTTTGAAAATAAGGCCCTCACTTAACAAATTGGATATGTTAAGTGAAAGTCAAATTTATGTTTTGAAAATGAGACTCTCACTTAAAAAATTGAATATGTTAAGTGGAGGTCAAATTTATGTTCTGAAATAAGACCCTCACTTAACAAATTGAATATGTTAACTTGAGGTCAAATTTATGTTTTCAAATGAGACCCTCACTTAACAAATTGAATATGTTAAGTGGGGGTCAAATTTATGTTTGATTTATAAGAGAGATTCTCACTTAACAATTGGATATATTAAGTGTAATCAAAAGCATATGAAAATGAGATTCCCACTTAACAACTTTGACATGTTAAGTGGGAATCAAATGCACATGAAAATGGGATTCTCACTTAACACTTAACAACTTTGACATGTTAAGTGTAATCAAATGCTCATGAAAATAAGATTCCCACTCAACAACTTTGACATGTTAAGTGGGAATCAAATGTGTTTGATGTGCTCTCTTTCTTTTTGGAAAGAGAGGGGAGATCTTTGTTTTATAAATGTAGTATGTCAAATAAGATTCCAAAATAGAGGTGAAATTCAATTAACAAATGTGGATAAGTTAAAAAGATTTTGATGATGTATTTTGATGCCATGTATGTAATTTCTTGATTTTGAAAAGGGAGAAACCTCCACTCTAGCATATGTGAAATATATTGAGCGGAGTTTCAATTTTTCTTATGTTATGATTTAAAAAATAGAATCTTCATTCAACAAATTTGAGTATGTTGAATTAAGGTGGTCTTTTTCAAAAAGGGTGCTTTTAAAAAAATGTCATTTTGTGAAAGATTTTTTTTTTTTTTATGAACCTTGCATCACCAAGTTAGTGGTAAGGAGGTTCTAGCTTTTTATTATCTCTCTCTTCATTGATAAATTTTATTTTTCACTTCTTGGGGAGCCCAATAAGGGTTTCAAGACCTATATGGAGTGAGGTCCTAAAACCTAAAGGATATTGGCTAACTTTGCTCATGAATGAAATGAACTAAATCCAATTGAAAGAAAGATAGTCTCAGACTCACATAAAATGAAAGTCCACTATCGATGCTTGGAGACAACGATCGTCTACTAGAGATGGAGAGAGGAACCAACCCCAGCGGAGTCGCCAGAAAAATTTGTGGTGTTTATTTTTGGAATTCATTTCGTTGAGGGGGGGACACCACGCGGATCTGAGTACTTATTGAGTTGATCGGGTATGACATTGAGGAATAATGTGCTATCTTGAAATACAATAGACGTAATAACCTAATAAGTACTCCTAAGGCATGATGGGTCTTCGAATATACTAGATATTTTTCCCTTACTTTACATGGATGAATAAATTAAGGTTTATTTAAACCAGGTAATAAAGTTCCCTATGGGGGCAAGCCCCCATAATTATTCACATATATAAGGAAAATGAATCCCTTGAGAATACTCTCGATTAAAGTAGGCGATTATTATCTTCAAAGAATTCAAAGATATGATTATCAACAAATTAGTTGTATTTTGGAAAATCAAGTGGGAGAGATCAAAAGGGAAGAGTTATTATCAAAATCAAAGGAGATGAGTATGGAGTACTCATGATACTAGGAAGCCTAGTGAGCATTCCAATCTATCCTATTATTGGGTTTTATATATTTGAAATTGAGGAGATTTATTTATTTGAATTGAAATTTTATTAGAAATCTTGGACTTATAATTTCACAATATAATATCATGAAAATGCCTAAGAGGTGAGGATTTATGCTTGTAGGCCAAAAGAAAATGGCAACCCTTGATCCTAAATCTAGGGAGCTTTGGCAAGGGCCAAAGAATGACCTAAATCAAAGGCAAAAATGGGTATGTGATTTACCTCCACAAAAGAAGATAAATCAACCGATTGTTGAACTTATAATCTCCTGGAGTGGCAGCCAGCTAACTCCTCATACGCTTTAAATCTATGTAGGCAAGTATTATGCTTTTATAAGATGGCTAGGTAGTTATTATTTAAAAAAGAAACTAAGTCCTTAAACCCACTCCCTAAGAGACTAAAGCATGAGGTGTATGAATAATGACTTAAATCTAATGCAAATTTTTATCAAGTTTTATTTGATTTTGGACATTTTTATTTTAACACAGGCTATGGGATTTTGTATGCCTAAATACATGAAAAGTTGATTATGGTCAAATCAAAAGAGAAAGAGGTGTTCTTCCATCATAGGCTCTTAAAGGTTAAGCCCATTATATTTGGCACAGATGGAAGCCCTCTCTAATCAGGAGTGAAATAATATGATATGCGTGTTATTAAACATACAATATCCGGCTAAGAGGTTGCTAAATATTTTATTATCTTGATTTAATACATAATCTTTAGGTGAGGTTATGAGATATTATAAAAGTTTAGTTATGAATTTGTTAGTGGGATAGAAGATTTATTTTTATCCTAAGAGCCTAATCGCATCTAGGCCATACAATAATCACCAATCATAAAGAAATAATGAAGAGGCATACTTTTTCTAATGCACAAACTAAATAAATCATCAAATAATTTTATAAAGCTATCGCAAAAGAAAAAAAGGTCGATGCGATGTGGTGCCGCGGTACAACCCGAAAAGAAATGTGGATAGCCAAGCTCTACCCTTATACAACCCGGATTACAAAAGAATAATTACAAATGATGAATGTTATGGGGGTCTTCATTCTTCATTCTTCATTCTTTATTCTTCATTCTGCATTTCTTCACTTTAGTTTACTTCATTTAATTTGCTCCATTTCTTTCTTCCTTTTGGCTTGCTTTGAATATGGTTGCTCCAAAGGCATCACATGGTACATAAGACTTGGTCTTATAACCAATGCTCATCCTAATCCTAATGCAAAATTGTATTAAAATAAGGAAGTAAATCTAGCTACACTTGCAAAATAAAGGTTAGCTAAGCACACCATACAACCCAAGCAGTTATATAAATAATTTGGACTTACCACCCCACACATAGGTAACTAAGTCCGCATGCCCTAACTTGGGTTATGTTTAGGGGCTAACCAACCTGCACAGCAAAAAGCATTTATTTTTTTATTTAATGGACCCTTAAGCATAACCCCTTACAGAAAGTATAATTAGGATAATATCGGTCTAACATCTAGACTACGCACATACATCATAGCATCCAGTCTACAACATTACATCACAAAATAAGCATATATCAAACCATGCACCGCCCTAACATAAAGCTATAAATGGTAACTTAGTCTAATGTGTGTGCATTAAAGCTTGTGTGGTATGTCCTAACTAGGCTTTTGAGTTGTAAATTTAATTCAGTGGGTTGATTTCTCTTTAAGTGATTTAATTAATTTGAAGATTTTACTTAATATTTTCTTTTATTTTATATGGCATATACTTAACAACTAAGTGTTATAAAGAGAAGAAAGAGAGGAAACCTCTCTTTCATCCCTACCTTAAGTCACTTCTAAAGCAAGTTAATTAATTAATTTCTTTTAGTGAATGACTTATTATATATTTTAATCAATCCTAAGTTTAGGTTCATACTAAACGATCTTATCCAATAAGAAAGATATATTAAGATTAATTAAGATGAATTACTATCACATAATACATGTTCATTTATTTCTTTCCATCATGTATATCATATATATGAATAAATCCTAAGAATACATATACATGCAATATAAATCTTAACACACTTAAATGATGAATGCAAAGAAGTATGTTTGAAATTCAGATATTTCATTTAATTGAATTATGAATGCATGTCTTTTTGATAGAAAAGAGAGGTTTTTCATCCATTAGCTGAATACATATTTACATGTATAAAAGTTTTAAGTGAGTTTGTCACCATTATTCTACACCAGGGGCATAAGATACAAGACCTACTTGGGGCTACTTAAAACCTCACAGCCCAGGGATGTCCAGACTAATATTACCACTTTTCTTAGATACATGTAGATGTATGAACAACTATAAGAATAGGAAAACCTATGGAAAAGTTGTATTTGATTTACTTGATTTATGATTCTTATTCATTAGTCATATCATACATATATATGTATAAGAGTTTTAAGTGAGTACGTCGTCATTGTTCTACACCAGGGACGTAAGGTACAAGACCTACTTGGGGCTACTTAAAGCCTCATAGCCCCAAGATATTCAGATTAATATGTCACTTTTCTTATATACATATGAATGTATAAAAAGAGGCACGAGAATAAGAATTCATATAAGAAGTTATATTTGATTTGATTATATGATTTACATATGTGATATGAAATTCTTCCTAAGTCTTAGTACGGAGATATATAGAAATAAATTTAGACAAATATTGTATTCTTTTTAAATGAACTATACATTTATAAATTCTATGTGAATCCATATAAGATAAGAAAAGAGAACTTCATATTACATGTCTTATATTATCGACACATGCAAAATTATAGATATTTATAATTAGCATCACTCTATATATTATAATTGATATGTAGGCTTTTGAAAATAATTTTGGATTTAATAGTCATAATAGCCACACCTATTTAATTTAAATCAACATGCAATTTTACATAAAAGAAACCATTTCATTTGATTAATTTTAAAAAAAAATTAATGCATGTTTATATATGGCAAGCAATATTTAACATGAGGGGAAAGAAATAAAATAACACAAGCATGTGATTTCATTCAAATCCGATTAAGTCCTAAGGACAATCATACCAAATAAGGCTATTTAAAATAAACCAAAGTTTCTTTAATATTATTTTATCTTTGTGTTTGATTTGAGTTAAGGGAAGTAAAAGAAGTTTGCTGGTCCTAATCCCATTCCCCATGTGTGAGTTAATTTAGTTTAATGAAGAAGCAATTAAGTTGATTTTATGATTTAGTTAGGTTAGGGTATGAACTAAATGGATTAATTAATCCTTACCTACATCACCTTAAGTTAATTAACTAATTAATAATGAGCCAACATGATATGCAACCACATGGAAAGTAAATTTGCAATGCTCCTAAGAAATGAAAGGGGTCTAATGCAATTAGCTCATAATTAATAGTTAATTAAGCTTAAGGGATCCGAGCTCGATCAATGGTCACTCGATCCGAGCTCACCTGAGCTCAGATGCAGATGAAAATGATCACACAGCTTCAGGGAAGCATGAAAATCCCAACGGTGGAAAATGCATGAAATGGAAATTTCTATCACAAAAGACCAACCTATTTTATTCAAGGATCGATTTCAATGGCATATCTCACCGGAGCTTATGATAGGCAGTTTCAATGATTGAGGAAGCTTCGTTTGGTATAAATGAAGCCTTATTGAATCGGACAAGCTTTGATTTGGTGTGGTTTGCTCGGAAGACCAAAGTGCTAGACGGAGGTGGTCAGTCTTGATCGAACTCTACCCTCCGACCATCAGAATGCTTGGGAAAGGATTCTTTCTTGCTCGATTTACTCCAAGAAAGGTGTGTGCAAAGTTAATAGCACTTTGGTTGTGAAATGGAGAAATGGGAATCATTGGTTTGCTCCTTTGTTTCGATTTCATGTAAAATCAAAAATGGGGATTTTGGGGAGCTTGGGAATGCTTGGAAGTGACTCTAGGATTCCTATGTCTGGCTACTAGGGTTGAAACAAGTGTGCGTGTGTTCGTTTGAGTGAGAATGAGGGGGGTATACCCCCTCATTCCTTGGATCAAATGGTCATGGATGATTTGGATTTTCCTTTATCAATCACACATAAAAGGGCTAGTGGAGGTCCCAGTGTGATGTGGCTCGTTAAAGTAGGGGAGGTGGTCGCCAAGGAAGGAAGTGCTTGTCCTTGGCGGTTTAGCTCCAATGGGGATGGAGAGGTAATTTCACCTCCCATGGATCATGGCCGACACCTGATGGTCCATGGTCCAAGGTGTCTAGGTGAACCTATGATTGGGTGCCAAGTGGCTAGGGGGAGAAAATGACACAATGGGCATGTGTCTTATCTCATAGGATGCCCTAAACTTAAGGGCAAAATGGTCATTTAGCTATGGATTTGATTTGGGCGGATTTGAAATGGGTTAAAAGTGGGTTAGCCCAAATTTCAAGTGGATTGAAGTTTTTTTTTATTTGATTTGGCTTGATTTGACTTATTTAAGTCAAATTAAGTTAAGTTGGGTCAAGTTAACCAATTGGTCAAATTGGGTCAAACTAAGGGTTTGGTTAAGTTCACAAGACTAATTGAAGTGTATTGGTGTCATTGATTTGGTTTAATTTGCTTTGGATTTGATTATGATTTGTTTGGGTTCATATAGATCAAATGGGTCAAGTTGACCAATTTAACCAATTTGACCAAATTGGGTTGGGTTAGGTGTTGAGTCAAGTTCAATTGGCTAATTGAAAATGATTGTAGGTTTTGGTTTGGTTTAATTTGGATTCAATTTGAATTTTGGCTAGTTTGACCCTTTAGGTCAATTTGGGCTAGGTTGGGTCAAGTTGACAAATTGGTCAACTTGCACTCAATTATGACTTTGGTCAAGTTCAACAAGTGATTTGGAATGAACTTGAACCATTGGTTGCAATCAATTTAGATTAAATCATGATTTGACCCATTTTGGCTTTTTAGGCCAATTTGGGTCAACTTGGGTCAAATGGCCAATTAGGCTTGGTTTGGCTCAAGTGATGGTTTGGTCATATTCAATCATTGATTATGAATGGATTTTGAATCAATGATTTCAATCAATTTGACATATGATAGACTTTGGATAGTTTAAATTTCATTTGGGCTAAGTGTTAACTTGGTCAACAGGCTAGGTTGACTTGGTTTGACCCAATTCAAGATAATTGATTAACCTAGGATGATTGTTAATCATGTTGTGGATTTGGATGGGCTTGGTTTAATCCAATTTTTGAATTAGAACTTGCCTCAAAAAAGTTTTTTAGGTCACTTTGGGTCAAGTGAGCCTAAATAGGTTAATTGGCTTGATCATGGTTTGATTCAAGTTAGTTGAACTCGCACATGAGCCTAGGATTGAAATATAAATTCATTTGGAAGTGGTTTGAAGCAAAATGGATTTTGGTTCATATGACAATTTCAAGCCAAAAGGGTCAACTTGGGTTTGATTTGAGTTAGCTTGGGTTTGGTTTGACAATGATGGTTTATGCTTATATTTAGGTCAATGATTGTAGGAATGATTGAATCATGAAGAAATCCATGAGTTTTGATTTGATTTGGGTTTCATTTAGCCAAGTTCAAAAATTTCGCTAAAAGGGCTAAAATTGAGAATTTTGAATTGATTTGGGTTTCAATCATTTGATAGTTGGATTTGATTTGAGATTGAATTTGATAATTGAAGAAATCAATTGAATTGGGGTTGGTTTGAGTTTGGTTAAGGCTAATTCCATGAGATAAAATCAAAAGGGCTTAGGAAGGGATTTGGAGTTTGAATTTAATCATGAGTTTCAATCGTTTGATGGTTGAATTTGATTTTGGAATTGATTTGAATTTGAGGTTTTGTTTGAAAGAAGGAAGCAAGGATTGGGTTTAGGCTATAAAGTAGGCAAGTCCTCCTAAATCCCTAAGGCACAACCTATTCCTATGGCTAACTCTTCTAAGTCTCTAGGGTTAGGTTAAGTGTTCACCTAATCACTAGAAGTGTCTTAAGACTAAGGAACTCTTAGTGTCTATAAAAGTCCTAGATCTATGGTGAGGAAGTTGAGAGCTCACTCCAAAAGTGAGGTTAACAGTGCACCAATTTGTTGCTCTCTTTTCTACTCATGAGATACAACTCATCCTCTTGCCTTAATCGCGCATGCACCACAACTGATCGACAAAACTTCAAACTAATCGAGTCTCTTGTTGCCCAAAAATGAGATGAAGAGAATGACAAGGAAAATTGTGAGTGGAGAAAGGAAGAGAGAATATTCAAATTTTATCATCTCATTCAAGCTCATATTATCATCTATTTATAGATGAAATACGAGTGCCAAATATTAAAGCACCTAATTATGATTTATAGCCATTACTAACTATTATTTTAAATTATAAATTAATCTATTTATATTTATTTAATTTATG
The DNA here is from genome assembly GCA_021442155.1 of Cymbidium sinense. Lineage (NCBI taxonomy): Eukaryota > Viridiplantae > Streptophyta > Magnoliopsida > Asparagales > Orchidaceae > Cymbidium > Cymbidium sinense. Next base: position 129,852,044 of record CM038215.1, read on the forward strand.
TTATAAATTACATAATTAATATTTTTATTATAATAATGTTAAGAATAACGTTATATATCATAACATTATTATAACGTTATAATTTTTTTTTTCATTTGTTTTTCCGTAACAGTGGTTGCACTAAATCTTTTCTCGACATTGCCCTTATTCCTTTTTATTATTGAAAACTTCACTTCGAAAGTTTTGTTTTTTTTTTCTGCATCTCATATCTCTCATCAAAATCTAGAGATATCTCATACTTCTCTTTGAAGTAGGACTAATAGGGAAAGGAAATATATTTGAAGTATGTTGTTACACTAACCTTTTTACGTAGCTCTAAAGGCCACATCACTAATATATGTTCTGACCTTATTTTATAACTGCTATCTTAAATATTGATAATATTTGTTAAAAGAATACATTTAGCTCTAGTTACGCATGCACAAGCTTTTAAAAACCATTTTGTTTTATGAAAAAAAAAAATCTGAATATTCTAATCAAAATATTAGTAAGGATAGATAATTACCATCTCAAAATAAATAAATAAATAAATCAGAAGCAGTAGAGATGCATCCTAGTCAAATTCAAATTTTCCCGATTGCTCAAGCCACTAAAAACCGCTTGCTGATAATTATGCTCAAAATGGAATCGCAGGTGTATAATCAAGACAGAGAAAATGTAAGTTCAGTTTGCCACGCGACATCAATTTAATTCAGATGCCTATTTAAGTGCAATATATAGCACCGCTCGCATAAGTTAGCAAAATTTTATTGCTGACACGGGAGGATGATGATGATGGAGAACAAAGCTATATAAGAACAACTTCCGAATGACCGTTGCCATTAAGAGACCTCTACGGAAATCCATTGCGAGACGGGCAGCAAGTATTCGTGCATCCCTTCAGATCACACTCGCAATTAGCGCAACATCCAAATGTTTTGCAGCAAACAGTGTCTCCTGCCAAGACGTTGGTCATCAAACTCATCATTAAGAAGAAGGAAATTAAAACAACTGTGAGAAAGTGTCTGTACTGCATCTTCATCCTCGTCCTCCTCCTCCCTTCTCTCTCTTTAGCTCTTTGTGACTCCAATTCATCCCTGAGGATTAGCCATGGTGGCTTTATAGAGGGTGGATCAAAAGAGTTTTTTAGTTGATGGACTGGAGAGATTCTCCTCATAACAAATCTTGTTGGGTTGGTGTGCACCGTAGTAACAAGACAAGTAGGCTTCTTGAAAGGCGGTATTGGTAAAATTTTTGGAATCGAAATTTTTAATTGAAAACCTAAACTTCTAATCAAATAGGCAAAGATATTGTATACGACATTGATAAACCTTTTTTTTTTATTGAATCCAAGCTTTTCACTCTCACAAAGTTGTTATATTACTCGTGAGGATATGATAAAAATTTAAGACATCAAATCAGAAAGAGAAATTAACAATAAGGTCCAATAAGTTCATGTGTTTGACTTGTAAACTTTTAACGTACGCATTTGAGGAGCATCACCAATTTGTAAATTGTAATACGTTGCTTTTGAAAGGGCGTACGGCAACTTATTGTTAAGGTTCTTTTAAAAAAATAATATTGATAATTTGTCGGATAAGATTAGAATCAACCATGATATATCACGCTAAAATTAGTCATATCAATCACGAATTTTAAAGCAACACATATATACAACCAAATTCTCGATGAAAGGGGATCATTGATGCAAAAAATAGGTCAATTTAGGCCTAAACTCAAAAAATATAAATGACAACTATGACAAATTAATTGAATGGTAAAATCTTTAAATTTGGCGTGATAATAGTCAAATCGAGCAACTCAACAGGACGAATCCAACGAACCCAAAATCACTAAAATCAAATATCATTTAGATGGTCAAATCATCAAAAAATTATTTGCGATCAATTATATCAATACAGACTATCCAATAGAGTGATTTGAATTTTTTGCTATAATCACCAAAATGTCTATCTAAGAATCCTATGAATAGGACCTCATTCTTTGTCATGGGGGGAGAGAAAACTAGAAGATAATTTGGGAGAAAGTAGGGAAAGAAGTAATAAGCTCGAACTCATCCCATCGCGTTTATTAGTTCGCTTCAACATCACCAACTCCCATCACATAATCATTTCTAAAAATCACATTTTCTTGATTTTTTAAATAAAGGCTTGTAATCTCATAATCTATAAGGTTGATACTTTGTACTTCAAAGCATAGTGAAATATTTTAGCTGAGCTAGGCCCTAAGATTTTTTCCATCTTTTTTTGGAGTTTTTCACGTAGAAATCCTAGTTTTGTCCTCAACTATCTATATGTGTATTGGACTTTCGTGCAAAATTAAAGCGTAAAGTCTACTCTGCTGTTACGAAGTTTCTAACATGTAACAAATCACAATGCTTAAAATGAGTTGTTTAGGAAATTAGGCACAAAGCTGTAATCCTGAGTTAATTACAGAAAAAAAAAGGCATTTGAATAACTAAAAACCTATATATATATATTATTGACTATGAATAATTAAGAACCTTATATACACACACAATTTCCAACCAGCTAATATGACTATGATTCCATCATAATTAATCAGTTGACCTTTAAATAGTGAGTCTTTCATCAACCATGACACTTTTCTTCTCTGAGTCTTCTCTAAAATATATATATAGCAGAAGCAGGTAAGCTTTTGGCGAGGACTAATTTGTTATCAAGAATTAATAATGTGCTAGTGTTTTTAAAAGGTTACGTAATTAAGTCATTGAGTCTAGTTTTTAACCTACAAAGAATGCACGCTACTTATATGTAATTGCAAGTTGACCTTATGGTAAGTTCATCGCAAAATTACTTCATTAATTGCTACATTGTCATATTTGGCGTAATGAGGGAAATCAAAAAGCCCATTCTCCTTTGATCTAATCCAACCAAAAATACTTCAAACTGAGGCTTCATTCGGCTTAGATGTTGGATTCCCAAAAAATTGGCTGATAAGTATTTTTAGGAAAACTTTGGTTCTTCTTTACAAGCTGAAAAGCTGAAGTTTACTGTTTGGATATATATTGCTTTTCGAGAGTAATCCAAGCTTTCTTCAGACCGTATTTAAAAATAATATTGTAAATGACCAAATTGTTCACTCTCTAATTGATATAACACTTAAAATACTATTAGTCGAAGCACGAATCTTGATGCTAAAAGCAAGGATCGAAGTTGGCGGTCGAGATCAAATCTTAAAATATCCTTGAAAACTTTGGGATATCAGTTAAACCCCTAAATAGCTCTCAAATATGAAGTGTTTATAGTCAAAATCGAGCGTCTCGACGAGCCGGTTCCAACAAGCCAAAGATCTTACAATTTCGACTTCATTTGAGCATTTAAATGCACAAAATACATCATATGATCAAGGGGATCATTTTGGGCCATCCGATGAAGTGGAGTGGTACGAGTTTTGCATGTATTTACAAAGGCGTCCTCTCCTATAAATAGCCTCATTCCTCATATGAGGGAGGCCAAATGAAGGAGAAGGGAGGCCAAGTGAAGGAGAAGGAGTCAAGCAAGAAAGAGGAGAGAGCTCAAGATCCTCCAAAAGCCGTCGATACTCGACGATCGTCACTCTGCCGTCGGTGCCATCACCGCTGCGATCCTCGCCGTCATCAACCGTTCAACGTCGACTTGCAACCGCCGTCGTCAACCGTCGTCAATATCGTCATCTTCGTCGTCAATCGTCGACTTACGTCAACGTCATCGTCGTCGTCATTGTCATTACTAGCATTGTTCATTTCTCATATCTGATTCGTAATCCGGTCGGAAGATCTTGTACTCAACAGATACATAGTGGAAGCTTTTCTGAGCCAGTGGTTTTCCTCTTTTGAGGTTTTCCGTAAAAAATTCTGAGTTTTATTTTTTATTTAAATACATGTATTGTCTTTGGACTCCCAAAGAAGCTAAGGCGTAAACTTTTACTCTACCGCAACTGGTTTTCTAGCACGCAACACTAATAATGCAAATACAGCACAACGTTTACTAAAGGGAGGGTTATTTACGACATTCCCTTTCTTAAAAACCCTTGATTAAAAGGTTTGCTTTAAGCTTTTAAGATGGCACTAAAATGGAGTTTTGGAAAAACGCAGTTTAATAAAGCTCTCTATTCAAACAGTAAAATTAAACACCTTTTCACAGCCTGAGAATCTAAACGCACCTAAAAATTCTACCCAAACGAAGCCTGACTAAGGCCTCGTTTGATTTCTAGTTTTCAGTGTGTTGTATTTTTTAAAACGACGCTAATAAATTTTAAAACACATTTGAATTTTTTGCGCTTTTTACAAAACGTCGATTTTCTCTCTTTATAAAACAATGTTTATATACTCCATTTTAAAATAGCAACCCTTAATCATGTAGAAACGAAACAAACTGAATTACAATTTAATTTGATTATTTCAATTTAATTTTAAATAAACATAAATTTATATTTGAAAATTATTTATAGAATTATAGTAAAGGTGGAATAATGAAGCAAAAGAAATCTGGGAACACAAAATAAACCAGAAATTCTAAGATATTTATTAAAAGTGTATTAATTATAAATAAATAAATATGTATATTTATATCATTTTTTTTGTTATGTGATTATAAATACATATATTCATATTTACCATTCTAGTTAAATGAGACGAAAAGCCCATTAATATGCTCTAACTTTTTTTAATTGAGCAAATTAAATCATTAATTCACACACATCCATATAAATTAAGCTTTGAGTTCCAAATATCCATCATTAGGTCAAAGTGGGCTGAAATTTATTTTTGAAATATTTACATATATATATCAAAAATTCTTATATATAATATATATATATATATATATATATATATATATATATATATATATATATATATATATATATATATATATATATATATATATATATATATATAAGTTTAATTCACTTTTAAAATTAATAATAGTGACATTTTTGATATATATTAAAATTTTAGATATTATTTATATAAATATTATAATTTAAATATTAGATATATAAATATATAAAAATTATGAGTTATATATATTAATTAATGCCTTTCTAAAATTTTCTTATTTTGACCAATAGTAAAGTTTTACTTTTTCAGCTCTGGCCTCTACGTGTAAAGTTGTCTTCTTTTTTTTTTTCAATGGGTATCCACCCAATAATTCACCTATTTTATGAATGAGGATATCATTATGACTAATCCTACGAGAATCTAGTGTCACATTTATCATCCACGTGTGTCGGATCCCTACTTACTTTCCATCAGGCACCTCCGCCCGGAGAGGAATCGAACGCGGGCTGGGGAGTTCCCAGCCGTGCTCGCCCTTCCCAACCAAGCTAAGTTGCCTTCTTCACATATCCTTGGCGGGATTGATTTTTTGGAAAACATATTATGTGCACTGTTGTTCGGATGTATTCGGGCATCAATCAAAATAAATTAAATATTATATTTAATTTATATTTTGTCAACTTTCTGCATTTGATTTAGTGTTCGAATGCAAAACTGCATCTTGACATCGCACGTAATATTCTCTCAACTTTTAGGATATGAGGAACGTTATTTTCTTTTTCTTCTTAATATTAAAATTTAAATGTCTAAGTATAAAGTTAATATAGATAAAATTCACTCTTAGAGTCATGATAATAAAGTTAAAAATGTTTATCAACTAAATTAAGTACGTCCTACATTTTCTCTTCATCAAGATTTTAACGTTATGATATTCAAATATTAGATCAAAGAAACATATTCTTTTTAAGTTCATTAATTTGATGATTTATTTGCAAAAGAAGATAATTGTGAGTTTAAATGTATTTCAAAATGTAGAGACTTTAAATGTGTTTATGAAGAACTGAGTATATGATAGATAATTTTGATTGTTGTAATAGAGAACAAATTATAATTTTAAGAGTGCTGATTTTCATCAAGTCATCTTTATTTATTTTTCACATATTTGATAAATAATTAAACTATTAAGGAAATACAAAACTCTATCTGCAAATAATAAACATGTTAGCACATAACAATTAATAATGTGATTTCGAATATAATAAAGTGCATTGATTCTTCTAAGAACATCATTGATCATAGTCTATCTTTTTTTAAAAAAAATTAAAAATCAATTCTAGACCTATTAGATGAAGATTTTGCCACTATAAATGTCAATATTCAAATTTATCTATTATAGATTTATTTAGATTCATATTTATACAAGTTCATTTGATGATTTATATATGCGAGCTTTTACATGCATTATCATCCTATTCTTATATATTTACAAATTAACCACCTTTAACATCAAATTTCAAGTTGGCATTCAAATATTGAAATTCATAACAAAATCCCAACTCATATTTTTTATTTTTGTAAAATTTCTAAAGATTTGATCGTGGATGCGCAAATACATGAGTCTTATAGTTCAAAAAAAATGATGAAGGTGATTAAATTATAAATACACATATTTTAGGTGGTTGATTTGTATATATATATATATATATATATATATATATATATATATATTGTAAATCCACCCTTGGAATAAGTTGTTGACATTTCCCAAAAAAAAAAGGTTGACCTTGGTAGTGGTTTTAATCAATATTATTTTTACAACAAAAATTGTATCACACTAAGATTGTAAATGCCCCTTTGACTTGGTCATCTTAGAGACTTCCTGGTGAGCTCGAAGGAACCTTTCAAGAACTTTCCCTAAACTTTAATGCAGTGAACATTACACCTCAATCCTTTCTTTAGATATCTTTTCATTAAGTGGGGCTGAGTTTTATATTATATTTGTCAAAGTAGAAGTTTAATGACAATTTATCACTGTTATGGGCTGCAAAAAAAAATTTCTTTTTTTAACTATTCAAGATCTTGTTCACTTTGGATTATGTCTATTACGTGGTTAATTCTACACTGTTTTGTTAATTGTATTTGCTTTTCAAACTAAAATTAAATTTGGCGTATTTAGATTATTTTGTAAAACATGATAAGCATTGGGATGTTTGAAACTGTGTTGAGCCTGAGGAGAGATGAGACAATGCGCTGGAGTTAAGGTACCGTTCAGCTGAGGGAGGTTGAGTTCCAGTGATGAGAACATGAAGTCGGAACTACTGTAGCTTATGTCTTGACAATGGCAGCATTTGAGAGCAAAGTGGCTGAATTTATCAAAAATCTAACATTGAATGGATGGTCAGATTGAAGACCGTTAAAGTTTGTGAATAAAATTTTGTTGGGCTTAGACGGAGGATCACATTCAGCTTGGTAGAAAATTATAAACATACAGATTGAAAACTTCTATCATTAGACTGACCTTTTGACCTTTAGATTTCAGTCCCTGTGCTCTGGATGTTTTCTCTATAAAAGATCTCGGAGAAGTCTAAGTATTCATTTTCTCTTTGTAGTAACCCTAGATTTTTTAAGTCAGTCCTATGTGAGCCATCAATCTCCCCTTTAGTGAATTCTCATCCTCTACCTATGATTTTCTTGTCTTGGTGTTTCGTACGTTGTATTTTATGATTTGCTTCTTTGTTCTATCCTAGCATAGACCTGACTCCTTTGCAACCTGTAAATAGAAATCCACATGGCTGGAAAGTGTTAAAAAAAACAAAGTCTTGCCCATAATTTAAAAATCTGTCATTACTATGACCTCGAGTCAACGCAAGAGTAGTAGTCAAAGGTTCTGCAGTTTAAATTAGCAATAATGCTTGGATAGCTTCATTGGTAAGGTTCGTTTCTTCGCTAAAGAGAAGCGAATAAAGATCGTCAAGTCTAAAAGGCTAAAGATTTGTCCTGATTACTGTTTTCAGTGCTTGAGAAGTAGCAGGAGGACCATTTAAAATGTAAATAATATTATCTTCATGATCCATAGGAGAGTTAGCTACAGAAAAGTATCGGTCTTAGTTTTAATGTCAAATGGATATTCAGTCATGCAGTGGTCTTTCATAGAGATATAATGAGGCTCATTTTTCATTTGTATAAGTCCAGAGCGATTGGTAGACTGTAGTCTTCGTGTGATAGTAATCCAGATTAATTTTTGTGCAAAAATTTAAGGTAAGCACGTAAGGTAGCAGCTTGGTTTGATCAATCCCGAAAATTTTTAAGCACTTGTGAACTCCAGGTGAGATTGTTATCTGGTGTGAGTTGAAATGAAATACTGTTTCTGATATTTGAAAACAGAAACTTAAGTTGAGGAGAAATAGTTCAAGAAGGGAACCTCATTGTTGCAGGGGTTCACGCTGATTGAAGCTATCGAGGGATTCATAGCTCAGAAAGAACAGCAAGAAGAAAACTTCGAAAGAGCTAATTAAGAGCGACTGATAAACTGGAAGAAAAGAAATAGCAGGAGAAGAAAAAGAAGGGATAGAGGTGAACCATTGATTCTCTGAAGCTACTTATGAAGAAGTTTCCTTCTCATTATAGCTCATTTTGTTTGCATTATTGCGTTGTATTATGTTTTGTTGTATTTCTCGTGTGGTCTTCCTTTTAATAAAAGTGAATGTTTGTTTGAAAGATTCTTGTCTAAATTAGTGTAGAAATTAAAATTATTTGATAAAACTTTGTCATGACACCATGAAAGATTGAAATGAATATTATTATTGTTGCGTGCTAGAAAATTAGTTGCGGTAGAGTAAAAGTTTACGCCTTAGCCTTGTTGCGAAATCTAGCACACATACAGGTATTTAAAGAGTGAACAAGAAAACTCCAGAAATTTTAACGTGGAAAACCTCGAAAGAGGGAAATAATCACGAGGCCTAGTCCAGTGAAAAACTTCCACTATATATTTGTTTTGGAGTACAAGTTTTCCCGATAACGGGATTACATAATTGTATATGAGAAGGGCTGACAATGAGAATCCCAAAATCAGACAACAATCTGATCCACGTTCAAGTTAGATTCTTGAGTGTAGCAGATGATGGTGAAATGAGAGCGATACGGCGATGAAGGTCGTCATGATGATGACCCGATTGGATAGCAGGATCGTGGTGGCGACGGTGGCCGGTGGCCGGTGGACGACAATCAGTGGTGTACGATTGCGCTTGGAGGATCTTGCTTTAGGGCTCTCTCCTTTCTCTTGCTTGGGCTCCCCTCATATGAGGAATGAGGGGCTATTTATAGATTGGAGGAGTGGCGTCTCTGTAAATACATGCAAAACCCGTACCACTCAATTTCATCGGACGGCTCAAAATGATCCCTTTGATCATTTGATGTATTTTAAATATTTGAATGCTCAAATGAAGTCGGAATTTTGAGATCTTAGGTTTGTTAGATCCGGCTCGTCGAGACGCTCGATTTGACTATAAACATTCTATGTTTGAAAGCTTTTTAGGGGTTTAACTGATATCCCAAAGTTTTCAATGATATTTTAAGTTCTTGATTTCGACCAGTTTCAACTTCGGATCAGTTTGCTTTTAACGTCAAGATTCGTTCTTGGTAGTAGAATTTTGTCATCGTTGCCCTATTTTTGGATGACATTATCTCAATCATCCAAAAATATATACGTCATATACTTGAAAATAACAAATTCTTCAATGAAATTTGAGAGTCCTTTAATCATACAATTTGAGAGAACAGATCTTCATGAGAGCACAAAATTATGACTATAGAAGCAGATGCAGGGCTGCGGATGTGTGTAGGTATGCATAGGCACAAGATTTCAAGGTGAGTCATCCAGCCCTACGAGCTCGTAGGCTCGCGAGCAGCGGCTTGCGCAGGCGTGTGCAGCATGAGGAGAGCATGAGCGCTGTGTGGTGCGGGCGGCCGGTTGAATTGGACGCGCGTGGCGGCTAGCCTGGCCCTCAGCCGGAGCAGGCAGCGGGCTGGGTCGGTAGCTTCCATGGCGCAAGTTGGAGCGGGTCACAGGAGCGTGGCGGGTCGCGAATGGACAGCGGGGCTTGGTTGGATGAACGCGGGCCGGAGCGAGAGCGGGCGGACCACATGAAGAGGAAATGACAAAGCGAGACAAAATAAAGTTCATGATTATTCAGTGCGATAATATTTTGAGATTCTCGGTGTTCAGTTGAGGTAAAGTTTTTCTCTCTGGATCCTTAAGCTTGAATGTTCCTGACTTTACCACAGTTATAACCATATATGGGTCATCCCAAAGAGGTGAAAGTTTATTGCGTTGAGGGCCTTTGCGTGCAGCTTCAAGACTTCGTAGGACCAAGTCACCGACATATATGGGATGAGGTTTTACTCTTCTGTTGATGTGATGAGCTACCCTTTGGTGATAGGAATCAGTCCGAAGTAGGGCCATGTCACGAGTTTCGGGGAGTAGGTCTAGGTGGTGTCGGAATTTTTCTTCATTATAATCATGATTGAATAATTGAACTCTTGGACTTGGAACCCGATCTCGTATAATAGCTTACGTGTAAACACAAATTATATGACTTTTTACCAGTCGGGGTGCGCGATGTAGTGCGGTAAGCCCAAAGAACATTAGAAAGCTCATCAACCCATTGTCCCCCGGCCTTCTCAAGATGTATTTTTAGTCCTTTGAGTATAGTCCTGTTGGTAGCTTGATTCACTGTTAGTTTGAGGATGTGCTATAGTCGTATGCAGCAGCTAAATGTGAAGATCTTTGCAAAAGGACGTAAAGACTTTTTCAGTAAATTGGGTTCCGTTGTCAGTGATGATCTTTACAGAAAGACCGAATCGATATACTATATTTTTTCAAACAAATTATTTAGCATTTGCCTCCATAATTTTAGCAAGTGGTTCGGCTTCCACCCATTTAATGAAGTAGTTAATGATAAACTTGTTCGTTTACTCGATGTTATGAAAAGGTCCCATGATATCAATCCCCAAAAGGCCACGGGCTTTGAAGGGATGAGAACTCAGTATGCATGTGAGAGGTTTGAGTGTAGCGACAACTTGCACATTTTGTATGAACTCCAAAGGCGTCTTGTTTCATTGTAGGCCAATAGAACCCTTGCCTTATAATTTTAAGGGCTAGCACCCTTCCTCTAGGTGTTCTCCACATATCCGAGTGAACCTCTCTTAATCGTGTCGATCTCAAGGTGAGAGACATTTGAGGTACGATCTAGAGAAAGCTCGTTTGTATAGTTCACCTCCGATAATAGTAAAGTTTGAAGCTTGTCTTCGGAGACGAGTTGCAGAAGTTGGGTTCCTTCTTGTAGAAAAGATAGGATGGGGTCCATCCACGAATGTTCCTTTATCTCATTAATTGCTTGAATTACCCATGACCCTTGGATACTAGGAAAATGTATTTCTTCAACATGCCTTCTCTTAAATAGATCCCTAGTAGCAAATGTAGCAAGTTTGGCGAGAGCGTTAACTCGAGTATTCTTCTCTCACAGTATGTGAATGATTTGATGTGTCTTTAAATGAGCAAGAAGAGACTTCACTAAGTGGAGGTATTGAGTCAGCTGAGGATTATGAGTACTAAAGTTTCCCTCAACTTGGGAGGCGACAAGTTGAGAGTCAGTGTGGATCATGAAGTTTTGAGGTTCGCAGTCAATGGCAAGTCTTAACCGCTGAGAGCCTCATATTCTCATATTATTAGTTGCAAGAAATTTTAGGCGAAGTCCATACTCTAGGGTATTCTGCTGAGGGAAAATAAGTAAGATTCCTCCGGTGCACAAGCTACATCAACATAGAGGGTTCATTGAGGAGACGAAAGGCATGTAGTAGATAGCTCCTCTGGAGTTGGGGCAGTGCATTTCACTATAAAGTCTGCGAGTACTTGAGACTTTATACCAGGGCGAGGTAGAAAATTTATATCAAACTCTCCAAATTCTACAAACCACTTAATTAATCTCCCAGATGCTTCTGGTTTCTCTAGGATGACCATTAATGGTAAATGAGTGTAAACGCCGATAGTGTGAGCTTGGAAGTATGGACGCAATTTTTGCGCTGAGAAAACTAAAGCCAGAGCCACATTATCGGCAAGTGGATAACGACTTTCTATATCATAGAGAATTTTACTGACATAATAAATTGATCGTTTTATCCCACTTTCTTCTCGCACTAAAACTGAGCTTATCGTAAGGGAAGAGATTGCGAGATATAAGTATAACATCTCTCCTTGAATAGGCTTGGATAGTAGGGGTGGAGATGCTAAATACTCCTTAGTGCTCAAAAGCGGTGACATTCATCATTCATTAAAAAATTATTTTAGCTCCCTTTAATATTTTAAAGAATGGTATTTATCCCACGGGCTAGGAAGGCTGGATAACAATTGCGTCTATTCAAACATTGAACTTCTTTGATATTCTTTGGAGGAGTCATATCTTTGAGAGCTTTGATTTTCTCGGGGTTGGCCTCTATCCCACGGTGGGTTACCATGAATCCAAGAAATTTTCCTGACGTAACTCTAAAAGCACACTTGGTTGGGTTAAGTTGCATGTTGTAACATCAAAGAAGATTAAATTATATTTCTAAGTTAGAAATATGTTATGATTCTTCCAAGCTTTTCACTAACATGTCATCCACATATACTTCCATTGTGCGGCCTAATAGGTCTTTAAAAACCTTATTCATAAGGCGTTGATAGGTAGCACCAGCATTTTTTAATCCAAATGTTGTAGCTTCTTCATCCGTTGGGTTCATTTTTATTTGGTTGTAACCAGAGTAAGCATCCAAAAAACTGAGAATTTGATGTCCAGACGTAGTATCAACCAATTAATCAATTCGAGGAAGAGGAAAATTATCTTTCGGGCAAGCCTTGTTAAGGTCAGTGTAATCAATACACATTCTCCATGTTCAATTTGTTTTCTTAACCATGATAATATTTGTTAGCCATATAGGGTAATGTACCTCTCGTATGAATCTTGCTTCTATGAGCTTGTTAACTTCTTGTTCAATAGCATGGAGACGATCAGGTGCAAAACTCTGTTTCTTTTGGATGATTGGTTTGAATGTTGGATCAATCTTGGAGTGCATGATCGACCCGGCATATCTGTCGGACTCAAGCAAAGATGTCTTGATTTTGCAGAAGTTACTGTATTTTTTCCTTTGTTGCAGAGCAAAGATCCCACTTACTATTCGTAGTGGTTGGTCATCGATAATGTAATAGAGAGCAAGTCTTACAGTGAAGCTTTCTGGGGTACTTCATCATCTCAAAAATTAAAATCTTCGATGCTGAAGGTCACAGAAGGGCGTGGTTGAGCTTATATGAGATAACATAATTGTGCTATCTGTTAATTTCCACATACCACTCCAACTCCAACGGGGGTTGGAAATTTCATCTTAAGATGAGATACTAAAGTGACTGCACTAAAAATTGATTGGAGGGGCCTTCCAAAGGTAGCGTTATATGCTGAATCTGACTTGACCACCATGAATTGGATTAAATGAGCCACTTGTCGAGAAAATTCACCAAGGATAATAGGAATTGTCCCATCTACCATAGACGATTATCAAACCCGCATAATGATGAGGTTGGAGCTTTTCCCTAACGAGACCCATGTTAAAAAATATGGAGTAAAATAAGACATCAACATAACTCCCATTGTCAATTAAAATTCTCTTAACATTATAGCATGGGTCACCGATCCCTGCGCTGATGATAAGTGGATCTTTATGAGGAACATGTACTCCTTCTAAGTTTGAGTCATTAAAAGTGATAGAATGATCAATACAAGACTTCTTTAACTCCGGCTCTTCAGAGATGGTAATAAGAACTTGATTAGATAGTATTGGTCCTCCTACGATTGTTTCAATTTCTCCAACTTTTTGATGATTATTTTATTATTTCTGTGATGATTATCCTGGTTGCCCCCCAGTTGGAGGTATGTTTGTTTGAGTCGATTGATTCTTCACAAATCGACATAGATATCCTTGCTGAATGAGCCTCTCAAATTCTTCTTTGAGTTATTTGCATGCTTCAGTAGTATGTCAATGACTTCAATGGAAGTAACAATATTGCTTCTGATTTTTTGAATTTGGTTTCAATGGATGCGTCCACTTGATATTTTCTTCATCTCGAATAGCCATTAGGAGGTTAACACGAGATGTGTTCAAAGGTGTGTATTCCTTTTGTGGTTGTCGTTAATATAGGGTCGTGGAGGAGATCACACTTGTTGCTTCTTTTGATAGGACTGTCGGTCCGCATTCCCTGGGGTGCTTTTACGTTTTTCTGTAGATTGCTCAAATTATTTTTGATGGGCAGTAATGGCCTCATCAGCAAAGATTTGTGCTTCCATATGATGAACCAAGTCTACATATGAGTGGATCGTGTCTCGCATTAGTGGCGAGTAAAAGGCCCTGGACGGAGTCCTCCAAGGAAAACTCCTCTTAATAGTTCAGGGTCTACTCCAGGTATATGGCAAGCTTCTAAGGAGAACCTCTGGAAGTATTCCTTAAGTGATTCACCCTCATTCTAACGAATGCTGGAGAGATGGGAGGAATCTTTAATGATTCTTCTATTTGTAATGAACTGTTCCACAAAAATCTTGGCGAGTTCGTCAAAGGTACGGATGGATCCCCTTAGAAGGGAGTAGAACCAAGTGCGAGCTTTCCCCTTGAGGGTAACGGGAAAGACTTGACAAAGCATCGGAGCTCATTGGATATGCATGATGGATCTAATGGTCGATGTGTTCATGTGGGTCGCCCCATGAATCAATGCTCGGAAGCTTGAAATCCACGGGAATAGGATGTTGATGAATAGCTTCAGCTAAAGGTGAGGATTCCTCATAGCTGCGGTGAGGGGGAAGATGATTTCTGTCTTGAAGGTAAAATTTTGTCTTGCATTAAGCATCATAATTCTGCACATATAACATGATGAGTGGGGTCTACAGGACGAGAATGTGTTAATCTATCAGCAATAATTGGTGGATTAGCAGTCGGTTGAGCTACACGTGATGGATGAGTAGAACTAGCGTGTCGAGATCGACATCCGCGTGAAGCGGAGGAACTTCATTGTTAAGGAGATCGACATTTTGACCTCCCGCAGCTAACGATCAATCTTGGGGGAGGTGTGTTTGCCATGGTAATGGCCATTGTGTTCTTCTCAAAAGTCAGATCATCTTATTTTGAGACTCTTTCATTCGGCGGACACGATCTTCTAAAGAGATCCCACGCCGCCCACCGGCGTCACGTCTATTAGGGGGGAGTGAGGCAGAAGCTTGGCATCCTTGATTCAAGGATTAATTTTGAGAGTGACGGGAGTTGGAGCGAGAGGCTCCGTTGTGACGGGTATTGCACCTATTGGCCAATGCAGGTGTTCACAGAAATTATGATTGAATGGTTCTTTTCCACAGGCACAAACCTTGCATGCTAGAAAATTCGGTAGAGTAAAGTTTACTTAACCTTGTTCGAAATCCAAATATTTAATGAGTGAATAAGAAAACTCTAGAAATTTTAACGTGAAAAACCTCGAAAAGAGGGAAAAAACCACGGGGCCTAGCCGAGTAAAAATCTTTCACTATATATTTATTTTGGAGTACAAGTTTTCCCGATAACGGATTACATAATTGTATATGAGAAGAGCTGACAATGGGAATCCCAAAATCAGACAACAACAACTATATAGTCACGTTCAGGTTGTAACAGTTGCTAGTGGTAGCAGATGATGGTGAAATGGAAAGCTTGACGATGAAGGTCATCATGATGGTGACCACGGAGACGACAGCAAGGATCTGGCGGCCACGGTGTGGCCGAGGCGTGGTTGACAACCGTCGAGTGGTGGAATTATTGTGCTTGGAGGATCTTCAAGCTTTAGGGCTCTCTCCTTTCTCTTGCTTGGGCTCCCCTCATATGAGGAATGAGGGGCTATTTATAGATTGGAGGAGTGGCGTCTCTGTAAATACATGCAAAACCCGTACTACTCCACTTCATCAGACGGCTCAAAATGATCCCTTTGATCATTTGATGTATTTTAAATATTTGAATGCTCAAATGAAGTCGAATTTTGAGATCTTGGGCTTGTTAGATCCGGCTTGTCGAGACACTCGATTTGACTATAAACACTCCATGTTTGAGAGCTTTTTAGGGGTTTAACTGATATCTCAAAGTTTCTAATGATATTTTAAGTTCTTGATTTCGACCAGTTTCAACTTCGGATCAGTTTACTTTTAATGTCAAGATTCGTGCTTCGATTAGTAGAATTTTCAGTGTCATATCAATTATGAATTTAATGCACTACAAAATGATAATTAATTTTAATTTGTGCGAATTCCATTATTATTTTTATAATAATATAATTAATGATAAAAAATATGAAAACCCACCTTAATCATTGTTTTAAGAAAGTTACTTTTTTTTTCTTTTGTTGCAATTACTCAGTAAAATAGATATAGCCAACATACAACATTATCAAACTAACTTAAGATGTTGCATTTTATATATAGATGGTTATTTGAACAAAGATCTTTTAGTTTTATGACTTTAGCTAAAGAGTATTTAAAAAAACATTAAAAGCCAACTTGACAAGCCCAACCATCTTTTATTTGAGGGAGTGCTTGACTCAAGAGGTGTGAAACACAATCATTTAATTCTCTA
This sequence comes from Cymbidium sinense, assembly GCA_021442155.1. Classification (NCBI taxonomy): domain Eukaryota; kingdom Viridiplantae; phylum Streptophyta; class Magnoliopsida; order Asparagales; family Orchidaceae; genus Cymbidium; species Cymbidium sinense. The sequence goes on from CM038215.1 coordinate 129,868,491, forward strand.
AACAAGTTTATGAAGCTTGTTTAATAGGCTAGAGGTTCAATTTGATTTTATTGACCATTTCTTTAATACTTTGAGGTCTACTAATATGTACCCTATTTTTAAGAACTTAGACCACAAAGCTATAAGATTTCCCTAAGACCTTAACTCCCTTTATAGGGCTTCCTTATTACTTTAACTTAAAAAGAAAACAAAGAAAATATTACTAATTATGGCCAAAACTTGGATTAGTTGTCTACAAGCCTAATTTAATCTTATTTTTTGGCCAATCTAAACCTAAAGTATAGCCATAACTTCTTATACATAGATATCTAGATTATTATAGCCACTAAAAAGCTAGTGGACCATTCTTAGAGAAGTTAGTGTTGTCCAAACAACCTTCTTAATTCAATGAGTCTAAACACTATCTTTAGGTTAGTCAATGAAATCACCTTAATATATTGGTCTTAAATTATTGTGGTCTTGTGTTGCCATGATTAAGGCCCATCATCTCACCTCTTGATCTCTTGATAACACTTAGCAATATATCTTAGAAGTTGACCTTTCTATTTATTTATCCTAAAAAGTCACCCTTTAATCATTTGTTTAGCAAGCACCCTTCTAAGTTGTTCAAACCTGTCCATTGCACATCTTAAGAAGTCTTCCTTTTGGTGTTATCATCTCTTCCCAATTATGGTTAACAGTTTTTCTTGATGACATTCTTATCTTGGTGTCTAATGCTAACTTCTCATCATAACTTCACCATTTTCATGATGGTTTCTCGCCAACATCATCTTATGTGATGACATCACACCTTGATGCTCAATGTTAACTTCTCTTGGCAATACACTCTTTTTAGAGCTTACTTGGGATATTTTCAAAAATTCAATGCTTAAAGACCTATCTCATTGTTTGACTCATTGTGGTGTTTTATTTTAATTTTGTGTTATGTGTGTTTATGTGAGGGAACACCATGCAGATCCGCAGATGTACTCATTAAAGTGATCAGGTATGACATTAAGGAATAATGTACTATCTCGAGAGATAGAAGCCACTACCCTATAATGGACCTAATCACCTAATGAGGACTCCTAAGGCATGATGAGTCTTCAAATGTACCAGAGATCTTTTCCCAACTTTACATGGAAAAGTAAAGCAGGGTTTATTTAAATCGGGTTCGTTAAGTTCCCTATGGAGGCTAGCCCCCACAGTTAATTATATCCTAAGGAATGAGATTCTTTAAGAATACTCTCAATTAAGATAAATGATCATTATTTTCAAAGATTTCAAAGATAAAACTATAAACAAATTAGTTATTTTTATAAAATCAAGTGGGATTGATCAAAAGGATAGAGTTATTATTGAAACTAAAGGGAGATGAGTAGGGGATGCTCACGATGCTAGAAAACCTAGCGAGCATCCTGAACTATCCCATGGTTAGGCTTTATATTTTTGAAATTGAGAAGAATTATATGTTTGAGTTAAATTTTTATTAAAAATCTATGGCTTATAATTCCACAACACAACATTGTAGAAATGCCTAAGAGACAAGGATTTATGCTAGTAGCCCCAAAGAGAAATAACAACCTCATATCCTAAATCTAGGGAGCTTCGGTGAGGGTCAAAGCATGACATAAATCTAAGACGAAAATGGGTATATGGTTTACCTCCATAAGAGAGAGTAATTCACCCGACTATTGGACTTACAATCGTTTGGAGTGGCCGCCAACTAACTCATCCTATGATTTTAAATACATGTAGGCAAGTCTTATGCTTTGTAAGATAGCTATGTTATTATTTATTTAGAAAGGAGACTAAGTCCTTAAATACACTCCCTAAGAGACTAGATCATGAAGGGCATGAATAGATGACTTAATTCTAATGCAAATTTTGTTAAGTTTTATTTAAATTTTTGGACATTTTTATTTGACAAGGCTATGAGATTTCATATGTTTAATGCCTGAGAAATTGGTTATGGGACAAAATAAAAAAAAGGATGTGTGTTTCCACCATGGCTCTCAAAGGTCAAGCCATTTTCTCTAGCAAATGTGGAAGCTCTCCATTAGCAAGAATGAGATAATATGATTTATACATGATGTGAGACATACAACATCCAGCTAAGGGGTTGATAAATCTGTTATTATCTTGATTTATGTTCTAGGCTTTAGGTGAGGCTATGAATTATTTAGCTTAATTTTGAATTGATTAATTGGATAGAAAATTTATTTTTTTCTAAGAGTCTAATCGCATCCAGACCATTCAACAACCATAAAATAATTAAGAAACTAAGAAAATCATGTCATCCTAATTGTGCAATCATAAACATAACATCAATCAATTTATAAAATTACCGTAAAAAGAATAAGAGGTCGGTGCGATCGGGTACTGTCGTATAACCCGAAAAGAAATGTGGGTAGCCGAGCTCTACCCTTATACAACATGGATTATAAATAAATAATTACAACTAAAAGAAATTCATGTTATGGGGATCTCTATTCTTCATTTCTTCATTTCTTTCTTTCTTTTGGTTTGACTTGGGATGTAGTTTGCTCCAGAGGCATCACATGATACATAAGACTTGGTCTTATAACAAATATTCATCCTAATCCCATATAGGATTCATTCCAAATCTTAATTGCAAAATTTACATCAAAATGGGAAAGATAAATCTAACTAAACCTGTAAAACACAGATTAGCTAAACATACCACACAACCCAAGCAATTATATGAATCATTTAGACTTAGCATCTCAACACATGGGTAATCAAGTTCACCTGTACTAATTTGAGTTATGCTTAGGGGTATAAGCAACCTGCATAGCAAAAAGTATTTATATTTTTATTACAATGCTCCTTAAGTATAACCCCCTACAGAAAATATGATTAAGCTAAGATCGCCCTATCATACAGTCTACACATATACACCTTAACATTCAATCTAAAATAATACGCCATAAAATAAAATCATTCATCAAACCATGCACCGACATAACCTAAAGCTAGAAATGGTGACTTAGTCTAATGTCTGTATCATTTAAGGCTTGTGTGGCATGTCTTAGCTAGGCTTTAAGGTTGAAATTTTCTAAGTGTGAAAGGTTCAATTTAAAGGGTGCTTTCATTTCAAATGATTTAGTTGATTTATCAATTTTAATTACTGATTTGATTTAGTTTGAATGAACATACACTTAATGACTAAATATTATGAAGAGAAGAAAAGAGAAAAGAACTTCTCTTTCATCCCTACCTTAAAGCATTTCTAATGTAACTTCATTAATAATTTTTTTAGTGAATATTTTATTATGCATTTTAATTAATCCTAAGTTTAAATTTGCTCTAAATAGCCTTATTTAACAAGAACAACACCTTAGGATTAGTTAGGGTAGATTACTACCACATAACACACACCCATTTATTTTTTTTCACCATATATATCATGCATATGAATAATCCTAAGCATACCTATACATGCAATGCAAATTTTAGCACACTTCGATGATGAATGCTAAGAGATATGATTTAAAAATTTGGATATTCCATTGATGCATGTCTTTATTATGTAAAAAAAGGGGATTTTTCATCCATTAACAAAATGCACATTCACATGTACAAAAGTTATAAGTGAGTATGACGTCATTATTTTCTACACCAGGGGCATAAGGTACAAGACCTACTTATAGCTACTTAAAGTCTCGTAGTCCTGGGATTTTCAGACTAATATAACACTTTTCTTAAATACATGTAGATGTACAAAAAGAATCAAATGGATAAAGGATCATATTTGATTAGGTTGTATAATTTACATGTGTAATGTGAAGGTCCTTATTAAGTCATAACATAAAAATGCATATGAATATATTTAAACAAGTGTTGTGTTCTTATCAAATGAACTATACACTTTGCAAGTCTTATGTAAATCCATGTTAAGAGAAGAAGAAAGAACTTCATAATACACATCTTATGCTATAATCACATGCAAACTTATAATATTTATAAGTAGTATCACTTCATTCATAATCTTTGATTTATAGGTTTCAAAAATAATTTTTGGTTTAATAGTGATAATAGCCATTCATATTCTCAACTTTAGCCAAAACATGCAATTTGACATAAAAGGAAATATTTTATTTAATTAAATTTTAAAAAAGATGAATGCATGATTTCATATGGCAAGCAATATTTAGCATGCTTGAAAAGAAATAAAGGGATGTAAGCACATGACTTCATTCACCCTAATTAATTCATAAGGATAATTATATAAAATAAGATTATTTAAAATGAATCAAAATTTCTTTAAGGAGATTTTTATTTTTGAATTTGATTTGACTTAGGAAATATGAAATAGGTCCTAACTCATTTCCCCCATGTGTGAATTAGTTTAGTTTAATTTAGAACAATTAGGTTGATTTTATATTTTATTTAGGTTAAGGTATGAATTAAATCTATTAATTACCCCTTGCCTATACCACTTTAGCATAATTATCTAAGTAATTATGAGCCAACAAATAATATGCAATCACATGGAAATTAAATCAACAATGCACCAAAGAAATGAAGGGGCCTAATACAATTGGCTCATAATTATTGATTAATTAAGCTAAAAGATTTAATTAAGTACTTTTATAACTATCCTACACATGTAGTTTGATTATAATTTCTTTTGAAGTTCTCTTAAGCTATTGAACACCTAAGAATCTACCCAAGAATTGAATGATTAAGTTCTGGAATGATTTGGTTTTGAGTTTGATTAATATTATTATTTAATGAAGTGATTAAGTCATTAATTGATTGCAAATTGATTAAGTGTTTATCCAAATAAAATAAACTTAGGGAGAAGATTAGAAAAGAGGAGCCGGCGCCTTTTGAAGCGCTTTCACGTGTGAACCAAAGTCGTGTTGTTGTCCCGGTGAAAGGGCAAACAGATTTGGAGGTGAAAGTCTCATGAGAATGAAGAAGTTCCATTTCAGAATTTCATTTATTGGATGACTACTGGCGTGATTCAATAGAGGTAAAGTCAAAGACTTTAGAAATTTTGATAAAAGAAAGAAGAAGGAGTTTCATTTCATTCCCTATGTCTATCCACTGTTTCATGATGATTATCAAATTTAATTAATGAATTTATCATTGTTTAATATATTACTTAATCATTTAATTAACTAAAAGAGAGATTTTAAGGATGAAACAAGCAATTCTCCTAATTAATCCAGCAATAAATTCCAAGAAAATCATAGGAGGCATAGGTCATCCCACTAATCAACCTCAGAAAGTTTAGAATTAATTGCTGAAGTAATTAATGAGTAATTAGCTTAATTACATTTTTAATAAAACCTAAATTGAGTGAAAATTACTATTCAAAATCAATTGATTTTAATATTATATTATTCTCCTCTGAATTATATTTAAAATGAGCCTGAATTTGTATTTTTTTAGATTTTCTACAATTAGTTATAATTTTAGGAAATTTCATCATTAAAATTGGATTAATTAAAGCTAATTAAACCCCTAATCCCGTCGGGCCACGTGGTGGCTGACGCGCGCGCTTTCCACGCGATGCGATGGGATAGGTTATTTAAGTTGTCACATCCATCGGCTGAGTCAGGTGGCGACGAATGCATCTTAATCTCACGGTTTAGGCTTATAATCAGATGGGATCTAGCATGATCTAATCACATCCGTCCATTCTAATCATGCGGAACATACGACGTGTTATCCTTCTCCTTCATGAGCGACAATAGATGAACATCGTTCATCTCTCTTCATTCAATTCGAGCTCACCCGAGCTCGAATTGGGATCAAAATGATCCCACACCTTCGGAAGGAGGGGGATGCACATCCAACTGTCAAAAATTCAAGGAGTGACACTTTTCTTCAAAAGGGACCAACCAAATTTTCCTATGGGTACAGTTTTGAGCAAGTACCTTGTCGGAGGCTATCACCGACGCTTCCAATGGAGGAGGTAGCTGCGTCTAGTAGAGAAGAAACCTTGTTGAAGGAATTAGATCTTGATTTGAAGTAGATAGTTCGATTGACCAAGCTCCCTTTCAATGGTTATCAGCCTTGATCGAAGTGATGCTTCCCGTGGCTTGGAGACTTGGGAAAAGACTTGATTGGGCTCGACGAAGTTCACTGATGGTGTGTGCAAGGTTAATTTGATTTTGATTGAGAATTAGATGAGTTGAGCTTGAGATTGATCTCTCCTATTTCAGCTTTGAGTAAAACTGAAAATGGAAATCAAGGGAGCTTAGGAATGGCTTGGAAAAGCTTGGGGAGGCTTCGATTGAATCTCCTCAGCTATGAGGAAATGATTTTTTTTGGTTTAAGTGGGAATGATGGGGAGTACATCTCCCCCTTATTGGATTGAACGGTGAGGATCTAAAATTGCCATTTTTTATCAATGGCTAGGACTGGAGGCATGATTTTAGCTGCAAAACACCCCACATGGGTCATTTTGGGTAGTGGAGTGAAGGAGAGTGGATGCCCATGTGCTAGGTGAGTGTATTTGGTGATCCAAGTGCTCAAATGCCATTGGAGAGGTCAATTTAGCCTTGGTTTGGGTCATGGCCAACCCAAGCTCATTGGGTCATGTTCACCACTCTCCTTGGTGCCCATGTGAACCACTAGGAGGATACCAAGCGGCATTGAGAAAAAAATGACCAAATTCTAAGTGAATTTGGTCATAGGATACCTTTTGACCTAAAGGCAAAATGGTCATTTAGCCATGAGTTTGATTTGGCCAGATTTGAAATGATTTGAAAATGAGTTGGGCTAAATTTCAAGTGATTTGGAGTTCATTTTATTTGAATTGGTTCAACTTGACCCAGTTAGGTCAAGTTGGGTCAAATTGAGTTGGGTTGACCAATTGGCCAAATTAGGTCAAACCATGGGTTAGGGCAAGTTCAAATGATCATTTGGAGCCTATGGGTATCATTGGTTTGGTTCAATTTGATTTAGATTTAGTTTTGGTTCATTTATGTTCATTTATGTCAAATGAGTCAGGTTGACCAATTTGACCCGATTGATTAGGTCATGGGTTGGTTTAGGCTTGGTTGGTCATACGAAATATTTTGCAAGCTTTGGTTTCAATTAATTTTAGTTTAGTTTGATTTCAAGTTGATTTAACTTTTTAGGTCAAGTTGGGTTCATGGTCAATTGGACTAGGTTGGGTCTAGTTAGTCAATTGAAGCTTTGATCAAGTTCAATAATCAATTTAGAATGAATTTGACCCATTGGTTGCAATCAATTTGGCCTAGATCAAGATTTAACCCATTTTGGCTTTTTAGGTCAAATTGGGTCAACTTAGGTAAAGTGGTCACTTAGGCTTGGTTTGACTCAATTGATAGCTTGGTCAAGTTCAATCATTGATTATGGATTGGTTTAGATCAATGGTTTCAATCAATTTGACTTGTAGTGAATTTTGGCTTGTTTAGGTTTCAATTGGGCTAAGTATTGACTTGATCAAAGACTAAGTTTGACTTGATTTGACCTAATTTGAGTGATTGATCATCCTAGGATGATTTTTGCTCACAATATGAGGTTTGGATGGGCTTAGTTTAATCTAATTTGAGTTGGATTAGAATTTGACTCAAAAAAGTGCTTTAGGTTTGGGTTAAGTGTGCCTAAATGGGTCAATTGGCTTGATTAAGACTTGATTCAAGTTTATTTGAACTCACATATGGACTTATGATGTAAATATAAATCCAATTGTTAGTGGTTGGGTTTTGGTTCATTTGACAATTTCAAGTCAAAAGAATGAACATGGGTTTGATTTGTGTTAGTTTGATTTTGGTTTGATGATTATAATTTATGTTTATATTTGGGCATGTGATTGAAAGAGTGATTGTTTGAAGAGAAAATCCAAGGGTTTGGATTGATTTGAGAATGATTTAGCTAAATCCAAGAAATTGGCTTAAAGGATATAAATTGGATTTCAATTTGAGTTTTGAATTTAGTTTTGGTCATTTGAATTTATATTCCATTTATATTTGTGAATATAAATGGGAATATAAATGGGCTATGAGAAAATCTCTTGAGTTTGGAGTGATTTAGATCTGATTTGAGCTAAGTCCATAAGATGAAATCAAAGGGCTTAGGAAAGATTTTGAGATTTGAATTTAATCATGGGTTTCAATCATTTGGTTTGGAATTGATTTACTATTTGGATTTTGGAATTGATTTTGATTTTGAACCATTTAGGATTGGAATTGAATTTGGAATTGATTCATGATTTGAGAAAAATCAATTGAGTTAGAATTGATTTAAGATTTGATTTGGATTGGTTTGAAGGAGGGAAGCGAGGATTGTGTTCAAGCTATAGGGTAGAAAAGTCCTCCTAATACCCCTAAGGCATAACCTATTCAAAATGGCTAACTCTTCTAAGTCTCTAGGGTTAGGTTAAGTGTTCACCTAATCACTAGAAATGTCTTAAGACTAAGAAACTCTTAGTGTTTAGAGGTGTCCTATGTCTACGATGGAGAAGTTGAGAGCTCACTCCAAAAGTTAGGTCAACACACATCAACGAGGTTCAATGGCATGCTCTTTTCACTTTTTAAAAAGAAAGAATTTGGTGAAAAGATTTGCCATTTTCTTTTCCTTTTTGAGATACCTTGGGATAGCTCATTGCTATAAAAAAAATCTTCATGCAGTGTATTATTTATCGTAGTTTTATCAGATCTTCTTAACTATTTCTTCCAACTTTAGAGGTTATAAATCTTAATCTCGTAGCTTCGCCTGACCTTAATTTGGTAATCACTACTATTGACAATTTTCTCCCTCCTTGTAGTCCTTTTCAGCTTCTTTCCATTAATCCATCCAAATGAAAGTACATGCTAATTGATATCTCTTAAAATCTCTTAAAGATGTCAAGTACTTGGCGTTAGAGATAAAATATAAGGCCCTTGATTAAGCTCCTCACTGCAATAGATATAATGGCCAACATATTTTTATCTTACCTCTCAGAATGTTATTCTTGTCTTTTATTAAGCTTTTTTTCAAGTCTTCCACTCAATGTACCTCTCTTTACACATTATTCCATTATAGTATAGATGATCAAACATTACTTAAAAGGTCCCTAGGTTTTTGCAAAATAACTTATAAACTTTAAATGAGAAGGGTATTATTACTCAAATTAGAAGGTTAAAGAAACACTTATTTGAAATGAAGTATGCAATGTTGATATTGCCCTATTATTATCATACTCTATATGGCTTTAGGCACTTTTTCATCCCACTCTTAAACTTATAGGCATCCTATTTTGGATGACTTATTATCTCTTTAATGGATGATTATTCCCAACCATATCCTATGATGAATCACCATCTTTCCATAGGATAACTTTTCACCTGTCTAAATTGGGCTGATTATTTATATTTACTACTAAGACATCATATTAAGGAGACCGCACAAATAAAAGTGAAGTAATATAAATTTGGTATGGATGAATAAAATAAGCAATATTTTATTAATGGTTGAACTACACAAAATATAATAAATAGAGAAAAGCTCTCACATGAATTCTCTCTTTCTAGCTCTTTCACTATAACAATTTATCTCAAGCTTCAAGAAGTAAGGTATAAAAACCACTATTTCGAGAAAAAGAAGGCTAGGCTAAAGAGTCCCTATGATCTCTTTTTATGTCATCTATTTATACAGAGGGAATGTCAATTGTAATATGGCATAATTTTAATATATTATGTCATTAATTTGATGTCATGCATTTATGAAAGGTAAAGCATGACTCTCACTAAGAACTTTAAAGATATAAACCATATGTCAACATCTAGTTTCAGGTTATTTTTGTTATTATGTAATCAATGATCTTCTCGAATCTAAAATTATCACCCATTTCATCAATTTTATAATCCCATGATCCCTCCCTCTTGCATCTTCTATTGATTCATCTTCCTAATGGTGTTTGCATAGTGTTTCTTATAAGTAGCAACTTATTTTCTCTAAATACATGTATTTTTTTACTTGTGATTGTGTGGCCTCTTATATATAAAATCTTATCCTCAATTTATTTTAGGGTGTCCATTTTTTAAAAGAAAGAAATACAAGATTTCAAAAGATTTAGTTATTTTAAGATCAATTATAACTATAAAAGAAGAGGTTATCCACTTAAATACAAAAGGTACTTAAATTTAAATTATATAAAATATTTATTTGTATGTTTTATATATCATAAGCAATTATATTTATTTTTAAAATATTAATATTAATGTTATGTTATTTAAGCGATATAAAACTTAATTTTTATTACACTATCATAGTTCAACTCTTAATCATTGAACCTTTGAACATATTCTTCTTCCAATTCAATATTTGATCAAAAATTTCAAAACATTATTGTTGAAGGCATCCATGGGCCAATATTTTATCATTAAAAATGGATTAAAAGCTAAGTAGGGATGACTCATTGCTAATAAAGTTTGTTGATGCAATTGAAGGAAAAGAGAAACAAAAACAGTAATAATCATTAAAATGGTGAGTTACATGGCTTGATTTTGTAGCAAACATTAATAGTAACCCGCTAAATGAAATCAGATGAGTGATGCACACAGAAGAAGATATATATATATATATATATATAACTCCTAATTAGAAGTTAGAACAGCAGCTCGTTAATCACCCTTCAATCGTATTTTGAATTGACTGATAATACAAATTAGATGTAAAGACACCTTAACATATGAAATTAGAAAGATGCCAAATCTCTCATTTAATGTGGGATTATTCTATTAAACAATTCAATTAAAAATTTATACATCTTATTAGTTGTCAAGAATTTTTTATTTTTATTTGTAATAAATATACAAGAGTGCATGCACACTCAAGCACACAAATCTCTCTCTCTCTCTCTCTCTCTCTCTCTCTATATATATATATATGCTCAACTTACTACAAATGAGAGTCAAAACCAACAAGAGACTGCTGAAGTTCCCATTAATCTGATTTTCCTTTCGATGAACGGTTATTATGGATTGTATTTTATTTTTATTATTGTTTTATCATTTCCTTTTGTTTTATCTGTACTTTATATTAATTAAAATTTACATTTATTTTTTAAAAATTGTACATGCGATAGTGATGATGCAACAGTCAGTGGTGACGAAAATGATGGTCAGTACTAGTAGCGGTAGCGCTCATGAATGTTGTTTATACTAGTTGATTGTAGTGGTGCGAAATAGCGGTAGTTGGTAGGGTTTGATGGTCACAGTTAGCTTGGCGGTAGCAATGATGGTGCCTCATAGTAGCGCTGATAGGTAAATGATCTACTAGGGTGACAGTGATTGGCGGTGATCAATGATGATCATGCACGATAACAATCAGTGATAGTGGTTGCTGTGACTAATGATGGCCTTCGACATTGCTGAGTATGGTGAAGATAACGATAGATGTGGAGGCAACAAGCTAACGACAATGATAGCGTAGGTGATAAAATGATTTTAAAAATAATAAAAAGATATAAAAATCATTTTAAATATTTTAATTTTTTTTAACTTTAAAACATTATCATAAAATATAAAAATAATGCTAAATAAGCCCAAAAATTTATATTAGAGGGCTCCACTTTTTTTTTTTTAAAGGAAAAATGATTCTCAAAATTTAGCCTAATATTATCTTTCTTTTGCTCTCTCATAATTTTACTTTCCAAATGATAAGTAAAACTGTATTTGGCTTTTGGATGCATTTTTATTTTTATTTTTATCAAAAATTTATCTAATGAGAATTAACCTTTCATTTGATTTTATTTTTCAAAATAAAAAAAATTTATGATACTCAAAAGTAATTTTTTATTTTCTTCAAAATGATTATGCAACAATTTTTATAAATAATATCAACCACCTCAATCTCAATGAGAATCTTAAAGCTTATTTGGGACATTTTTTTTTTCATATCACTATTACATATTTATTTAACTATTATATTAAAGTAATTTTTAAAATCATACTTGCTAAAGTGCTCAAACTTCAACAAATTTATTTTATGATTTTTAAATAAGCTACAATAATGATAATAAATATTTAATTTTTGTTAACTATCTATAATTATTTTTATAAATAGTTAGAACTATCCAAACTTGATTCAATCTAGCGGTGTAAGTGAGCTGACTCAGGAGCCGGCTCAAATTTGGCTTGATAAATGATTTGTGAGCTTAGCTCGAAGCGCTAATAAGCTAAGCTCCTACTCATCTCGCTAGCTCACTAGTCGACTCGATTAATAAATATTAATACAAAATATACTTTAAATATTTAAAATTTAATAATTTAATATAAATTTAGTAAAAAAATATAAAAAAAAATCTCATTCTTTTATATCAAATAATTTCTTATTAATTTTTTCTAATTTTTAATTTATTATTATTATTATAATTTTTTGAATTAAAATTATTTTATTTCTTTCATATAAATGAGTGGCTCCAGAGTTGACTTAAATTTATAAAATAAAACTCAAATTCAAATTCAATAAATTAATTAAGCTCAAGCTCAAATTGAGGATAATTATAACTTGATTTTATTCATTTACACCTCTAATTCAATCTCACTTATAACTGATTTTTTATTTCTCTATATCAATATATAAGCGCCTTGCTTCTAAATAATTAGTAATATTAATTAATTTAATGATGGCACAAATAATGGGGCGACTTATGCTAAAAAAAGTCGACTTCTCTATTAATGCATGACCTCTCATAACCCCTTTTTTTTTTTTTTGTAATTTATGTTTCCTAATAATCACGTTAGTTACTTTAGCCTCCGCACCGTAGCCCTGAAGTAATACCTTTCAAGGTTATTAGTGGCTCGTCGTCCACACCAGCCCCCCTTTTCTCCCTCTCTTTTCTCTCTATCACTCATAAAAAAAATTCAAAACTCCAGAATCTCCCATTTTGGCCTATAATTCCTCGAACACCCTACTTCCTCGCTAACCTTGTTGGCCGTCTTGTTTGCTGCGCGAAGATGAGCGGTGTTTCTAGGGTTTCTATCCCCAACAACATGAAGAAGACGATCCAGAACATTAAGGAGATCGCGGGGAATCACAGCGATGAGGAGGTATACGCAATGCTTAAGGAATGCTCTATGGATCCCAACGAAACTGCTCAGAAGCTCCTCTTCCAAGGTATTAATGTTATTCTTACTTCTCTTTTGTATGTGATATTTCTGTCTATTTTTTCCTTTTTGACCTGTAGGATGCGTAATATTGATTTCGGGATTCGATGTGATGATGGCTTAATTTTTCTTGGATGGAAAACCGTGATTAGAAGATCAAATTCGTCTTTTGGTGGATTGGTTTCGAGAATTTTGTTCGTCTTTTATCGTTTGCTCTACTTTCCGTACTGCTTTTCCATGTCAAATGTAGATTTCATGTTTTCACCTGTCTGTTTACTTTATTCCTGCTATGATATTTTCTTGCCTTTTGTGGTTTCTTTGAAAGACTGTTATGTCGTCGATAGGTTGATTATACCATTTTTACCAACTGAAAGATGAATACTGTTCTTTACTGTTTGTGCTCGGTCCCTTTATAGGATCCTCTTCTCCTGCCTCTTTTTTAAATAATCATTACAATTAGCTAGCCTTGGTGTCTATTCTCCTCTGATGGATCTGTTTGTTTCACATGCTGGGTTCACTGTGAAGCTATTTTTTATTTTTTAAATATTGGTAACTTAAGCAGAAATATGCTAATTGGTTATGCATGCCTTTTAGCTCATGGATCTGTCCGCATGTGTAGTTCTTCATTTTTCTTTGTCTCTCATTAACCTTTTTTTTTCCCTAAAAGAGTTTTTGTTTGTTCTTGATAATACTTGGGAATTTGAATACTAATATTTGAATAGTTTTGTTTGGTTTTTGATGCACAATTCTTTGGTGAATGCTTTGTTTCATCACTACTGATATTTGTTTCACGATAATGTTTATATTTACTGTTTCTTTTTTCATCTCGCGTCTGATATTAAAATAAAAAATCTCAACGGATGTCTAATTCCTTCGTATGTATCTGGGGCATTTATGATTCATTTCGACCGTTTAGTTTCTTTCCTTTGATAACCGTTTGTGCCCTTGGAAATGATTTCATATTAGAATGCTATTTTGATTTAGTTTTTTGAAATTCTAAGTGATTTAGTTTTTTGAAATTCAAAGTTTATGTATGATGGAAAGCATTGTCATTAGGGTCAGGAACGATAGATTTGTCATATGCTTCTATTATACTTACAGTACTTTTAAGAGAATGGATGATGAATATAATTTTGATTTTGTAGATACCTTTCACGAGGTCAAGAGAAAGCGTGATAAGAGAAAAGAGGTAATTTTTGCTCATCACTTGTATCCTTTCATTTTCTAACTAAATTCTGTAAGCTTAATTGCAAAAGTAAACATTTCAAGAGGATGGCTTGCAAACTACGATATTGTATGCTATTCTTTTTGTCCCATAAATGACTGTTGTATTTATGATTGATTTGCATTTTTTTTTTCTTGATGTTCATAACCTTTCTTGGAAATTTAAATGTTTATTTTACTACATTAACGAAAAATGATATCTTTTTCTTCATTATTTTTAATTTGTTTTCTCCTATGAAGATTATTTTCTTCAAATACTGAAGGAATCTTAATCACTTTGGTTTATAAATGGTTAAGCATGCATTTGGGAAGGGATTCCGCTTGCATTGCAGTTCGAACTATACCGCTCAAGCATTTGTGGAACAACGACCAAACTGCAACTAAACTGTGACGGGGCTGTGTTTAGAGGAATATGTTGCGGAAAAATTACATTTTCTAACTTGACCTGGCTACCTGCGATGAGGGCTAGAATGCTGCGATTTGACTTTTTAAATAAAAAAATTGTATACCCCCCGCAACTTCTTATGCAACAGTTCCTCCATTGCTTTTTCATGCAGCTTCAACTGTCCCAAACAAACCTTAAAAGTACTTCTAAAAAATTTTTATGCATCAGTATTTTGCTGCTTTTAAAACATGATGTTTTTTTTTTTTGTGTGCAAGCAATGCCCAACTCTAAAAAAAGTTTACATTTGCACTAATGCAAATTAGAAGTTTTCTTTTATTTTTTAAGCACAAACGAATATATTATTGTTGAGAGTTATGAGTTCTATCAAAATGTTGTGTAATGAAATGTTCAAAATGGTTCATAAGGATGGTTATATATATATATATTTTTGGAGAAACGAGTTTATTGGTTTCAATAGAAGTGTAGAAAAACAGTAGGACCTGATGATATTCTAATAGAAGTGTGAAAATATTTAGGAGATCAAGGAATTTCTTGGCTTCCAAATCTTTTTAATGTTATTTTAAAAATTAAAAAGATGACATATGAGTGGAGAAAAAATTTGTTGGTTTCTATATTTAAGAATAAAGGTGATGCACAAGAGTGTGCAAATTATAGAGGAATTAAGTTAATGTGTCATTCATTAAAATTATGGGAGAGAGTAATTGAGCATAGGTTACGATGTGATATAAAAGTTTCTTACAATCAGTTTGGTTTCATGCCTGATAGATCTACTATGGATGCTATACATTTGTTACAAGGTTTGATGGAGAAGTATAGAGAAAGTAAGGAGGATCTACATATGATATTTATTGATTTAGAAAGCTTATGATAAAATTTCAAGAGATGTTCTTTGGAGAGTTCTAGAAAAGAAAGGAGTTAATATTGGTTATATTCAAGTCATTAAGGTGTATACTAGACATTACTTGTGTCCAAACACAAGGAAGATTGACAAAATATTTTTCTATTTCAGTTGGATTACATCAAGGATCAGCTTTAAGTTCTTATCTTTTTGCTTTAGTTATGGATGCTCTTACTAGGCATTTACAGGAAGATGTACCTTGGTGTATGCTTTTTGCTGATAACATTCTTCTTGTTGATAAGACTAGAGAGGGAATCCAAGAGAAACTTGAATAATGGAGGTCAACCTTAGAGTCTAAAGGTTTTCGTTTAACTAGATCTAAAACTGAATATATGGAGTGTAATTTTAGTTGTAGAAGTGATAGTGGTAGTGTTGTGACATTAGGTGAACAAGTCATTAAAAAGAGTGAGAGATTCAGATATTTAGGCTCTATTGTTCAAAATGATGGTGAAATAGATAGGGATGTTATTAGTATAATTCAAGTTGGATGGTTGAAGCGGAGGAATGCATCTGGCCTGTTGTGTGATAGAAAAGTTCTGCTTAAACATAAGGGAAAATTTTATAAGATGGTATAAGACCGCAATGACTTATAATGCGAGAATGTTGGCCAATAAAAGAAGCGTAAACTAAGTTAAGTGTTCTGAGATGATGATGCTCGGATGAGTGACTTTACTCTTAGAGATAAAATCTAAATAAGTATGTTGGAAAAATTGGAGTAGCTCAGTGGTAGATAAGATTAGAGAGAGTCTTAGATGGTTTTAGCCATATAAAGGCGTCGGTCGTCGATGAACGATTAGGAGAGTAGATCATTAGATTTCTTATGTTAAGAGAGGTACCTAAAAGACTTATTAAGATGTATTAAAAATGACCTTAGTATACTTGAATTAAATGAGAATTTGACACATAATAGGACACAATGGAGATGAAGGATTCATGTAGCCGGCCCTACTTAGTGCGATAAAGACTTGTTGTTGGAGAAATGAGTTTATTAAAATATAAAGGTTAACAAGGTAAAATTGAGAATTGAAGTATTTTATTTGAGCGAGGTGAGACTTAAACCTTGAGGCAAATTGAGGCGTAATTTTTATATTTAAAAAATTATAAAATTAAAAATAATTTATACGTATCATAAATCATCAATATATTAAATTTGTTAATCATTAGTGAAAAAATAAAATAAAACTATTTAAAATAAAATTTAAAAATACCAATAAAATTATGAAAGAAAAATAAAAAGAAATTATAAATAAAATATTTATAAGAAATTTATTCATTCGCTGTTAAAAAAACCTTATTTACTCGCTAGTGTTTGTGCACAGTTTCTCAATCACTTGAAAAATCATTGTCCTTTTATAATTGCTTGCATCACTCATTGCTTACAGCCCTTCCTGCTTGTTGTGCTCCTCGCTCCTCAACCTCCATACAAACTATCTTAGGCAACCTGCTTGCACATCTTCTTGCAGTCCCCTCTCTCTCTCGCTCAACTATAAATTCTACATATGACTTGCACATCTTGAATGGATTTTCCATGTAAACTACTTAGACATTATTAAAATTTCCTTAGCTTTTTCTATTGTTGTAAGAAGAAGAAAAAGAAGAAGAAGAAGAAGAAGAAGAAGAAGAAGAAGAAGAAGAAGAATACTACCGCACTACTTTGAATTTTCTTAACAGAATTACCCTTATTGGCACCCCAAATAGCTCTTAAATGTGCATCTATTCATTGTACGAATTCATCATTTGGTCACCTGTGAGTTAGTGAAAACATGATTAAAGTGGAAGGATTTTGAACTCATTATTTGTTAAGAGATCTTTTAACATTATTTGAAGGATTTTAAATTATTCACTTTCTCATAACTTCAAAATTTTAATTAAATTAGAGCTAGCAAGCAAAAAATGTTTAATGTTGTTGCTAAATACCAGCAAAGAACCTTGTGACCACATTATATAAATATCTAAGCAGACATTTTAATTATATATTTTTTCCAGGGATAAGATATAAAATTTACTTGAACAGTTCATAAAATCAAAATGGTGATACTAATTGACATGCATGTAAGGTGTTTTGTAGTTCATATACTTGATAACTTGATTTGCAGAAGGCAAGCGTGCATGCAACTTACCCCTGGTTGTAACCATTAATTGAAAGTATATAACTAGGCTTTAATTTAAAAAATAAGAACTATGAGGCTAATTATCATAGATTAATCAAGAACCAATAATTTAACATTCCATGGAACTAGAAATATTAGAAACATAACTTTTTTGTGATAGGGTATGTGAAATAGTCACAAAAACTTGGTAAGCGTATCAAAATCATACCAAAAAGATTCATGACCTTTATTTCTTTGAAGAACCTCCCAATTTTCCACATAATGATGATCAGCTTAAGAGAGGTTAAAAGCAAGGTTGCATAACTCAATTATTATGACTGTTCGTTCGCTAGAACCTTATTGTAAAAAAATGATGAATTTTTAAGCAAAAAAATTGGTATATGCTTTTTAATTTCCTAGTAAGATGTTCATAATAACTCCATAGATCTATAAAGGAAATTTCATACTTGGCAGTTAGATCAGCTTTAATATATTGGAAATTGGTTGTCTCTATGCTGATGTTTGAAGATGCTTCATAAAAGGTAAATGCTTTTGTTTGTCTAAGTAATGGAATGTTACAAGAACCAAATGGGCCCACTCTCCTAAGGAAAACAAAGAAAAGTAATACCAAATAAAGAATAAAGAAGTATATGGATGACTATATGCTAGCTAATCCACACACTTTGTCATAGTTCTCTACTTATCCTTGGGATGGAAATTGGAAGCACCAAGATATTTTAAGTTGATTGATAAAGGATTATAAAGAGTGCAAGATAACGATCATCATGTCTCTTGTTGTTTATGGGGGATGGTCAACCATCGGTCTCTAGGCAGCTGAGCCTTTAGCTATAAAACTTTGATTGAACTCTCTTTTGTTTGAATTTTTGGTATAGTTGGTTGTGTTAAACTGTCCTATGTTAAGTATCTTCATCAGTCCAAGCTTGTCCATCCATCACATCTTTGAATATATTTTCACAACTATTCTAGTCTTCATTATGTATATCCACTGTGTTCTCAAATTTATTTCTAGTTTAAGAATACCTCAATTTTACTACAGAAGATTCCAAATTCAATTAAATCCTAATTCGACAAATGGAAAAAGAGATTAAACCTATTTTCAAAATCTTATGATTGTAAATCAAATAGGATTTTAAGGAATCAATAGTCAAATTTTCAAAGAAAATTTAGCTTGGGACTCATGAACAACATCTCAAGTCATTAGATATGGTAAACCTGACCAAAATCAAAATTTTTCATTGGAAAACTAGAAACAAACTCAAGATTACTTCTAGGATTCAATTGTCTCCCATTTGTCTTCAACTCTTAACCCGTAGTCAAGAAATATGGCTATTCAATATTTTTTTAGTTGTTAACTATTAGAAGAATATGAACTTTTTTTCCTAATGACAACATTGTATTTTACCATGGTAGCAATTTATAATTGAGCTTAAAACATTGTTGTTTGATTATTTTTTTGCTTAATCTTATTATTGAGTAATATGCCAGTGTTGAATGCATATAGCAACTTATTAAGTAAGCTCATTCAACTCTACTTTTTAGTAGAGATGATTCTTAACAAGATGATTCATAACAATTTTAAAATGAAGTAATTAACATTTATATTGTTGTGCTATACATATTCAAGTATCTTGTAGTATTATATAAAAGAATAGAGATAGGGATGATATAATTTTTTAGAATTAAAGGTCAAATGGTTAAAATAAAGAACTGACTGGAGTATTGTGATATGCAAAAATCTTGGTGTCATATTGATAAATTTTCATAAAACTATAATTAGGTTTTATTGTCGTATGGATCTAATTATCTGGCGGTTGTTCAGTTGCCTATGATAGAAGGGCCAATGGGTCAAAAATAGGTTTGTGCCACAAGTGTTGAACAATCTACTCTACACAAATGTTGGCTTGTAGGGATAGGGCTCATAAACCCTTTCATTCAATAAAAAAATTATCGATATATAAGTTGGTGTGACAAAAAATGGGAATGTTTAGATGAATTTATAGTAAAATTAGGAATGATAAATTAATAAATGATAATATTAGTGGAATGGTTGGAGTGACATTATTGAAGATAATGTAGTTGAAAATAAGTTTAGGTGATTTGAGTATGTACAATACAAGGAAACATATATGTATTAGACATGTAGATAAAAATAGTCTTGAAGGCTTTAGAAGTAATATAGATAGACCTATGTAAAGAACTTGTTCAAAGTGGTTTGTGAAGAATAAGTTTAACATCTCAAGCAACACTCAGTAAGAATGAATGCTTGAGTTTTTTGGGATTGATATATAATCGAAAGCAACATAATGCAATTTCATTTTGAATTTATAAAACAAAGATAATGTTATGAGGAATATAAGCACAATGATATGCTTACAAAATAAATTAAAGAAAAAAAAATTATGAAGAGAATAAATAAAGTATGGTAAGTCGTGAATTGCTAAAAATTGAAAAAATGATGAATCAATTAATTACAGGTTACAACATTTACAATAACAAAAGCGTGCAACTGTATATTCTTATTTGGAAGAAATAACATAAGTACTTCATATCTATGATATCCCGATGTACATCTTATCCATGGAAATTGCTAATTGAAGGGATCATTCAGTTTCACTTGCAAGGTGTCCATAGTTGAATTATTTCTTTTTTTAATTTTATGTTATTTTATTTACCTTCATCACTATTGTTTCTTTTGGCATGCCAGGTACTAGTGCCATAACTATAAGTGATATGATATGAGATATTTGACTTTAAGTTATTTGACAATATTTGTATTGGTAGCTATGATACAAAGGCATTGATATGGAGACACACTATGACACAGGCATGAGACATATCTATCTTTAAAAATATTGGATATGGGCACTTGCTGAACACACCGTTATAATTTTTACATTTAAAAATTAAAAAAATACATAAATTTTAAATAAATTAAAATAAACATTAATAATAGTTATTTTTTATTATACATTGCATAATACATATAACAACATATAATATCATTTGAAAATAATCTATATTTATTTTAGACTTTCAAATAAATACACAATCTTAACAAGAAATAAAAATATATGTTCAACTTTTGTCAAAGCTATGTAATTAAGTAAGAATGCGAGATTTGTTCGATCTCATCATTCTCAAGATTTTATTGATTCAAGAATTCTTTTTCTCACAAATCTTATAATTTATAGAATTCATTAAATTCTATTTAATATAAATTCTACTTTAATCAAAATCTTTTGATAGTAAATATTTTTTACTTGATAAATTTAGTGTCATATAAACACACCCTACTTTTAGCCAAAATCAACAAAAAGGTTTTAACAAGATATAATATATATAATATAAATTATAGAATTTTATTTTTATGAATTTTTTATTAAGGTATTAGGACACCCATGTCAAAAATGTATGTCCATTTTTTACCTTATATGTTTTGTATTTGAAAACTTGCCGACCCTGATTGATACATGTTGGACATGTGTTGGGCACGTGCCCGTGTTCTATGCATGTCAGACATTGCTTACTCCTATTACTTGCAATGTCAGTGCATCATGTATCAGTAAATGTGTATATTTATGCATTCTTTGGCTTCTATTTCTTCTTTTTTAACTTGAAGGCTAGCAACTCTTTTATACATAATCCTGCTATTTTCTAGTATGGTGATCTAAAAATCTTTATATGTGAGCTTATAAGTTCATACCTTAGAATACTTTGCTGCTTGGAGTCTAATTGTATTTATGTCCGTGCATAAGCTTAGTCAAATTGAGAGCATTTTCTGTTATTTATTTATTTGGAACTGCTTATATTCATGTTTTCTGCAACCAACTCAGTTTGTTTTGTCTAAGTATATGCATTCTTCCATGGAATGCTTCCATTGCCACATTCATTAGATCATGGTACCCTTGTGCTGAATACCATACTCTTTCATTACCAACTCTTGTATGCTTGTGAATGTGTTTAAAATTAAATGAAAAACATTACAAAATGAAACGGAATATATTTTTACTAAATCCAGATCAAAATGTTTTTATTTTTTTTCACTTCTGTAAATCTTGTAAAATTTATATTACAATGAATCATTTCATTAACCCATCATTATGCAGCACGTCTCTTTTCCAACTAGGTTTTGTTCTACATTGTGTTTCATACACTAAAATTCTTTTAATTCATCCACACGCATTGCCATGCGGTGATAACCCTTTCACCATGTTCACATTTTTCAGCACTCCATCTCTCAGCAGCCCACCTATCTTTTTGTAACTTAGTAGCATCCTAAACCCCACTTTGGTCATCTGAAGCTCTTTCTTATGTTTTTTGTGAGCATTAGCCACATCTCCCAGACTGCTTGTATGCCTTGAGGCCCAGTTTCCTTTGTTCTCATTTCTTCCGCTCAACTGCCTCCCTCTATTTTTATGTAGGAAAGCCAGACCATCCACTGGATATCCTATATAGTTTAGGGAATTGAATAGGAAGAATTGGAACAACAAGTGCCGATTCTCCTAGCTTTATCTATGTAAGTAGAATTAGCTTTTGGAATGGTTATAGTTTTTAAATTTTTTTTTTCATTGTTGCCTACTTTATTTTTTTATTTATGCTACTCATGGAAGAGGAAGATTGCATTCTTTTTTGTTCAAAATTGAGCGCAATAGTTATGCAGTATTTGAACTGTTTTTTTCTCTTCAAACTGTCATATCCTTGAAAAAAATGGAATTATAAACTAAGGTTCATGTACCATCCTTGTCTCAGTTTAATTTTTGCCTTATTTTTGTAGTTGTTTTTTCTTCTTTAGTGCAAACCACTGATGCTTGTTATTTTTTTTATCTGCAGAGCAATCGAGAAGCTTCTGATACAAGGTGGAGGCAAACAGCACAGGGGCGAGGGGGTAGGGGTGGTCGGGGAAACTATTCTCCTCGTTATACGTCTCATGGTACTTTTTAATATAGATTGGGATTAGGTTTTATATTTCTGGTTTAGACACTAGGCATATCAACTCTTTCTGTTCTTTACTTCCAAAGAAATTTTAATCACTTCTTGTGCTGTGTTGTCCATGTTGTTAATGATCATAAGCAAATGTTTTAAATTTCTGGTTTAGACACTAGGCATATCAACTCTTTCTTTTCTTTACTTCCAAAAGAAATTTAAATCACTTCTTGTGCTGTGTTGTCCATATCGTTAATGATCATAAGCAAAGGTTTGATTTTTTTGCTTACTGTTAAGTATGCTTTGCTTATTATCTTATGTAAACATCCCTTTCTGCTGTCAATTATGCTGTGTAATAACAATTTTAGCTTTTAATTCAAATTTCCATCATTTTTTTTGGGTAGGGGACATGGTCTGTACTATAGCTCCGTGTTGTTCTTAGTTAGCAAAGAGAATCTCATTAGGCCATTATTGACGCAAGAGTTTGTTTTCTTGTCCTACAATATAATGTCTCAAGTTTTATGCTCTGGTTATGTCTGGGCAGGTTCAGACGGTAGAAGGAACATGAGTATTGGGAAGGAGAATGGAATCAGCGAAGGTGGGGGCAGAGGCTCTACATCTCCTTTGTCTCTTATTCCTCTGGCGACAGAAAATAAGGGTACTACTGTAGAAAATAAGTCGGCTATTCCTATGTCAAGGTATATTTTCTTGCAGTTCGCAGAAAATTTTGTTCTATTTGTGTTTTTTTTAAATTGTATTAATTATTCTCTGTTCTTCATCACTATGGGATGCTGACAACCATGGATGCACTGCAGTTGACCAATATTCTAAAAGAGGGTCATTGAAGTATGTTGCATATAAAGGGGTCATAAGTAAAAATAATATGACGTTCTTTAACAATTAGACTTAAATAAAAAAAATTATGATTATTGATTTTTGCAAATTCTTAGTGAATGCATAAAAATACTAAGAAATTGAACAATCAGGACTTTTATTGGCAATTAGAAAAAGAAATGCATGAATATAAAATAGTTTCTTAGATCGAATCGTGTTAGAGTAGTAAGTTTCTGGGTCCAATTGCTTCCCAAATGTTTTTTATACATGCCCCGCCAGTTTATAACCAAATGGTTCATTTTTAAAAAGAAACATGCTATTTAACAAATAATACATTCGAAATACAATCTACCCACGCTCAAGTGCCCTCTTGAAGTTGATGCGTTGTATAGGGACTAGTTTGTTTGGCATTGTACTTTTGGAAAAGCACAGAGAATTTAACTATGTTATCTCAAATCTTAAAGTATCTTTCTTATTAATCTATAGATGAAGCCAATTCAATAGACTTCTTCAAGAAAATTGACAAGTTGTTGCATAACAAGACAGTTTGGGCCATACTCTTTGAATTTCACTCCGGTGTTTAACAGCCCAATGTACTAACCTTGAATTGAGTCTTGCCATTTCATGTGTATGATATGTAAGATTGTATATTGATTTTGTTATGCTTTATTTTAATTAAGATCATTGAAAAATACTAATATCAATTTTTTGCTGATTTATTTTTTCATCATCCTCTTGTTCAGTCATTCTAAGCTTCCAGCACAAAACAAAATTTTTTGTTTTCTTTCAAAAGCTTAATAATATATCTTGAGCAAATTTAATTTTCTTTGATTTTATAAGAACATTCTAATATTGCTATTGATTTATTTTATTGAGTTATTAATGTTTCAAATTGATTTGCTCTCATGATAAGCCATCAGCACAGAGCAAAAATGTAAATAGGTTTGCAAAGTTGCTGTATCTAGCTGTTTTAGATTTTACTGAAGAATTTGTTCTATGTTCTGAAAGTTTTATTGTTTAGTGTTCAGTTTTGGTTCTTTTCTTAGTCATTGCCATAATTAACGAAGTGAAATTTTATGGTTTTACATGCAATTTATGATGTGCAATTTGCTCATTTTTTAACTGAGGCATGTTTCCAAATTATCTTAAGCAAGATCTAAAATACAATTCTCTCATGAAATCTTGAAGCAATTTTTCTTTTTAATTTTCATATAATTTTGATGAGTATGATGATATAAATTATCATCCAATATTATTAGAAGTTATGGTTATACCTGGGTTTGATATGTTGAAGTATCTTCAATCTATTATATAATAGAATTGAGAATTGGAGATGAAGTTAGAATTTCTAGGGTAAATTTGGATGGTTAACATGAAGAGTGTATTGGGAGTTTTTTGTGATTAGAGGATATCATGAAGAATTAAAAGTATAAAATGATAATTTGGCCAGCGATGTTGTATTGATCAAAATGTTGGACTATTAAAAGAGTGTTTAATATTTACATTTCTTGCACTTATATGAAAATTTTAACATGAAAGTTTGAGATAGGGAGGATGCATCAAGGAATGGTTTTTTGAGAGAAAAGGTTAG
Source organism: Cymbidium sinense (assembly GCA_021442155.1). Lineage (NCBI taxonomy): Eukaryota > Viridiplantae > Streptophyta > Magnoliopsida > Asparagales > Orchidaceae > Cymbidium > Cymbidium sinense. The sequence goes on from CM038215.1 coordinate 129,893,554, forward strand.
TGACATATTTTGAAAATTTGGTGATTGAAAATAGATTTAAGTGGTTTGGACATCTACAATAAATGGTAGAAAGTATTCCGATGAGGCAAGCTCATTCAATTAGTTTAAGAGGATTAGCAAGGACAAGGGGTAAACCTAAGATTATATGGTTCAAAATTACTTGTGAAGAATAGATTTTACTCATGCAACACACAAATAATGGATTAATATGTGGATTCATAATGCCGATCTGAAGTAGTTGGGATTAGGCTAATGATGACAATAATGATTTTATTTTGGAACAATAGCTCTCTCTCTGCATGCATGAGACGAAGTTATCATAATGTCATTTTTTCCAAGTTTTTGGTGCTAAATTCATATTAATTATTTTGCGATGTTGTAAATTAAATCTTGGAATAATTTCTTGTCTATAGCGCTAAATCTTATGGTCATTGTATTGTGTTTTTCTTTGAGTCATTTTTGTCTTTTAATATTTTGGTTCTATTGAGCTGATGATTATTAACAATACTTCCCATTTCCTCAGCGATCTGGCATAACACTTGTGGGGTCCTATTGCAACTGGTTGGATGCATAGTCTGAGCTTGAGTTGTGTTGCTTTGTTTGCCATGATATTTACTATCTTTATACATCCTTTAAAATCTTCCTTTAAATAAAGCTGAACAAAAGATTTGGTTTACATTATTTAGTTTTGCACATCATTACCAGTTTTCTCTTATTCTTTTGCATGATTGGGCTTATCTGTTTCATTTTTAGCATGCCCAATGGACCTATCAAATCTGATCACCAGTCATCTGACAAACATAGCTTCAGTGTTGGCACTTCAGTTGATGAACTTTCAGCTGTGATGGTCAGTAAGGTTGGGTCTTCTTCAACTGATGGAAAGGTTTCCTTATCAAGCAGTGGTCAGAGTTCATCATGCATTTCTGTAGTTTCTGCTTCAGGTGTTTATGCCTCAGCGGCCCCCATCATACTTCCATCTCGTGATGGACTTGCTCCCAGTGTAGTAGGTGCGATCAAGCATGAAGTAGGGACTCATCAGTCAATTGTTGATACAGCCTCTGACATTTCTAATGAAATTGGTGGTTCTGAATCCTCATTCTTACAAGAGATAATTGTATCTGAAAAGATCCATACTTTTGTTAATGGAAAAGTTCAAGAGAACTTCCATGAAATTGAGGAGGGAAAAGTTCTTAACACGCCTCAAGCTGCATCTCCGTCTTCTTCTATTACAGGTGCCTCTGGCAGCAGGCCCTCTTCTAATTATAGCAATCGGTCACAACACCCAGGTGCTCCTATCAAGGGTACATTTTTCTTTCAAAACTTTTAGTTCTAGTATTTTTAGTTGAAATTTTAATTTAATTTTAGATTTTTTATTTAATTATTACTGTGAATTTAGGAGCATATATGTACATGCCTAGAAGGTTACCTACTATTGTACTCTGGTCTATGAATCTTTATCCTCTTGTTGTCAAGAAAACTTCTTGAAGATGGCTTGTAAAACTGTCTTTTTTGTGGTTCCCCATTGTCTTCTTGCAACTCTCTACTTTCGTGACTCACTGCCCTTGTAGGGTTTACTTTTTTTGAGATCTACGATTATATCTTACTGTTGTTATTGCCTGCAACAACCTCTTTTTAATTGGCTTTAGTGCCTTCTCTTCAGCAAACATGTTGACTTTTTTATCATCTTCTAGTAATTTTATATTTTTATGCTTCCTTTTGGTTTTTAGGTGGATTTTGCTTACGATTTTCCCTTTAGGATGATTGAGGTGAATTTATATTCTTATAAATAAGAGTTTGAGATTTGCGTACAAATTGAATAAATTTCTTGTCAGATGTGCTATTTTTTGTACTTTGAATATTCAATTTCATTAAAAACAACAAATGATTGTTGAAGATTAAGAGTTTGCAGCTTGTGGATTTTGTATGATTGTTGCATGATTTTTTTGCATCTCATATTTGATTTATGCTATAAACATTACATCCTATGATGTCTTGCATTATTCAGCCTCTAAATCTCTATTAACACCTTGATAACAATGAGGCATATCGAGAAATGAAGAAAATAGTTAGGCAGAGAGCCAATAAAGTAGAGAAAAGAAAGGGTAAAGAAGTTTGATGAATGAACATGCCTCAAGAGGAGGAAGGCATTGAGGATTTGTGACTCAAGTATTTGCTTAAAACATATGATTTGAAAGGTAGCAATTAGGAAATACTACATCTTTTATTCCATATATAAAATATGTTCAAAATATATCTAAAACTAAACATTTATGAAATAGCATACTACATGTATCAATTCTTTTGGTCTGCAAACAACTCTACTTTAGATGATATTAAAAGGAGAAGTTGAGGTATTTATTTGTATTATAGTGTTACCGAAATTTATCTCGATGACTAGAGACAAATTATAAATCCATTCTAATGAAGAATAGACAAAGGAGTGAACAACATCAACAAAAGATTCTTTTCATCCATTCCCAAGTTCATGATGAGCTTTAGAAAAACATCTTTAAAAGATTTAAGTGTTTTTTGCACTCAAATGAATTAGTTTACATCAAGGATCAGCTTTAAGCCCTTATCTTTTTTCCTTTAGTTATGGATGTTCTTACTAGGCATTTACAGGAAGATGTACCTTGGTGTATGCTTTTTTGATGACATTCTTCTTGTTGATAAGACTAGAGGAGTCGAAGAGAAACTTGAATTATGGAGGTCAACATTAGAGTCTAAAGGTTTTCGTTTAAGTAGATCTAAAATTGAGATATATGGAGTGTAATTTTAGTTGTAGAAGTTCTAGCAGAGTGACATGGTGAACAAGTCATTAATAAGAGTGGCGATTGAGATATTTAGCTCTATTGTTCAAAATGATGGTGAAATAGATGGAGATGTTATTAGTAGAATTGAAGTTTGGATGGTTGAAGTGGAGGAATGCATCTGGCCTATTGTGTGATAGAAAAGTTCCACTAACTTAAATGAAAATTTTATAAGATGGTGATAAGACCTGCAATGACTTATAGAATGTTAAAAAAAAAGCATAAGACTAAGTTAAGTAGAGATGAGGATGCTCGTGGATGAGTGGCTTTACTCTTAGAGATAAAATGTGAAATGAGTATGTTGGAAAAAGTTGGAGGTAAAGCGAGATAAGAGAGAGTCGCCTGATGGTTTGGCCATATAAAGCCTACCGTCCAATGACGACTAGGAAAGTAGATTATTTTAGTATGTTAAGAAAGAGAAAACCTAAAAGACTTGGTTAAGATGTATAAAAATGACCTTAGTATACTTGAATTAAATGATAATTTGTCGATAATAGGACACAATGGGACTTCATGTAGCCGAATCACTTAAATGAAGGCTTGTTGTTGTTGTTGTTGGCTAATGGAAATTATTTTTTTAGCATTTTTTATTTGGGTTCATGGTTGGATTTAGTTGATCAATTATGTTATGTTAAACCGAATTGAGCTGATTTGGATTTTGCTAATTGGATAAAGTTAGCTATAATGATGTGGGATGCATGTAAGCATTCTTGTGGGCATGTGAGAGGGGTTGTGTGATGGTACAAGTGTGTGAGGGAGTTAAAAGTGATCAATGTGATGTGAGCACATTGTACTATTAATGCAAGAGAGTGAGTTAGAGATGTAGATAAGGCTGTTAAAAAAGCCTGTTATTCGTGAACAGCCTGTGTTTAGTTTGTGTTCGAATTATTCGTTAAATAAGCGAGCCGAATACTAACAAATATTATAAGCTCAAATTATAAACGATAACTTGAGAGCAACCGTTTGATCGCTTAGCTGAAATAAGAATATATATATATATATATATATATATATATATTATTTATTTATGAGATATAATCACCACAACTCTTGTGGTGGAGTGGTTGTATGTTTTTTATTGTATTGGAGAGGTGCAAGTTCGAATATAACACCGTATATATAATTTTCTAATTAAATTTATTATTTATTTATTTTCAATAATACAATGTTTTAGCCTCACAATACAAAGAGGTAAGTGGAAGTGACTTAGCTGGTTAAATGTCATATTACTTAAATGTGTGGCTTCAAGGCCCCTAATTATATGAAATTCGAGCTAAACGAACCGATTTAAGCTAAATGAGCCAATTCATGCTCATTATGAGCCAAACACGAACAATAAATTTTAAAAAAATTTTGAACACGAACTGAACACGAGCAAACAAATTTTCAAACGAGTCGAACACAGCCAAACATCCAACTTGCTCATGCCCGGCTCGTTTACATCCCTAGATGCAGAGATTGGGCATTATGCATGATCAATATGATCAATTTGAGATAGTAATTGTGAGCATGTGAATGCAGTGAGTAGGCAATGAGTGATTCATGACCATAATCAAGTGAACGAGGGGTTGTAGTGTAATGAGTTTAATAATAGAGATGGAATTACAAGTGGTGTATGTACACACTGGAATGTCGATTCTGTGAGGGTTGTATGAGTGTAGCTCCAAAATTTCACCATCAACCTCTCAATGAAGAGAGTTTATTTAAATGTCAGTCAAATTTTCAGAAGACAGATGAAATAGTAGATAAGACACTACTCAGAGATTTTGTCCTCATTTGTGAGGATTTTAGATTTAGTTTCAGGTTTCCTATAGGCGCAAGCACCTATAATTAATTACCCCCTCAATGTTGAGAGGGAACTTTCGATTAAGGCTAGTCGTTAGATCGTTAAATGCATAGCATATAATAACAGTATGTGGAGTTTTAGAATTTAGATTTATGAAATTCATCATTCCCTACTTGAAGTAGATGGTTGGGGAACGCGATGATGCATCAAAATTCCATGATTGCCATCCCTACCGTCACTTAGTGAGGAGGTAATGACTCAACGACCAAGGATCCTCACAACAGCCATGAGTTTCATCATCCAAGGAGATCTTGTAGAGAAGGGTTGCAAGGAGAAAAAGTTTAAATCCACCTCGCTAACGAGGGCTTTCATATCAAGTGCACTCATGGTTCACAACCAAAGGACAGCCATCGGAGAAGATACGAAGCTACGTCGAAGTGATAAAAAATAATGCGTACCCTGGACTCGGTCGTAACTACATCATCATGGATATGATACAGGTCACGCCATGATATGAGATTGATTGAGAGTGAATATAGTTGTGTACTTGACTAACATTGACTCCTTTGTGAGTTATATTTTTTTTAATTTGTCATATCCGACAAACAGTTGCGAAATGTGGATGAATTGGAGTTTGCTTTAAGTATTTTAAAGATTGAATTTCATTTAAGCATTTAGAATTTATTGATTTATCCGATTTTATATTTATATTGATAATTAATTTAGATTAATCCGATTTGAGCTTGCAAGTGCATTTTGATGGTAAGTATCTCCTCCGGTTGAAATCTTCATTCAACATAGCTATCATCGGGATAAATAAGTCTGCTTGATTATTTAGTTTATTGTTCCAGATCCTATCGACTCTATTAATTTAATAATAGATGATTAGATTTAGATTTATATTTTAAGAATTTTTAATTTGAGAATATTGAATATAAATATCTGAGATATTTTGATAATAATGACCCTCTGGTTGATATTTTGAATCAACTCAATTATCATTGGGGTAATATAAATTTGCTTGATCATTTAGTTTATTATTTCAGATCCTGTTGACTCTATTAATTTAATAATAGAGGATCGGATCTACTGTCATATGATATAATTAGCTTTTCAGATATTTTACTAAGTTAAAATTCTTATAATATATTTATTGGATTTTTAGGTTTTGTTAACCTGGACTCAGTCCTAAGACCCAAACAGGAATTAACCCAAACAGGGATAATTAATTTAAACATAAAACGTAGTGTCGGGGCCATGCAAATAATTTAATTCAGTTTAAGAGATTTGAATAGTATTATTTATTTTAATTGAATTTCATTGGAAGTTTAGGATTTTAGGTAAAATTTTGATAAGATTTCTAGCCTCCGACGTCGCCCCATATTGGCTAACGTGGCCCACGCAAGAAAGTATGGGTGGTGTAAATATCACTAGAATGATCATTCCACCACGCCAAGAAAAGATATGCGGTCTCAAGCACCTGAACACAGATTTTCCCACCATGCCAAAAAAGGCATGTACGGGTACTTAGACACTTGCAATGTCAGTTTAAACAATAATTTTATAATTATGTTTGAATTGATGTTAAGCTATTTAGGTCTCTTGACAATGTGAAAATTTGGCAAGATTTCGAAAGATCCCGATCGCAGGCTACCTCTGCAGATGTCCGTCCACCACGCTAAGAAAGATATATGCAGAAAAATCATAACGTCCCACCACCAAGAAAAGACGTGTATGGGCTCGAGGCACTGATAAATTTCCATGCCAAAAAAGGCGTGTGCAGGTACTTAATTTGGCAGTCGAAAGTCTTCTTCCCCACCACGCCAAGAAAGGCGTGTATGGGGTTTATCTGCTGCGGTGCGAGTGTCACCTACCAGTTTCCCCCTCCGTGCTATAAAGAGTGGCTACGGGTTCCACTTGTCACGCCAAATGCGTCGCATGTTGAGTTTCAGGGAGATCCACGACTGGACATTTTATACCTGTAGGGAGAGAGTCAAACGAATGGGACATATGGCTCGTCGGAGGAGGACGACCGGCACGGAGAGTGAGCTGCGATTCGGGATGTGTGCGCCGGAGCACGCACTCGGGGGCATCGCGGGAAGCGGGATCGAACGGGTTGCTTGGGTCGCCTTGTCCGCTGCCGAGGGCTGGTGCGCCTCGACACGCACATCCTATTCGAAGTTCGTTTGCTCGAAAGAGGACAGGCCGAACGGGCGGAACAAGTTGGCAAGCTCATCCGACTCTGCGCCGCGCAAAGAAGGACGTCGCCTGAGTCGCCGGAGGCTGAAGACGCCTGAGCCGCTCGTTGAAGGAGGAGCTTGGGAGAATGGGACTAGGGTCGGTTGAGGTTTGGGGCTGTGGGTAGTGGAGTTAGGGTTAGGTAAGGGAGGTATTTATAGAATTTTTCTTATTTAATTATTTTATTAGCCATAATCTAGATTTTTGCGCCGATATTGTTACACGAGCGATATATATCTTAGTTATTCGATGTTTACGCAACGACGCAGTGCTTCGCTGACTTTATTTGCCTGGCACGGTCAATTCAATCGCTCAAAATTATCCGCCGCCGCTCGCCGACATTCGCCCAAACTTGTTCGAATTGAGTGCGGACAGTCTCATTTGAAAGGTTTCGACGTTTTGACACTGACGACGCGATCAATTTTACGAACGGAGGTCGTTTGGGCATTGTCGCGGCTTCCCGACCTCGAGATGACCCTCCTTGATCGGTGACCGTGACATGATGTATATTCGATTAATTTCACGCTTTAAACGCTGATGATAAAGTTCGTCGTCGAGGTCATTTTGACTAATTTCGCCCAGTTTTCAGATTGATGTCATTGTCAATTACTCGAATTTCGAAGTGAGCTCGACTTGACTTATGGCGCATGCATGGAGGTCAACAATGAGCTCAGTGTAAGTTTTGAGCACGATGATGAGGGTTGAGCAAGGAAGTGCACAAGCTATTGTCTAAGGCAAAGCATGGGCTGTTTATTGAATGATGGATGCTAGCGGATCTCACATTAGAGTGAGTGGAGACATGCGCTTGTAGGCACGAAGGTAGGTGATCAAAAAAAGATACCAAGCTAAAATAAAGGTAGAGCATGAACACATAATGAACAAGATATGATGTGGAATTGCTAGCAATTGTGGGGCTATGATGGCTAAGAACTAGATATGATACGAGAGGATGGAGGTCTGGCTCTTATTACAAATGATGAAAACTTAATGAAAATTTGATGGTTTTGATAAAAGAAAATCAAAAGATTGAGACAGAAGGACGGATTGAAGAATTAGATGAAAGTGATGCCTTAATATAGGGTGGTAAGAGGGAGAGATGAAGATATAAGTAGAAACTCTAGAGAGGGAGAATCCCAAGAGGAGAGACCATGAGAATTTTCAATTTTCAATTAAGTTATTATATAATAACTCTTAGAAATAAGACTTGCTTTCCTTTTATAGACTCAAGGCATAATTTTTTACCCAAAATATGTTATGACTAGAAAAGGAAACAAATTATACATCCATTATTACATATATAAAATTTGCATAAACATATCTAAAATTAAATTGACTTATATCAAATGGCTTGCTACATCTCATGTTATGAAAGGTACTTTGAGAGCCCGCCTAGGCGCCCAAGCGAGATGAGGTTGTAGCACCTCACACCCCTCTTATGTTGATGCATTATTAAGGTGTGGCCTAAGCGAGTGACTTGGTGTATGATGCTATGTAATGATGAACACACCTCTATAATGCAAATTTTTTATTATGATTTTAAAAGTATTAATTGGTATAATATATGAGCAAAATTTTATGTAAAACTAATATATTATAATAAATTGTCTGAGAACTCTAAATACTTTTTCTATAAATTGATTCAATCATAAAAAATTGCATGATCTAATTTATGTGAAGTATAATGAAGCTTTTAAAGCTTTTCATGAGATGCAGCATGTCATTGGCCTAATCTTTCTCAATGACATTTATGGTAGTAATGAGTGGTTTATTGAGAGACGAGTGATAATATCTCAAATGGTGATAAATGGTCATCAGATGATTAATATTTATTGTGGAGTGATGTAAAAATGAGCATCAAGAGTTGGAGAACAATGACACTTGCTAGGAACCGAACCAGGACAAATCTTGATTTAAGGCTTTCTTTTCTACTATAATTTGATGATGAACTGGTTGACACTGCAAGGGCAAAAGAAGAGTTGGAGGGCTACAAATGTAGTGATGTGGATGCTTTGGCTATGGAAGTTACATACTTAATTTATATGCCTTTTTTAATATGCTTCTGTAAACTTTAAACATAACTTTGGGCTTTATGGGCATTTTGTTTTAGACAAGCAATGCAATAACGATTTGTCATTTTGGTATTTGAAATGAAATAATATTTGAATTTTTTTTTTTTACTGTAATATAATATTTAATATGATGGTTATCATATTTTGCTGTCTAAAGTGTTCTTCATGATTAAATAGTTTAAATTTTTTAGCGCCTTTGCTTAGGTGAGCACCTAATGACTTAGGCATTTGTCACTTATATCATCTTGGGGGAACCTACTACCCTTTAATAACATGAACTGCTTCACACCTACCCACCCATGCACCCGTGAATTTATTTGTTACCCTTTGATTGTATAATCTTGCACTGCAAGTTTTAACTTTTAGAGGTTGTTTCCTGTGGTCTCTCCTTCCGTGTTTTTGATTTTATATTATAAAAATATGCCTTAAGTGATGGATGTATTGTGAGTTATGACCTAGTGACCTACCTTGGAAGAGGGAGTAGACCCTGACAATGTAGGATAAAAGGGGAAGATAAAGTTACCGAAATTTTATGCATTACAGTAAGATGTCAAGTACTGTATGGTGATGTACGAAGGGTATTGATAAGGATTAAAAGCTCAATGCAATGTTGCATCCAAAAATAAAAATGATTTCTTCTGTTAAAGTGAAAAATAAAAGTACTGCAAAGGTAATTCCTAATGGAGTAATGCTTCAATCCCCAAATAAATCTACACAAATGAATTTCTTCAATTCTCATGCATCAAATTAGCATGTGTGGAATACTTTCACATTTTTTATGCGACATATAAGCATCCACATCACGTTCACATCACAAATGCTTTAAAATCAATTAAATCTTAAAACTTTTGGGATTTTATTTTTGGCAGGCATTACTCTACCAAATATTTTTCTTTTTCTTAATTGTAATTTTATGATGTTCAATAAAGGATTATCAGGCCTTTGGTTTTTTAACAGTGTTTTCTCATATGTGCTTAAAATGTTTGCATCTTTTTATAAACTCATCCTAAACCTGAATGGATAAACCCCAACATTTCATATTATAACCCAAATGCTGTTATGTTTGGCAAAACTTTGATGGTGATATTTTGAAGTCCTTTTGACAAATTTATCCCTCTCTAAGTCGTGAGGAGCTTCTATCTAGATTCATGGGGTCAAATAACTTTGAAAACTTTTGGGATATTTACACCTTGATGCTATTTGTAGTCTAACAGGTTTCTCTTGAAGCTATATATAATACTTCATGACAAAAATGGTTATCAGAAATTCCATTTATCTTCTAGAATTGCATGTCCTGTCATGCGTTGTTGGTTTTCTTGTCTTCTTGGGTAACTTCAGTGACTTCATAATTGGGGTTATATATCTTTCAACAGCTGGTCCTGCCAAGGAGTGGAAACCTAAGTCAATAATTGTGAACCCTTCGGCAGTATCTGGAGTTCTCAGCACCCCAGTTATTGACTTTCACATAGGGGAAGCCGTTAACCACATTGCTCTAGACAATGCTACGAAGATACAGAAGAAGTTTGAGTGCTTACTCATTTCAGACACCAAACATGTTATTATTCCGGATCATTTACAAGTTTCTGAGTCTGAAAGAAGTGGCTTGAGTTTTGGAAGTTTTGATTCCAACTTTAGCTTGTCTATGAGTTTTAAAAATGAACCTGATGGTGAAGAAATTCCAAGAGAACAATCAGAGTCATCAAGAGAGACCGAGGCACTTCCATCTAGGTAAGATGCATTGATTCCTGTTGATTCCAATAATATTTTTCCATGGTTGTTGATTGAATGATTTATGATTTGGAGTTCTATTATCATGTGACAAGATGCTACTTGATTTGTATGTTGCCTTTGGTGTCTAGCACTCACTCATGGCTCCCACACTCGCAAGCATGCTAGATAACTTTTTTTCGTGATTCTTATTTTTTTACAAGTAAATGTGTTATTGTAAGTATTAATTCTTTTGTGTGTTTGCTAATATTCAGATTACATTCTTATATTACTGTGACACACTGTCTCATTCTATTCGTTTGATGCACCATCCTTTCTTTATCTATCTTTTGTCTCCCCTTGCTTTCTCCTTTTCCCTATTTCTTTTCTCTCTCATGGTGATTTATTCAGCTTACATTTTTACTACCACATATATCGTGTTTTCATACTAACAAATAATGCTTTGTGCACTCCTTGCTCCATCATGTGATGCTTGCTAACTTAATTGCATTTTATTTAATTGTGATTTTTTGCTTTACTTTTCTCAAAACTTAGCAAGTTTTGATATTGATGCAAATTTTGAAGTCTGTTATCATAGGAAGCACAATGCCTGTGCTTTGAGAAGAATGGAGGTGACATATATATATATATATATGTTTAAGTTTAAAAAGAAATGTTCCACAAACAATGCAAAACTTATGTGAAATGATTAGAGGAAAAGAAATAATACGAGAATATATGCACCTTTACCTGTACGCTGTAAACCTTAGAGATATGTTAGTATGGATTCCATCTTAGGATTGGTACAAAGTTTTATGAAAATTGTCATGATAAGTTGATATTCTAAAGTATATTTATTCTATATAATAAAAGTGGTGATGCATATATAACTAAATTGTATTTTAATGAGGTTGTTATAGTATGATTTTTAAAACTATTATTTCTATCCAGGATGCAGAATTTATGAGTTATTTTTTGAAAAAGTCAAAAGAAAAAAATGAGAAGTTAATTAAAAGTTTTAATTGCTCGTCGCTCATACATTGATGCACTAGCATGAATCTAGTTTGGATTTGATTTTATAAATGGTTGAATTTATATACAATTAATTTGCTGCTTGATCTGCAATCATGAGTTCATTTAAATAGTCATAGGATTTCAACTTAAAAACTTACATATCTCATTGAACTTTGTAGTGAGTCTATACCTAATTTATTTGCACAATCATTTGTACAATATATTCATGATTTTTATTACTCTATTTTTCTACATGTTATTCTTAGTGAATGACAAGTTATTATTACACAAGTATCTTAATTTTTAGTTCTCATTTAAGTAATGAAAGTTGTCTAAATTATGAGTTTGCAAGTTTCAAAATTGAGTGTATTTGGTTGATTTTGTACATCTTATTATAGATTTGCATTAAGGAGCTATTTGGTTGCAAGTATTTCTAATGCATTGTAAATGAAATGCATGACTTTTAAATTTTTCTATGTTTGTCTGGAAGAAAGAAATAAATATAGTGAAACTTTCTAAGCATTATGAATTCACTCTCTAATTTATTTTTAATGTATTTTGTATTTTCTTAATTTGTTGTGTGAAGCACGTCACCATTGTTATCAATCGGTCGCCTGTTGGACACCCAACCTTAGCCCTTCTCTAGCCACCACAAGTTGTCAGCTGCGGTCGCTTGTCGTCGATCATCTGCTATTGTTGTTGCCCCACCACTACCACTTGTTGCTCATTGCGCGCTCGTTGCCCATTGCTCGCCACCCATCTCTATAGCTAGCTGCCACTCCCCAAAGTCGTTGAAAGTATTTGAGATACTTTGCAAGCATTCAAACACAAAAGTAAATTCTTACATTTTTTTACAAGCAAAAAAACACCAACTAAGTATTAAAATATATGAATTTACTTTATGTTTCATTTAGAATTCTTTAGAATTTTAAATACTTAGAAAAAACCCCTAAGAAAATCTAGATTCTATCAGACATTATAAATGCGTATTAGTATTACGTTTTGTTGCCTCATACCAACCAGCACAAGCACGTTAAAAAAATAATCCTAACAGCTGTCTCAATTTTTGGTGAATGTATTAAATTTTGAGTCTTTCATTTTTGAATTCCCATTAAAATTTCATGTTTTGTAATCATTTTTTATACTTGATGCAGTACCATAGATTCATCCGAGGTTACTGAAGAAAATAATTATCAGGGTGATCAGCAACCCAGTATGCCTGAAAATCATTCTGTGGGACTTGGCATTCCTGCTAGCATATCTTATATTGCTGAAAACAATCAATCTAAATCAGATACATCTTTGGTTTCTGAAGCACTTCAAAATTCAGTTATTCATACTGAACCAGTTTATTCAAATTTTGGATTGGTACCACCAATGCTTGGAAGCCATTTTGCAGCTTTAGAGAGCGCAGAACCACAAGCACATGAGACAGCCCGTCTCCCAAGCTTTATTGTTAGACTTGAACCTTTACTTTTAATTTTAGCTTGAATTAATTATCATTTTTACTTTTTCGTATGAGTTTTGAGCATGTATTTCTTGTTAACAAAATAAATTTGTTTCTTTGGCAAGCTGCTTCAAGTTTGTACGATCAAGGGACCAAACACGGTGAAACTTTTTTTTTTCTGTGCTACTTTTGCGTGTGTATGGCTTTATCTGCAATAATGCATAGCTTTCCTGCCTCTTGCTTTTTTGTCTTAATCTTGATTTTTGTATTAAATTCAACGGCTTGACTTTTTTTCAGATACTGATGATAGCATTTTCTGTGGTGAGAATTACCGTTATACATTTAAGAAACATTTGCTTTGGTTAACAAGGGAATTTTGCATTTTAAGAATCTTTATTTTTGCGAGAGTTTGTTGCGTACGATATTTTCTTTTGGTTAACATGGAAATGTGCTTTTTCTCAGCTACTTAGATCTAATCTTGGAGTTTTCACTTGTCTAGAAACTTTTAATTTGGTTACATGTAGACCTTATAAAATTCTTCTGTTATTTTCTGCATTTAGAGTATTACAATATCCGAGATAGGAAATAGACATATTAGACATTACTTTCTCGCAACTTAATCTTCTTAACTTTGGAAAAATAAAAAGGAAAATAAATGAGAGTGCAAGGTGTGTTCTGCTTAACCAGCACATTGCAAGCACTTTTTGCTAGTTTTTTTTTTAAAAAAAATTCTAATATTTTGATGTTTTTCATGTTTCGATCTGTCAATTTGAGTTCTCTTTTTAATTCTCAACATGAATGATATAAATACAAAGTTATTATGTGAACAAATGGCAATCTCTAGATAGTTTGGTGACCAAACAAGTTTATCATGAAGAAGGTGCGGTTTCATTTAAATTGGATGGATGAGTTCGTTTTTCTAGAAACAAATCATGCAAAGTTTGAAACTATTGTTATGGTGAAATTGGTTGTGTTTGTGCTTCATTTTATTTATGCTTAAGACAAATTTTTGGTGTATTTTGTTATATTCTCTCGGTTTGGTCATCTAATATTTGCCACTTGATCGCACATTAAGTATTAAACTAATATACATTTCTCAGAGATCATCTTTAGCTCATTATATTGCATTTGTAGGTTTAGAAATACCGTCTGCAATACAAGTTATTTTACTGGTCTTGCTTCTGAACTTTAGCTGATGCTTTGTCTCAGGTCCCACAACCTTTTGATCCTTCTACAAATTATTATGCCTCCATCTATAGGCCTGCCATTGATGGAGATGGTCGTTTTTCACCTCTTCTTGTCTCTGGTGCTGCTACCAAGTACAATGGGACTGGTGCAGTATTATCAGCCCAAATTAGCCAATCTTCACAAGAGGTTTGCTTGTTTGTTTTACTGCTTGGCCGTTATTCTACCTTTTAACTTTAAAATTACTATAAAGACAACCAAATTGTTTAATAATGTCTTGATTTATATGTTTAGAATGTAATTTATATTTTTTGTTGATTTTGATTTCATAATAGTATGCATGATCATACCATTAACTTAATTTCTCTACGAGACAGGTTAGTAAAAGATTGACTTGAAAAGTGCTAATTTGGAAAGTTTCAAAAATAAATGGTGCTTCATTCTCGAGTTATTTTTGCATTAGGCATCTTGTTAAAATTTTCTGATGATCAGATTCTATGGTTTTTAAATTCTTTGGTTGTTTTTTCATTTCCTTGAATTCATTTTTTTACTGTATCTGCAATGTTGATCTTTACATTTTTTTTCTCTCTAGAGTGGAAGCTCATTAGTATTCTCCTCAACTGGATCTACTCCTTTTGTAACTCAAGCTGCTGGAATGGCGCAGTCTTCCATTGCTGCTGCCCAACAGCCCGTTCCTGTTTTTAGGCAACCTGCTGGTGTACATATATCTCATTATCCACCTAACTATGTTCACTATAGTCAGTATTATTCACCATTTTATGTTCCTCCGCCACCGGCCATTCACCATTTTTTAGGAAATGCCGCAGCTTTCCCACAGCAGCCTCCGCCTGGAGGCATATTTCCTCTTCCCACAGCAACTGCTGGCACTAACCCTGTCAAGTATCCCATCTCTCAGTACAAGCCTGCAACTACCAGTGGCCCAACTGGACAAGGATCCTATGGTTTGAATCCCATTGTTTATAGTTCTGCTGTTAGTGGTGGGAACTCAATTGGAAGTGAGGATCTTGTTTCATCTCAATTCAAGGAGAACAACGTTTTTATGACTGGGCAGCAGGTAATTGTATGATGAATATTTCATTTCACTGCTACTTATTTCTTTGCAATGAAGTTTTTTCTCATTTTTAGTACATCTATGGCAAGTTGAATTTGAGATGCATTCTATGAGTGGGTAGAGATCTTACTGTTGTTGCTCCAAACAAATGATTGATGTGCAGAATGTTGGCCAGTAAAATTAAGCTAGGTGTTGTAGAGATGAGGATGCTTAGGTGGATGAGTGGCTTTACTCTTCGAGATAAAATTTAAAATAAATATATACATAATAAGATTGGAGTAGCTCCAGTGACAGATAAGATTAGAGAGTCTCCTTGGATGATTTGGTCACATAAAGCATCATCCGTCCGATGATCTAGTTAGGAGAGTGGATGTATTAGATGTGCCTTTAAAGTAGAGGTAGACCTAAAAAGACTTGGTTGGGATGTATAAAAATTGATATTAGTTTATTAAAATTAAATGAGAATTTAACACTTAATAGGACAATGGAGAAAAAGGATTCATGTAACTAACCCTACATAGTAGGATAGAGGCTTGTTGTTGTTGTTGTATGATGGGGAAATTAACTTGAAGTCTTATGGTTGACCACTAATTAACTTTTAGTTCATTGACTTTGATATATTATTGTTTTGCCCTATAAATTTATTTCTTATTTTTATTAAATACTTATATTTATATTGCAGGCATCTTTATTTTACACCTTCAATAATTGCATTAAGCTTTATTCGCTTTCCACCCTCTACTTCTCGGAATCTGATTATTGCCTGAAAATATCTAGTTGTTACTATGTTACATACGGCGGAGGCTCTATAGGGAGGCACACAACTTACAATCTAAGGACTATTCAATAATTGATCTAATAGTATAAAGCCTTGATTCATGTGCCTTAAGCTTTTTTACTATAATTGGAGAGTGAGTGGGCTCCACCATAGGAGAAGGGCGTGATGCGGTACTATAGCTACGGTAACTGAAATTCAACACTCTTCAAAATGGATGGCAGTGATCTATCATTCAAAAGTTTGTCTACACGAGCAGCAGCAATTTTCTTTAGAAATGCGAATTAGTTTTGAGTTTTCTTTAGTGAGAGCAAAGGCAAGCACTACACGAGCAACGGGCAGAGGGTTATCTCTAGTTTAAAATTTACTTAATTAAACCAATTACTAATAATCAATTTTAAGAATTATAGCTTAGTATCAATGTTCAAATTTGAATAACATTGAAGTATTTGCTTAGTATAAGATGACTCTTATATAATAATAAAAAAGATTAAATATTATAAAATTTAATTTTAATTATCTTAATTATTACATTAATTAATTTCATATCATTTAAGTCTAATAACCAACATAATTATTATCTAATTAGCAAGTTAAATATAGCTAATTAAAACTTTAAAAGTTCTCTAGAATATGTGTCTTCTTAAAATATTAAATTATTTTATATTTGATATAAAACAATAAAAAAATGCATGCTCACGAAAACATGATTTTGAATTTTATTTTTAAAACATTAAAAATGCAATCCCAAATTGTGTTTTCAGTGAAAACAAAATTTCCCCCATATAAAATACCAATCAAATTTACATTTTGCTTCTATATAATTTTTTTCTTAAACATGCTCCATTTGCTTAATAGTAGATATTAGGAGCTCTTATTTAAAGATTAACCATTGTCTTATGGTTCATCATTATTTATTTTTTTGAGTTCTATCAGTTAAACTCTAGGATCTTAGAGAAATCTATCCTTTTTTAAATGTGCTGGAATTTTCGTTTTTGTTAAATTTCGATTCATGAACGTTTTAGGTTTGTTCCCTATGATTTTAAAGTTTGTATTGCAATGGATATTATGATAACTTTTGTGGTTTATTAATTTATACTTCAATAGTATGTTGCTTGATTCATCTTTATTTGTCGAACAACTCATTACCCATGGTTCCATATCTGTTTCTATCGTCCTTAATGTGTAGCATTATAGCAGAAGAATTTAGCTTTCACTGAACATATTGTGTTCACTTTATCAGCATCATCAAGATCATCAGCCATTCTTCCACTATTTGAGCTGCTTCCATTATTTGACCTAATCTTATAAATCGTAATTTTCTTTTATTTTTGGAGTTGAATAAAGTGTTTAACCTATTCTGCACCTTTTAGAACAAGTTTTGTGCCTATGGCCCTCCTTGCCTGTCTAATCCTTTGGCACAAATTTAATCTACCCATCTTATGCCTGTATTTTCTGCTTTTCATTACACACATTCAAAGCATATAAATTTATTTTTAATTATTTAAACTTTAACAGATGCTATTCTTTTCGTCCCTCTAATATAACTATTATTTGATTTATTCTTTCAAATTTTACAAAACATCGATCTTATCATTATCATTCTGACAACATTTAATTTGGTTATCAATGACTTGTATAGCCCAAAACTTGGATTCATATGTCATACTCCATTTATTGCAACTTTATAAAGTCATATTTTAAGCATTGTTGTCAAAAAGTGCCAGGATCTCCTAAGGTGATATTGCTACTGCTTATGTGAAGTGAGGCACTAGATAAGAAATTATAATATTGCTTAAAATATATTTTAATTTTGAGAAATATTATTAATGTGTGTAAAACAATTATTGTCACTTTAAATTATAATTGATAAAATTAAGAATTTGAAACTTCACAAAATAATTTAGTTAAATAAGTATGGTTATTATAAATAAGATCATAATAGTTATATCCTAGGTGGCATAATATAATATTCACTGTTTTATATTTCATTTTTATCATCATCATCATCCATGCTAGCCTCTCTATCATAATATTCATAACCCTCTTTCTCATCTTATTATCTCCTCGTGGCTATCCTATTCATGCTTAAGATTTATTACTTCAAAGCTTGAAGCAATTGTCATAATTAGGTTTTGTGTAGCTTTATTCTAGTGCAAATCCTCTCCATACTTCTTGGTGCTGTTTTCACATGATCCATTGAATTTTTATTATAAAAAATGAATTCATCTTTAATGCTTAAAATATTATCAGTCATTTGATCAAGACAAGGTGCTTGCCTCTTTATTTAGTGCCTTAAGACAAGGTGTTTGCATGGGCACAACTTAGTAATGACATTTAAATGAGAACTCTGCAAGGCACTATGACCTCTCCTTTTCTTGCTTAGGAAGTGCCTATCTTTTCTTTAGGGCATCAATTTGGGAAGTTTAGGTTTAAGTTTTCAACGATCTTATGTTGAAGTAATAAGATGAATATAGATCTTCAATCTCTCCTTTCTTATTAACCATGCATGTTTAATAGAAGTATGATATAAAATAGCATTTAAGTATATTAATGTTGAGGTTTTTTGTTTTTCTTAAAGATCTTCTAATCTTTCTTTCGTTCACTAGATCTTCTCTTGTAGCTTATAATTGAAAAGGAAATGATTAAGGATGGATAAGAGTTTTCCTTTTGCACATCAAGGAGGGATAAGATTATGGAAGAGGAATATGAATAGAAATTTTTTGCAAAGCCTTAACAAAATTTTCCTTCATGTTCTCTATTCTTCAATCTGGCTCTTGTCCATCTCTTTCAAATCGATCTCTCTTTCACTCACTTGCTCTTTGCCTTTGCCTTGTCTTCTCTTTTCTATAGATCTCCTCTCTATCTTACTTGCACTTTCTCTTTCTAACTCTCAATCTCTTTTTCTTGCTCTATTTGACTTTTATTCTAATTGCAACAGACTGATGCAACACCATTACTTATTTGATTTTCGATAAATGTGAGATTAAGGTAAATCGGTGAAGAAATGGGATTTAGAATTCTCCAGGTTTTAAATGTGTTTTTTACTTTTTGGCGGGGTTTAAATCCTGCTACAAACAGCCCACAACAGGGAACAACACCAAACCAGCCTAAATATTTATTTATTTATTATTATTATTTTCTTCTTTTTTTTTTTTTTTTTGAAATTTCTGGTTTCTTGAAAAGTAACTTTAGTTCATATTTGTTTCTTTTGTGATGCAGAGTGAAGGCTCGGCTGTCTGGATGACCCCACCTGGCAGGGATATCTCGGCTTTCCAGGCTGGTTCTTTCTATAATGTTCCTCCGCAGGGACAGCCAGTTGCGTTCACTCCAGCCCAAGCTGGCCATGCCGCAGCTGCATTCACAGGTATTTACCACCCCACCCAATCTGTTGCTGGGGGATCCGTTCATCCCTTGCTCCAGCAATCCCAAGCCGTTGGTGGAGCTGCCGAAATGGGCGGCCCTCCCCTCGGCATATATCAACAGCCTCAACGAGCATCGCCAATTAACTGGATCAATAATTATTGAAGGTTCAACAGGAAATAATTGTTAAAAGTAGCCTTTTGTTAAGCAATTATGCAGAGTTATTTTTGCATTCAAAAAACTAGGAGGAATTCTATTGGGTTCAGTCATGAGGAGCAGAAAAATCATCTACATGAAGATTAATGAGTGAGAATGTTGTGTATATACAGAGGCATAAAGGTGGACCAGCGACTTTTGGCGTGATAGGAGGTCATCAGGATTTTAGATTGTTTGAAAGAAAGGTAATGAAGTTTAACCTTCGCCTGATACTGATAAGTTGACCATTTAGGTCTTGTTGTGGTTATTCCGCTTATTTGTTGATGTGGCCTTGTAATACTGTTATGCTGCTTCTTGGTCTAAGGTAGGTGATGAACAGTTTTCTCTCTCTCTCTCTCTCTCTTAAAAAGTTTCTTTTTCTCTTCTGTTTTAATTTATCAGAAAGTTCATTCACTTACCCTTGGCTGAGTTCATACGATACTATAAGAGAAATGATTTGTGTTTTTGGCCATTCATTATGTGATCTTCTGTAAAGTAAATTTTGATAATATATAGTTGTATTGAAAACTGTTATATTTATTTGGTATAATTGAAGCAGCAGCATCTGTTTCCTGTTTATTTTCTTTTAATGGTGGGTGTGAGGGCAATTGAAAGATAAAGATGTTCGGATTTAGAGTTTTCTGTTGATTGAGAGCTCAAAGCATGGAGCTTCCATTTCATATTTTGACATTTTTTATGCATTTTTTTCAAATTTTTTTTTCAGTAGTACCATAATTAGTACTCGAGTCTTTTACAATTATCTTTATACTTCTGCTACTATCAGAAATTTGATTGTGATATTGGCCCACTTTTTAATTTGAAGAGGTGAGAGGTTAAAAATGCCAAAAATATGATTTCTTTATTCTTAATCATCTTCCTGTGAGTGTTATGGCCATCTTCTTTCAAGTAGATTTAGATTGAATTTAATGTCTCGTTTGTTGTAACCGATATATTTGCAAAATTATAAATTCATATTGATTTCTTTATTTATTTATTATTATTATTATTATTATTTTGCATTCAATTGTTCTTCTGTTTGAATTTGCTTGACTTGAAAATAAAGTATTTCAAATGAAATTAAGTGGCATCAAGTTAGTTTACCTAAAAAAACCTGTTACAATTTTAGATGATTTTTTAAATTCTATATGAAATAGGTTTTTATTGAAGCTCCTTGTTTTCTAGGTGGAAAAATTTTAATTTTTTAACTTTTTAGGAAAAAAATTTAATATTTTTAGTTAATTGATTCGGTGAAAATGTATTGGGGAGGGGGTTCGGGAACAAGGAAATGGATACAAAGGTACGTTTCAATTTGATTGAATTAAAAGAAAATTAGTACTAGTTGATTAAGTTCTGATTGTATAAATCTGTTTTCAGGAAGTGTAAATGTGAGATTAATCCATGTTGCTAAAAGTTCTTTGAACAAGCTAAATAAAATATTGACCATCTTTACTGGGTGCTACAGCATCTTACCGCTGTATATATATTTTCCAACTTAAAAAAATTAGCTTAATTAGACTTTTCACTGTCTTTCAGTGCGAATTTTGATCAGCACATAAGTCCTTGTGACGAACAAAATTTCATCACATTTAGAAGAGAGAGATAAATATGTGATGGCGTGCGAAGCAAGAGCAATAGACATGGTGGAGACGTAGAAGAAAGAAACAATGCCAACGCTGGCGAGTGCTCGGTTCATGCCATGGTCATGAATCAAGAAGCAGAGAAGTTTCCTCGCAAGAAGAAGGCATTATGGAGTGGGAACGTTAGATTGCGTGTTATATAGAGATGTTGACGTCTAGGGTTTAATTAGGCTGGATCAGATTAGCTTTCCTTCTTCTAATAAGATAGGATCAATAAGAAATTCTAGTCTGGTGAGTACGAGTCTCTCTCTCTCTCTCTCTCTCTCTCTCTATATATATATATATATACTCTGAAAAATACTTTAATGTTATAAAATTTATGTCAGTTACTGATTAAGATGTCTACTATAAAAATCATAGGTAATTTTTCAAGAAATAGGAGTCATCATTACAAAAAAAAAAAAGAAAAAAAAAAGAAAAATCAATGCAATTAATGATCATTGATTTAACTTATTGTGCACGTCTAACCAAGCGTTGGGTTGACGATGAAGGAGTTGAACAAGATTAAACTCCACCTTATCTAAACTACGAATTGACAAGTAAATGTATACAATGAATCTGTACATTAAAATGCTTCATATCATACTCATGATCAATATATAAATGCTTATTTAATTTACAAAAATTATTCCAAAATAATAAATGTTACAGTTATATATATATTATATATATATCATTCTTGTAATGCTAAAAAAAAATGTTCCATTTAGTTAATTTTACACTATTTATACACAAATGGTTTCAATTTTTTTTAAAAAAAATTGTCTGCTTTCTGCTGTACAAATTCAGAGCAGTTATATTTTAAAATTTTAGTCATTCTTCAATTCCACATATTATTTTTTGTGATACAAAATTTATTTTATTGACATCTAATCATATTTATTTAAAGTTTAATGTTCCGTATACTAAGAAGTATATGGCTTACGTCGTAAGCAAGCAAGAATTAATGTATAAAAATTGAAGTTTTTATGCTCTGAAACGGAAGGATAGTGATCGTGTTTTGGTTATACAAATCACATATATATTTTTTATATATTTACATATTTAACATTTAAATTTTGATATATATATAATATTTAAATTTTTGATACTATATAAAAATATGATTATTATTATCTTTTTAAAAATAAATACATTTTTTCAGATATATAATTGTTGAAAATATAAATATTAAATTTAGATATTATATAGGTAAATATATAAAAATTATATGATATGGATGTAATTTTTTTTATATGACTCTTTCATGTGAATTAATTTTTTTCAATGGTGACAACAAATCCTAATAAATAAGAGGGATATATATATATATATATATATATATATATATATATATATATAAATATATATATATATAATATATTTAAATTTTAATTTATATATAAATATCTAATATCATAATATTCAATGTCACATCAAAAATATCATTATCATTCATTTTTTAAAATAAAATACATATTTTGAAACATAGAAAAGTGTTATATATATAAATATCTAACTTTAATTATTGAATATATAAATGTATAAGAATTGTGTGGCATGTATGTAAATCTTTCAGAAAAAATTTATTTAATTTTTAAATTTAGGAAAAATAATATTCCTTTTAAACAAACATCAAATTAATATTTTATAAGAATGAATAGATTAAAATAGTTTTGTAATATTACGTCAAATTAGAATAATCTATTAATAAATCATCCATTTTAGAGCGATATATCAATAAATAAAATAACATAATGTTGTTCATATGAGAATCAAAATCCTTTTTAAATCCTTTTAAATTTATAGAAAACTCATATAAGAGCTATTAAGTAAGTATTATCCCCACGCAAGCAAAATTCACATTTCGCTGAGCTTAGCGAATAACAGCGATGATGTCAGTATTGGAATTAGAACCCTAAGCAGCTGTTCACTACAAGCAGAATTTAATTGAAGTAATGATTTTAAATTCAGAAAATTAT
The DNA here is from genome assembly GCA_021442155.1 of Cymbidium sinense. Lineage (NCBI taxonomy): Eukaryota > Viridiplantae > Streptophyta > Magnoliopsida > Asparagales > Orchidaceae > Cymbidium > Cymbidium sinense. The sequence goes on from CM038215.1 coordinate 129,916,813, forward strand.
TTGATGGAATAGATGTTAAATTTAATTTAATTTAATAAAATATTTAATTAATATTATTAAATTTAACATTTAAATATATTAAAAGAAAAAGATACTTCGAGAAAAAAGTGATGTAAATCTCTTCGATTTTATTTTTAAAATAAGAGAAAATTGAGATAAAAAAATGATGAAATTTTTCTTGGTAAGAGAATATTTAAAATCTAAATCATTAAAAAAATCTTGGCTATAACTTGATCGAATATATGTTAAATTTAATTGAATTTAATAAATTATGTACTTAATATTATTAAAATTTAAATGGAAGGAGAAAAGGCATTGAGAATGATGTAAATCTATTAAATTTTATTTTCACTTTTTAAAATTTTGAATTTAAGTTAAAATAAGAGAAAATTGATTTTATTTTTAAAATTTAATAAAATTATTAAAGCTATATATATATAATCTAAGTCATGAAAGAAATCTTGATGTATCTTAAAACAAGCAACCCTGAAACTTCAGAAAGATAAAGATGAAGCTCAGTTTAGTAGCAACACAGATTCACAAAAACCACTCCGAATATACACAGCGAAGAAGAAAAAGAAGAGCGAGGGATAACTTAAGTAGCGCCATCACACCAGTACCCTTCTAACACCCAACTCATCTTCCTCTGTACAATATCCCTAAACGTGAGAGCTTGTGCCACTGGCAGATACTGAATTTTGACGCCCTAAAGTGTCGGCGGGAAGAAGGTGGGTGCGGCAGAGAGGACACGTGGTGTTTCGGTATTCGATCCACCGCTCGACGCAGCTCTTGTGGAAGAGATGCCCGCAGGGAAGACGATTCACCACCGACTCCGGCTCGAACTGAGCTAAGCAAACTCGGCAGTCACCGTTCTGGTGGTCAATCGGCCTCCAGCAGCCGAACGCCGACCCGAATCGAACTGGCGTGATCCGGCTCCGGAACCTCTCCGTCAGGTTCGCCTCCGCCTGCGACGAAAGATCGGGGATCTCCGGCGTGTTGTCCGCCACGGCCGCATCGATTTCCGGGTTGAGGCCGAAGATGTGGAGCGCAGATCGGAAGATTTCTTTAAGGATCGAGATCGTGAACGCGGTGTTCACAACGAGGAGAGTGAGGACTGAATCCGACGGAGTTGGCAGGCTTGAGAGCCCCATCGTCGTTGGATCGCGGCCAGATCTAGGAGGAATCGGAGCGGGATCCGCGGTTATAACCTAAATAGATCGAAAATCAGACCAAATTGCTCAAGGGTTCGATGATTTGATCAAGATCGGAGGTGGACTCTCACTGTTAAGAAGAAATCAGGATTCCAGTTAGCTACTAAGTGGCGAGGATAGGAAGAGAAGATTCAAGAATGACGATAGAGGTCGGCTAACCGCCGAGCTCTTAAATAGAAGTGAATGACGTCAGCATTGTGACTTAACGGAAAATATCTTAGATCATGATGTTTTTTTTTTTGGGGGATTTACTTATGTATCACGATAAATTATTCAATTTTCATATTTAAAATATTAAATTTAAAAATTACTAAAATATCATCATAAAATTTTAAATCTCTCAAAATTGCCATATGGGGCACGCCATCTCCCCCTTCGTTAACTTCGTGCTCGCAGTCTAACTTTCATGACGAAGCGTTAAAGGATCCCACGTAAAAACTTCGCTCTCTCCCTTCTTTGATCACGTGCGGCGGCGATAAACCCTTATCTCACTTCGCTTGAAGGTGCAGGTATGCCGGCCATTCACTCTGTCTCTATTACCCGGAATTTCATTTAAGATCTATGTCTATACTTTCGGTATTGTCCTAGGGCAAGAGGAGAGGTAGGTATATTCAACAAAATAGATCTATGTATCTAATTAATGATTGTTTTTTGTTGGATTCTGATTTTCTGAATTTTCTGATTTTTTCAAAGTAAAAATTTTCTGATTTTTACAAAGTAAAAATTTTCTGATTTTTTCAAAGATCTGTATAAATTTTCTGAATTTTCTGAATTTTACAAAGTATGTTGAATTCTTCTTCTTGATTGTTGAAAATAATGACTTCGATTCTTTTTCGTTGCTCAATATTTGGAAATCTGTGTATTTGATCGAAAATGTGATGTCCTTTTGGCTTGTTGATTTGTGAATTCCTTACATATGTATATATTCTAGCTTGGTTCTAAGATGTTGGAAAGAAGAATCTGTGTATTCAGTTGAAGAATCTTTAGTACATGATTTTATTATGATTCCCTGAACAAATTTTTTTAAACAAATGTATTCAAATATGAATTATTTATAATTGGCTTCTCTTATTAAATTCAACAGGGCAATATTCATAAATGAGCTCAAGTAACTCATCGGTGTCCAAAGGAATTACAAATCAGAAAATTTATTGTCGATGCAATCTATTGTGTTTGTTTTTCACAACCCATCATGGTGAGAATCGTGGATGAAGATTTTATCGATGTCCCCGAAATCGAACTGAGTTTGATTGTAATTTCTTTAAATGGGCCGATGAAATTGAGAACGATGCATTTGATTTGAATAGCATGCTTGGAGTACTCTTTGAGGAGTTGATTAGAAGGAACCGTGAAGATGCTAGAAGGGACAACCAGAATTATGAATCTTTAATTTTTCATTGTAAAATTACAATTGCTCTCTTAGTAGTGATTGTAATTAAGATCTTCTTCTTCTAACTGGCACAATATCATTTTGGTTTTTATATTCAATATCATTATGTGTATTTTGAAGGATGAGTTCTTAAAGCCTCATTCTATTATATGTTCTATATGTGATTTATTGAGTTTGAAGATTATATAAAATGTTCACAATCCTGTTTCGGTGTTTGTATCACATAACCCAGAATTTTTTTCTTGTTGCTCATAATGAACATCTTGAATTTGAAGATTGTATAAAATGTTCAAAAAAATGAATCGATACAAGAATATATGTATATATGAAATAACATCCAGAGTCCTGGGACACAGAGGTGGCTACTACATTGGAACATACGTGCTATGAAACTGCTTTAAGAAGAGTAACCATTTCAACATCACTGATATTCAACATCTATGCTAAAATGGAAGAAAGAAACCTTATCAGAGACTGAGCAATAAGACTTGTGCTAAAAATAAAAAAATTCATGAATAATTATGGGAAGACAAAGGATTATTGCTAGGTGTAACCGAATGAAAGTCGAGCTCAAGCCGTATTGAGCTTGAGCTTGACTTGAACCGTACACTGTGAGCTCGAGCTCGAGCTCGAGCTCGACTCGAGCACATAAACCAAGCTCAACTTCGGTAGAAAAAATTAAGCTCGAGCTTGACTCGAATTACTGGGCTCGTTTAGAAGCTCGAGCTTGGCTCGTTGAGTAGCTCAATTTTGGCTCGTTTATAGGCTCATTTTGAAGATAATTTCATTAAAAAAGAGCAATAAAAAATTTAAATTAATTTTAATCTTTTGAGATATGTTTTATTACAAATATATGAAATTCTAAATTACAAAAAAAATGGAAACCACAAAAAATTAAATGAAGAAAAATGTATCTGTTTTATTACAAATTAATGTTTTTTATTACAAAAGATTTTGTAAATTTTTTTTTCTAATGAAAAGAAATTACAAAAAAAATATAAAAATATTGAAAGAAAAAATTAAATGCTCAAACAAGAGAGGTACATATAAGTTACAGAATTAAACATTCAATCTCTCATATTTTTACAAAAAAAAAAGGAAAACATAGAATTAAATTAAAATCAACATCTTCCATTGTTCCATGCCGCAACATGTTAGAGTCTTTAATGGAGAAGTAATCTAAAGCTCCTACTTGTACTCTTCGAGCATCCAACCACCTAATCAAAAAATAAAGACTAAGAGAAAATAAAATTATAAGCTTCTTAAACGAGGCAATTACCCAATCATAAAAATATTCTACAACATACCAATGGAAGGAAGGGCATAATTAAGTAAGCATAAAGAATAAGAGAAAATAAAATGGATAAAGTTAAGAAAAGGCTCAGCCCGCTTATAAATTATAATCATCTTAAAGAGCAACATTATATGTAAGCATCCAAACTTCAGAAGAAGGGTTACAATTACATATAATGCTACCAGCTAAAAGAAGATAGAGAGGGAAACATCATTGTCATCACAGCCAGCATACCTCGTGTAGCCCATCATCCGGAGTCCATCATCTAGCAAGGCTGCAAAATCCTCTTAATAGCAAATACAGATACAGTAGGCATTAGCCAGCCTTCATAAGGCCAAAATCGAGACAAAGAAATCAATTAGAGGCCATTTAAGATTGCTCAACAAGTGTTTCAATTCCACAAACTCCAACAAGGCAAATAATCAGCCAACTTTCACTAAGAAAGCAAGATAATTACAGAAAAATAAGTAGCAGCCAGCCACCATAAGGCCAAAACAGAGACATAAAATTCCACAATCCTCCAGAAATTGCAACAGAGCAGATTCATGTAAACTCGAAAAACATATGTAAGGTAAGGGTATCTCATACTGTGCCATCGAACCACAGTGAAAGAAAACAATATTACAATCAATTGCAACAGAGCCAACAATATAATTACAGGAAAAACAGTAAGCATCCAGCCATCATAAGGCAAAAATCGAGACAAAGAAGTCATTTAGAGTCCACTAATGCTTGCTCAACAAGTGCTTCAATTCCACTATAAGCATATAATCAGCCAACCATCAATATGAATTAAGAAAGCCACATAATTACAGGAAAAATAGTAGACAGTAGGTAAAAACCGAGACAAAGAAGTCATTTAGAGTCCACTAATGCTTTCTCAACAAGTGCTTCAATTCCACCTACTCCAACAAAGCATATAATCAGTCAACCATCAATATGAATTAAGAAAGCAACATAATTACAAGAAAAATAGTAGACAACAGGCAAAAATCAAGACAAAGAAGTCATTTAGAGTCCACTAATACTTGCTCAACAAGTGCTTCAATTCCACCTACTCCAACAAAGCATATAATCAGCCAACCATCAATATGAATTAAGAAAGCAACATACATAAAGAAAATATACGAAAAAAGATCCAAACCACCATAAGGCAAAAATTGAGACAAAGAAGTCATTTAGAGTCCACTAATGCTTGCTCAACAAGTGCTTCAATTCCACCTACTCCAATAAAGCATATAATCAGTCAACCATAAGGCAAAAACTGAGACAAAGAAGACAACTAGAGGGCATTGATTCAAGTTTATGATGGAAAACATTTCATCTGCTTTATCAATGGAGAAAGCAAGCAATAAATAGCCTCAGAATTAACCAAACTGATTGCCTTCATGGTGAATTTTTAGGAAACGAACTAATTATTCTGAAAGAAAATATTAAGAACAAAGTAAGAAAAACTCTTAATAGATTATTTTGTACTTTGATCGATTCTAAATCTAAAGTAGTAAAAACAATCAGATCCTAACCCTTCCATCTCAAGACTTGAGAGTTGAGGTGGTGGTATTGTAATTTAGAGTTATGTTTTACTAAAAGAGATTTTATCGTGAGCAACCTGGACATTTCATCTTGCACTGGATGAACTTACTAATTGATTTAGAGTGATATATGCTTTACCTTATGCTTATTTACTAGCTGTAAACCTGTTTTTCATTATTTACAAAAACAACTTAAGCAAAAAATTTCTAAGGTTACATATTAACATTTTCATTGTTTACAAAAATATTCAAAATACATATAATCATTGGTACCAATGCAAAATTAATTAAATATTAAAGTTGGTTCCACCACCAACTAGTCCTGATCTAAACTTGTGTATTGGACTTCATATAGATTGGCATCACTTGTTGCCTAATTGGTATTTTGGGTCTATTTGGCCTTTTGTGAAGCTTCAAAATTTAAATCTGGATTGATTCTCAAAGCATTCTTGCATGTACTGCGGTGGTGGCCTCATAGCCCACAACGACCACATTTGTGGCTTTTCTTATCTTGTTCCATGAAACTCTTAAGTCTCCTTTTTTTGGGTCTACCTCTTGGTCTAGATACATTTGGAGCTCCAATCTAAAGACCTAGATCTACTTGTTGCCATAGTTCTTTGCTAGGAAGTGTTAATATTTCACCTTCATATGCCTATTTATATCTGTTACATTAATGAGAATAAATAAGAATAAACAAATTAAGCAGAAACTAAATTGAGAAAATATATTTAAAACTTTAACAAACTAGTGACCTATCCACATAGTTATCAACATATATATGCCATAACCTGCTCCTTCATTCCAATAAAAGAAATTGCATGAATACATGGTAGCCTGTCACCGCCATATTCTACATGTACACTCCCAACCGATGTCAACTGCACGACATCCCTCCACCTCGCCTTAAAGATTGAGGATTGCCTAACTATTAGTTGTTCTTTTCTTGTCGTGATTTCTCGTATGCATTCTTCAATGTGAGGCACTAATTCTCCTCTCCAAAATGAAGAGTTTATTTTTCTTGTGGCCCTTTGCTCCATCAGTTTCCCTCTAATCTGATCAACTAGATCCACAACAGGCTTACCTCTAGCTTCAACAATCCATGAGTTGAAAGATTCAACAAAGTTATTTGTGTTACAATCATGCTTGATCTCCACCATGAATTGGCTTCGAGACCACTTGTAAGGCAAAGACATTAAGTATGAATGAACCTCAAGACTTATTGTAAATAATTCCATAAGCTTTCTTTCAAACTCATAATTTGTATAGGCATTAGCAGCTAACCATACCAAATTTTGGAGTTTATGCCCATCTTTGCAGTGGAAAAATTTCTTTATGTTTTTCTATAAATGACGGATGCAAACTCGATGTTCAGCACCTGGAAAGATATGTTTAATAGCCTCGCTAAGTCCTTTGTCCATGTCAGATATGAAGGCTACAGGATGTAGGTCCCAACCTATTGTGCAACATAAATTTTCAAGAAACCATGCCCATGTTTTCTTTGATTTAGTCTCCACAATAGCAAACGCTAAAGTAAACAACCCATTATTATCATCTAATTAATTTGCAGATATGAGAACTCCTAAGTGCTTAGACTTTCGGTGATAACCATCCAGTGCGATAAGAGGTCTACGTCCAGCTAAGAAACCATCTGCACATACCTTGAAACTAACATAGAATCTTTGAAATGAATTATCATGATTGTCATATGTGTAGGTGATATGTGAGCCTGGGTTTCTATTAAGAAGTTCAGCTGTTAAAGTTGGAACCCATTTGTAGTTTCCATTAATTGAACCAAATACAATATTACGAGCTTGCTCTCTTGATCTCCATAACTTCATATATGGCAAGGATAATCCATAGTTAACCTCTAGATTATTGTTAATCTGTTTTGGAGGAATCTCCGGCTGCCTCTTCACAATGTCTTAAATTTCATTAGCAACCCAAGCAATTGTGGCTTGCCTATTTCCAGCCCTATTAACATCTGGGCATGAATGAGGACCGTCTATTCTTCATACCTGAAAAGTCTGCCCATCATTACATAATGATGCCCGTACTCTCCATTGGCATCCTCGATAAGAGCATGTTGCAATAACTCATTTCTTGTCGCTTGCTTTAATTCGTACCCCAAAATTATATTTGATTGCTTCGGATCGAAGGACATGCTTGAAATTTAATGCATCAGTGAAATATGATCCAACAACTAAATGACCTTCATTGACACTATATTGCCCACTCAAAGGACCTTCATTACAACTAATAGAGTAGTCAACTATTTGTTCATCAACTCTGCACTCCAATGTGTTAACATGTATCATTTCTATTCATTTCTTCTATGCAATAACAATCTGATCACATCCATTTAGCTGCTTTATTATTTCAAGAACCTCAACATTATTAGTAATAAGTTTGTAGTCCTTAGGTGAACTTCCATAGATAAGATAATATATACCATAATTATATCCTTTGAGCCATGGACATATCCTTTCAATCTCATCTCGAATCAGATTAATATTGATAATATCTTTCTGCAGTTTAATAGTTCTTTGTCTTCCACCATCATATCTCTTTCAAACTTGATTCTTGACTCCAACCCAAGCATCGCCAAACTTAAATGTTATGTATATAAATTCATCCAAAACCTGGATTCACAATAAAGTAGTAATCCCTTAAAATCATCCTCATTAATAGATTATAGAAGAAAATATTGACATAATGCTCTGTAAATAAAAACAGGAACTTCAAATAGATTTTCAAATATTTTATGCACTCCTACAACCTACAATGCTCTTTATATCAAAACAAGAACTTGAACATAAACAAGAATATCATAAAAGTTGTTTTGTTTGATATAGAGGAGAGTTTTAAAGTTAGAGAAATCGTATAATAGATAATGTAATGCCGAGTTGTTCAGCGGTAAGGGGAATGACAATGGGGGATGACGAACAGAATGCCGAGTTGTTCAGAGGCAAGGGGAATGACTACTTAAACACTTGAGTCAAGGCGAGGCAAGAGGAATGCCGAGCAAAATAACAATAAAGGGGATGACGAACAGAATGCCGATGATGAACAAATGCCGGTGATGAACAGAATGCCGAGTTGTTCAGCGTCAAGTGGAATGACGATGGGGCAAAAGGAATGTCGAGCTAAATACCTTGGGCGAGGAAGATGAGTGGAGTGATCTTATCCAATCACAAACCTTCTTGGGAGTCCATTCGGGAGTTGTCGAAGAAGGAGCGGGAGAGAGAAAAAGTTTTTACGCGGGATCCTTTAACTTAGTGGAGGTTGACTGAAAAGGTTAACGAAGGGGAGACGTCCGTATGGCAATTTTGAGAGATTTGAAGTTTTAGGGTGGTAGTTTAGCAATATTTAAGTTTAAGATGTTAAATATAAAAATTGAATAGTTTACCATGGTACATATGTAAATCCCCCTTTTTTTAATGTAGAGCAATATTAATTAGTGGCACTTTTTTTTACAATGGGTATCTAGGGCTGAGAAATTTGCTCGAAGATTGTTAATCGCTCGAAAGTCAGCTCGTATTTAAGATTGAATCGAGCTAAACGAGCCGAGTCACGAGCTGATTTGTTGGCTCAATTTTAAGTTCGAGCCAATTTTGATCCGTAGTTAAATCGGCTCGTTCGATTTTCAACGGCTCATTAGGTGGAAAACGGAATCGTGAGGGATAATGATGATTCTCTCGCTCCTCTCCAAGTCCGTGAGATCAAAGGTGAACGCTGATATGTTTCGCTTTACCCTTTCAAATTCCCTTGACGCTTAAACTCCACTCTGTGAGGACCGTAACTTCTTTAAGTTCTTTCTCTCATTCGCTTTCTTATCTTTGTGGTTGGGTAGGGCTTGACTCTTGAGAAAGGGCTGAGAATGATTCTCTATTCTTCGCCTCTTCTCTCACTCACTCACCGATCTCCTCGATTTTCTGAATCGTGTTTTCTTACTAATCTCGAGGCCACACTACATTGTCGTGGCCATTTTTTCTCTATGGTAGAGTTATTATTATTTCTTAACTTTACAACTTGGGTTACTTGGCTCAACCACTCGCCGCTTAGTTTGTTTCTTTGATGAAGTCTCATTTAATCATTTCTATGGTACAGACAGTAGCAATCCTGGTTAATTTTACTGGTTAGTTTATGGCATAGATGTTCGTTAGTTATTTGTTTTTATATATTATAGTTTCATTATTCATTTTTTCATATCTTAATTACTCTTGAGTCTTGACAACACTCTCAAAGGCTCAAAGCCGATCAACAGTCAATACAATCAATGTATTATCCTCTATGAAGTATGTTTATTCTTTGACTCAACGGAAAAGAATAATATCATATTTCATATCCTTTCTCACATTTATGGATGAATGTGAGATAATAAGGCAAAAATCTGTTATGACTTATGAAGAGATGATTCTTGATTTATTGTGTATCACCATTCACTGAATCACCGCTCCACTGATAAGTGATAAATACACCTCTTGAGTCTTGACATGTTATTCAATATGGAATATGGACATGGTATGCTGAAAATTTTGTATAATTTAAAGTAGTGAAGCTGCAAATTTTTTTTGCACTTGTATTGTTGTATTATTATATATGGTTGTCAGCTGATATACTTAAGCTACAATTCAAGTTTAAAACTTTGAAGAATTTATCCCTCAACATTTATTTCTTTCTCATTTCTTTAAATAAAACTTTATTGCCTTCATAAAATTTCCAATCCTATTGATCTGTATAAGTTGTAAGATGATGTAAGTGTGGACTATCACAATCCTATTATTGGGTAATAAATTTATGGGCTTTATTGCCTTCATAAAATTTCCAAACATATTGTAAGTGTGGACTCAAAGTATAACTTGTAAGATGATGTTGATGGGCCGATGGCTTTTTTTTTTGTAAAGAAGAATGGCTTATTTTCTAGCATAAACCTGTATGGGGTATGGCTATTGGCTGTATGAGAGTATGAGACTTGGAATGGTGTTAATGTAGAGTTTTTTTGTTTCTTTACCTAAGAAAATAGGATTATTGTGGGTTTTTGCAATGCAAGTGCTCTTTAAGATGTTAAAACTTAAAAGTTAGCTTGAAACATCAGTGTGATCCATGCATAAATATGTGGATAAATTTTAATGCCTAAATATTTTCATTAGATTTAGGCTTTAATAGTTGAATGTTCTAGGTTATGAATCCTTCAGATCTGAGTGGTTACGGAATATAAGATGTCGCATGAACTTTTTTTTCCTTTCTCTCCAAAATCAAGATTTTTTTTGACAAATAACATTCATTTTGGCTTCTTCAAGAATATATGTGGTTCATGCATCTTGCTATATTGGATTAATAATTTCTTGTCCCTTTATGGTACCATTTCTCATATACATCTTGTGAAAGAAAGATTATATTTATGTCATCTTAAAATTAATCGTGTGGATTGTCCTTTTAACCAACAATTCAGTTTGATATCTGAACTAACTGATTTATTTAAATAGCATCTTAAATTACATGTGGTTGATGTTATATTAAGCTTTCTTGTAAACTCTTAAAATGAGTTATTCACATACAAATTACAATTATTTGTTATTTTACATGCAAGTTTATAATTAAATCATATTATATTTATATAGATATAATGGAAAGTCACTCTCAAAGCAAATCAAATAGTTCCTCAACTCAACCTCATGCTGAAACTACCAAAAATGATATTGATAGTTGTTGATGAAATTATTTGTATAGATGATAGAAAGGGTAAAAGGCAACATTCTGAAGTTTGGCAACATTTCACTGAAATATCAGTCTCAGAAAAAGAAAAATCATACAAAAGTACAAATACAATTATTGTGTTAAGTCTTATGTTAAACAAAAAACTGGCACTACATCACAATTGAGCAGACATTATAAAATGAATCACTACAGCAAAAATAGTGTTAGAGAAAAGAGACAAAAGTTTTTTGATCCTATAACTGAGGTCCTTGAAGAAACTGATTCAATTTCTAGTTTGTGTGTTTCAACTGCTTATGATCATAACATAATTAAAAATATTATTGCTAAGATGATCATTGTTCATGAATATCCCTTTATGACAGTTGAACATTTATGATTTAATATTCTAATGAAATCTATGAATCCAAACCAAAATATCTAGATTTGGTGTCAAAAGAAGAGTGCATGAAAGTGGAAAAGAAAAATTTTAAAAAGTTCTGAAATTAACTAAGATAGTTTCCCTTACTAGTGATTGCTGGACATCAAGCCAAACAATTGGTTATATGTGTCTCACAATGCATTATATTAGTTCTGATTGGAAATTGTAGTCTAAGATAATCAATTTTAGTGGTTTAGATCCTCCTCACAGTGGAGCTGTGATATCTGAAGCTATTTCTGAACTTCTGTTGCAATGGGGTATTCAAAATAAAATCAGTACTATAACTTTGGATAATGCATCATCAAATGATGTGACAGTTAGAAACCTGAAAGCATTATTTACTAGAAGGTCTAGATTTATGATAATGGGGGATTTCTTTCATGTTCGTTGTGATATTCATATTTTAAATCTAATGGTGCAAGATGGCTTAAAAAAATTCGTAATATAATTGAAAAGGTAAGAGAATCAATCTTATTTGTAAAGCGATCTCCTAGTCGCCATAAATTTGATGAGATTACAGATGATTGGCTTATCAATAACAAAGTCACTTTGCATTGATGTTCCTACACGGAACTCAACATACAAAATGTTGGAGTCGGTATTTTACTACAAGACTGTTTTCCCAGAATATGCTTTGTGAGACCTTAATTACATATGGTTACCTTCTGAAGAAGATTGGAATCAATTTGATAAGATTAGAGAGTTGCTTCACATTTTTCATCGAATAACTGAAATTTTTTCTGGATCTAACTATCCTACGGTAAATAGGCTTCTTCCAAATCTGATATTAATTAAGAAGACCTTAGATAGAGAATATTTATTTGAAAGTCTTTTCATTTCTAATATGGCAAGCACTATGAAGGCAAAATTTGATAAGTACTGGACAGATTGTTCATTATTATTCTCAATTGCATGTATTCTATATCCCAGAATGAAATTATTTGCCATTAATTATTACTACCCACAGATTTATGGCAATAATATTGTTGATGGAAAAAAGGACATACTGAAACAAAAAATATTTGAACTCTACTCTTTCTATGCTGTTGATAAACAACATACAACTAAAAAAAATATATGAGCGCGTACTATACAAGTTGAATCAACATCTACAATAGAAGGAAGTCACATTTTGTCTGATGATTTGGCCGTGTTGTATGATTTTATAGACTCTACTTTTAGTTCAGTTCCGACTTAGAGATATACTTAGATGAAGCTTGTGTTAAATATCCTCATTCAGAATTTGATATTTTAGATTGGTGAAAAATGTCCACCATGAAGTACAAGACACTATCAAAGATGGCAAAAGATATTTTTACAATTCCAATAACTACAGTTGCTTCAGAATTAGCCTTCAGTGCAGGTGGTCGTGTGCTTAGTGATTATAGAAGTTCTATTTCACCAAAAATATTGGATGCCTTAATATGCAGTGAAAATTGGATTCATGCAACATACAAAAATTCGAAAGATCCTATGGTACTGTGTTCATCATTCTATTTTTTTTATATAATGAAATTACATTCTATTTAATTTTTTTTAATAAAAACAACGCCTTCTTTGCATTTCCAGTTTGACATCTTAGCTGATGAAAACTTAGCTATATCTGTGCCTGGAAGCTTGAGTGTGGATTCACAAATTTGAATTTCATGAGGGTAACATTGTTTTATGGGCTTTCACAATATGCTTTTATAAGTTGTAATTACTATTTTATATATCGTAGACTTTAACAATTAACGTATGGCCTCAATTATTGAGCAAAAATATTGATAATAGGCTTAATAGCTAAGTGTTATAGATGTTTCCTGTTTGTGTAATTGTGTTTCAATAATAGTTAATTATCAATATGTTATAGATGTTTCTGTTTTGTGTTTCAATAATAGTTAATTATCAATATGTTATAGATGTTTCACTGTGTTTGTGTTTCGTAGTTCCTATGACATTTGTTCATACTAGACATCATGGTATTTTTTACATTGATACTTTTGGCGGTATTTAGTCTGTGATGACTCCATTGATGCATTGCTTCAGTGAGGTGATTTTTGGTGTGTAGATGAAATCAGGTTCTTGTCATAGATTGTAAAGGATAGAGTGGTTAAGAGTTTTCTATCAATCAGATTTTTCTGTAACCTTTTTGGACCATCTCATTGTATTTCAGGATTCAAGTCAATTATACAATGAATTCAAATTTTGAACCTAAAATATGATAGAAAATTTGTTTGCCAAATAAGCAACATCTTGTCTTGCATATTATGTTTTTTGGCCTTTATCTTGTAAAGTATTGATGCATTTATTTTGTGAGATCTGATTTGGTTAAGATTATTGATGATAGATCATAGAAGGTAAAGCGGATATGGTTTAGGGTTCGTTTATCTTTCAGACTATTTTTTTTTTCTGAAACTAGTTTGGGTTAACTAGACTCAAATCAATTAATTGAGGGCTTTTTAAATTTTGAATCTAAAGTATAATAGAAACTTGTAAATAGGTCAAAAAACTAAAAACTTATTAACATTAAATTTTTTATTTTTTTAAAGCTTTGTAGTGCTTTGAAGTAATTGAGAGGCCAAGTTTTCTCCCATTATAGGCATTTAAACAATGAATTAATCATATTAACAATTGTTTGATTGATCAGATTGATACATGTGAGAATGTTAAATTCAATATGTTAATAGTTTGTTAGGTCATTTCCGACTGAGTTTATCCTGCAACTTGCTATGAAATGTCTTTGTGATAAATTGGCATTCAAAATTAAGATAATTTGTTGTCTGCCACTACATTCTGCAATATTATCTCCACCATTGCTTGATAACATAAAAATTAAATCAAGCCATTAGTTTACTCATCTGTACTATTTCTGCTATCACCTATTTGTACTAATATGGCAATATGGGATCAATACTCATCTATACTGTTTCCTAGAATTATTACATCTGAGATGACTGCTTAGTTTGATGTATGGCCGTATGGTTAGCTTTGGCTTTGTGGTGTTCGAACTGCCTTAGTTCGGAAATATCTTCTGTATAAGTCCTCATTGCGTTCATAAATATCTTCTATAAATCCTCTTGCTTCTTGTGGGTATTTGTTTGCTTTCTTCTTGGGCTATTTTCCTAGCATTATCAGATTCCATTTCAGTATCTGGATTGTATGATTGGATGTTTGCTGGTGTTGCCCGGCTGTGGGTTTTTTTCCTTTTCTAGGTGGTGCTCATGCTATTTTTGTGACCTTCCTGCTATGCATGGCCGTGTCTTCTTTTCTATTATGTATGCAGGTATTAAAGATCATATCAACTCCTCCAAATGAAAGCTGTTCCACCTCAGGTATGTAGGCTATGAAGGCTAGGATGATTTCACTCATCTTTTGGTTGGTAGTAGCACTCATGGTGTAACCCTTCATTGAAAGTTTGGATGCTTATGTTTGGCTTTATGTGAGCCGAGCGCCTCATTAGATCTTATAATTCACTCTCTTTATTCTTTCACCTTTAATTTGATCGAAAATGTTTTAGATAAACCCCAAACCTTTCTTGAATGAGATTGAAAGCACAAACATTCTCATATTGTTTATGTTTTATAGCAGTTGTGGAAGGTTCAGCAGTTTAAACTAATAGAAGAACTAGACTTTGATGAGAGATGGTTTCCTTTGATTGATTACTTGAGCACATTTGGGATGAAAGAATCTCACTTCATCTCCATTTATGAGAGGCATATGGCATCTCTTGAGATAAACCTCGCTTTGAAAGGAAAGATTAATATTTCTAGGACCATTAGAGATATTAAAAGATAAAGATACTCGGCCCCAAATCTTGGAATACACAGTTGAAAACAACATGATGTCCCATGTCCGTTTCCTACTAAGTATAGGAGTTCTAACTTCCAAGTTCATGAATTGGACGGATTATTAGTTTTATTATAGCCGCTCCACCTCTTTTTTCTTACAGCATCGAACATTCTCTCAAACCAAAAATCAGATATTTGATCGAAGAAGTAGGAATTAAGGAAACTGAGAGTCTGAAAGTTTGAGATTAGTTATATTTTTGTAAACTTGATTTTTTTGTATTGGCTAAACCCAATTAAATATGTACAATGTAATTATTATATTGATATAAATTTCAATTTTATACAGTAAATTCAATCAAATTTCAATTTATGTGATTTATTTTTCTTTGTGCTACTATGTATTAAGTTTGAGCTACTTAAATCAAAATGAGCCAGCTCGTTTTTAATTTTGAGCCAAAAAAAGTCCAAATTCGAGCTAAACCATCAAAAACGAGCTGGCTCAAAAAGCGTTTGAGCCGAATCGAGCTCGATTCACATTCGATCCGAGCTGACTCGAATTGCTTTTGAGCTGGATCGAGCTCGATTCACATTCGATCCGAGCTGGCTCGAAAGCAATGTCTACGAGCTACGATCCGAATTCGAGCCACCATAAAATGCATTCAAGATGATTTCGAGCCAGTCCTGGATCGGGTCAAAATTGGATCGTTCTTAGCCTATGGGTATCCATCTAACACCCCACTCATCTTGTGGGTGGGGATGTCGTGTACTAATCCCAGGCCCATGGTCATCACCCATGTCGGGTCCTCACTTACTTTTCCCACCATGGTATAGGCACCTACTGGAGAGGATTCAACTTCGGTCCGGGGTTCCAGTATCTTCCGCACCTAAGAGCGATGGGTAATTAGGGGCATTTACATATAGTACATAATTTCTATATATTTACATATCGAACACTTCCCTATTAATTAATGTATATTATATATATTCTAAAATATATTTTAAAATAAAAAAGGCCTTGAATATTTTAAAATATATTTTAAGATAATATAAGATTTAAAACAAATAATACAAAATAAAATTAATCGCAAAAATGCCTTTAATATTTTTGATATAAAAATAATAGAATTTATATATATGCGAAATTGATTCTTTAATTTTTTTTTTGAATTAATGATTATCTTTTAAAGTTGAATGATGTTCCTATTTAATCAAAACATTAATACTCTTTTATAATTGATATGACACTTAAAATTACGCGGTGCACGAATCTTGATGTTAAAAAAAGCAATCTAAAAAAAACCGGTCATCAAGCACTTAAAATATCATTAGAAACTTTGGGATATCGGTTAAATCCTAAAATCTCAAACATGGAGTGTTTATTGTCAAATCGATCGTTCTCGGCGACAAGCCAAGATCTTACAATTTTGACTTCATTTGAGCATTCAAATACTTAAATACATCAAATGATCAAAAGAATTATTTTGAGCCGTTAGAAATGGTTCGGATTTTGCATGTATTTATAGAGACGCCACCCCTCTAATCTATAAATAGCCCCTCATTCCTCATATGAGGGGGAGGTCAAGCAAGAGAGAGGAGAGAGCTCTAAAACTTGAAAATCCTCCAAGCATAATCATGCAACCACTCGACGGTCGCTGACCACCCCCGTTGGTTACCAACCACCATCGCCGGCCATCGCCGTCTGCCGCCACCGCTGATCCTCGCCGTCGTCAATCTCCGTTGGTCTCCATCATGATGACTTTATTGTCGATTGTCTGCATCATCATCATCTACTACCAAATTCTGACACGGCGTGACTATATGGTACATTTGTTGTCGATTTTGGGATTCTATTGTTGCCTTCTCATATACAATTATGTAATCTCGTTATCAGGAGAACTTGTACTCCAAAATAAATATATAGTGGAAGCTTTTTACTGGGCTAGGCCCCATATTTTTTTCCCTCTTTTTGAGGTTTTTCACGTAAAAATTCTAGAGTTTTCCTGTTTACTCTTTAGATAGCTGTGTATGTGCTGGATTTCACAACAAGGCTAAGGCATAAACTTTTACACTATCTATGTACTTTTCTAGTTGGCCGTCTGTGGGAACTTGATTCCCATTATTTCATCTTGTATGGCGACCAAGTTTCCCAACAAGATCAAAACCACCATTGAGGTAGAGCATTTCAAGCTTTTAAGGCCTTCAGATTTTGTCAAAAACTGGGGGGCAACTCTTAATCTCAAAAGATTATTTAAATTAATATTCTGGATATCTAATTGATTATCGGTTAGAGAAACAAGTCAGCAATACTAATGAAAAAGGCCAAGGTTAAGGAGTAACTTTGGCTACAACCACAAATGGATGTTTTAATTCTACCTCTTCCACACAGGTTAACATCATCGGGTAACACCCTGAAAAATAATCTCGGATGGGTCAAAAATTCTCAGCGGATTTAATTCGACCTCTTCCATACAGGTTAACGTCATCAGGTAACACTCTGACAAGAAATCTCGGATGGGTCAAAGATCCTCAACGGATTCAATATAATCTCTTCCATACATGTTAACGTCATCGGGTAACACTCTGACAAACAACCTCGGATGGGTCAAAAATCCTCAGCGGATTCAATTCAACCTCTTCCATATACATTGCGTCATTGAGCAAACATTGACAAACAACCTCCGGATAGGTCAAAGGTCCTTGGTGGACTTCCACCTCTTCCATACAGTTAACGCGTCGAGTAACACTCGACAAACCGGATGGGTCAAAAATCCTCAGCGGATTCAATTTAACCTCTTCCATACAGGTTAACATCATTGAGCAAAGACTCTGACAAACAACCTAGGATAGGTCAAAAGGTCCTTGGTGGACGGTCTCTTCCACAGTTAACGTCATGGTGCTTGGCGAACAACCTCGGATGGGTCAAAAAATTCTCGATTAGTTCAATTCAACCTCTTCCATACGAGGTTAATGTCGCCGGGTAACACTCGATAAACAACCTCGAGATGGGTCAAAATCGCCGGTGGATTGATTCAACCTCTTCCGTTAACGTCATTGGGTAACACGTGAAACAACGCTTGGATGGGTCAAATTCAGTCAACAATTAAATCTCTTCCGGGCGGTTGCGTCAGGTAACACTCGACGACAACCTGAAAGGTCAAAAAATCATTGGCAGATTTGATTCAACTCTTTCCATCAAGTTAGCGTCGTGTAACACTTTCGACAAACAACAATCTGAATAGGTCAAAAATCTCCGGATTGATTCAACTTCTTACGTGCAGTTAATATCGTAAGTAACACTTTGAGAAACAACCTCGGATGGGTCAAAAATTCTCAGCGGATTTGGTTCGACCTCTTATACATAGGTTAACGTCATCAAGCAAAGTCTCTGACAAACAACCTTAGATAGGTGGAAACTTTGCACTTACTCCACACGGGTTAACGTCATCGAGCGAAGACTTTGGAAAACAACCTCAGATGAGTGAAAAATCCTCAGTGGATTCGATTCTACCTCTCACATGCAAGTTAACGATCAATTATCAACTGTTGAACCATCCATTGAAGTTTCAAGAAATCCAATTTCCTACAAGAAGAAGTAGGAACTACGGACCGTCGTCAGTTGTCGCTGCCGACCACCCCCGTCGGCCGTCAGCCGCCACAACCGGTCATTACCGCTATCACCATCGGTCATTACCGCTGACATCATCGCTGCCGGTCACCACCACGACCACGACGCTAGCCGCCACATCAACCATCGCTGCCGCCGCTGCTCGCCGGCTATTACTGCTGCCACCATTTGCCGCCGGTTATCCCGCTGACTACGAGGCATCGCCGACTGGCCGCATTGTTGCCGCTGCACCCGCTGGCCGCTAACCATCGGCCATCTGGCCGGCTACCACTGAATTATCTCCATTATCACTATCATCGCTCCATCCTACTGATCATTGACGCGGCTTCCACCATAGATATCGCCGCTGCCACCACCTCAATCGCTAACTATCGCCATCCGCTCAACCGGCTGGTCCACAACGGTAGCTGACGCTTTTCGAGGGAAAGGAGCCTGCCGATGAACTATGGGCCTTGATCGCTTCCAAACCCGGCCACCAAGGAAGTTAACGCCTTCTTTGAGGGAAAATCGAGCTCGTATAAACTACGGGCCTTGATCACCTCCGAACAACTCTCCTCTTAAAAAGAAGAGAAACGCTCGTCATATGAGGAGTGTGCCTTCTCCCTTGACCCTAGGGGAGTTTTTATAGACTCCAATAAGGACAAAAAGATAAAAAATCAAAGAAAAATTGCCCAAAATGGCTCAAATCAAACGCCAAACGGATGTTTTTGCTCAGGGCATCGCAGACCATGCGCTGGTCGTCAGACGCTATATCCGCTCATCTCGCATCGCTTATGCTGCGCGCCACGCCATCTCACAGATGCGCGGTCTCGCTACTCCCACTCCTCTCAACCCGCCACTTCCCAAGGCCTCAGGCCACCCACCGACTCATGCGTCTTTTGCGGATGAGTCTGGCCCCATGCCGACCGGCTGACCGACCCGCTCAGAACCGCGACGACGCATGTCATCTGTTTGGTCCTGCCTCCAACCCATTCGCCCGCTGCAACAACCGGCCGGCCGCTGCCACTTGCATGTCCGCGGCGACGCTAATGCGCCGCCCATGGCGCAGGTTCATGGGCGCCATAATCGCCGAATGGGTCCATACCTCAAATCATACCATACGTCCACATAATGTCGTCCTACGCCCGCTTCTATGATGATAATCTTGTGTTCCCATGAAGATCTTTTCTCTCAAAATGTATGGTTAATGGACCCTCAAATTTTATTAAAAAATTTACTATTTTCAAGTATTTGACCTATATATTTTTAGACGATTGAGATAATATCATCCAAAAATAGGGGGGCAACTGATATGACATTTAAAATTCTACCTGTCAGAGCACGAACCTTGATGTTGAAAGCAAGCTAATCCGAAGTTTAAACTATTCGAGATCAAGCACTTAAAATATCATTGAAAACTTTGGGATATCAGTTAAATCCTTAAATAGCTATCAAACATGGAGTGTTTATAGTCAAATCGAACGTCTCGACGAGCCGGATCTAACAAGCCTAAGATCTTACAATTCCGACTTCATTTGAGCATTCAAATACTTAAAATACATCAAATAGTCAAAGAAATCATTTTGAGCCGTCCGATGAAGTGGAGTGGTTCAGATTTTGCATGTATTTACAGAGACGCCACCCCTCCAATCTATAAATAGCTCCTCATTCCTCATATGAGGGGGAGGTCAAGTAAGAGAGAGGAGAGAGCTCTAAAGCTTGAAAATCCTCCAGGCATAATCGTGCCACCACTCGACGGTCGCCGACCACCCCTGTTGGTTACCAACCACCGCCGCCGTCAGCCGCCACCGCTGATCCACATCGTCGTCAATCTCCGTCGGTCTCTATCATGACGACCTTCATCGTCCGTCCCCTCATCACCATCATCATCGCTACCACTAGCAATGCTACAACCCGGACGCGTGACTATATGATTGTTGTCGATTTTGGATTCCCATTGCAGCTCTTCACATATACAATTATGTAATCCCGTTATTGGGAAAACTTGTACTCCAAAACAAATATATAATGGAAGCTTTTTACAGGGCACCTGATTTTTCCCTCTTTCGAGATTTTCACGTAAAAATTCCTGAAGTTTTCTCTGCTCACTCACTTCTTTAAATACATGTGTGTGTGTGCTGAATTTCACAATAAGGCTAAGGCGTAAACTTTTACACTACCGCAACTGGTTTTGTAGCACGCAATAATAGTATTGGTTGAACTATTTTTTTAAATTTCTCAAATATTAATGAATTTATTAAATTCAAGAAGGATGACATTGTAATTGAGAGAATTTTTGTTCCCAAAATAATTACTAAAACATTTTAAAGATTGAATGGATAGCTATGCAACCTAAAGTTGCTTCACCCAAGCAATCTAATTAAATGATATTAATCTAAATTGACTTAAAATGACATTATCATTTTAATTATTTTTGGGTGAACTATCTAGTGTAATTAGAGGATTATTCTAAGGTGATTAAGATAACTTAGATTTTACATGGGGTTGTTTACATTTAATTATGGTATACCAAATCTACAAGTGCAAGGAAAGTTCTACAAGAACAAGTAAATCTATTAAGGGTGCTTAAGCTTAGTTAGGATTGACCACTTATATAGGAACATTAAGAATTTCATAGGATCATTTGGGTTTAATTAAAACGTACTTATCTAATAGTTATGATAGAATTTAAAACTGTTATCGATGTAATCACATACATCTCTCTCTAAAAGAAAGATCTATTATATGCATTTAGATGGTTACATCATATTGGTAACACACCATTCATGACTGATAAATGTAATATTATAAAAATAGTTTATGTAGTATATATTATAGAAGATAGCATTGAAGTTCAATGTTAACAAAAAGTAAACTATTATAAAAGGATCATGATTTCAACATATGGGGAGTAAGGCGCCACCCAACACAAACTAGAGCGAGAAGTTTAGTTGAAAGCTGTAAGAGAGTGAATTAAAGATCAAATGTATGGTTTTGTTGACTGTGTTGAAATTAGTTTATGTGATTTTTTTTTTTTTTGGAATAGGTATCCACCCAACACCCCACCCATTTTGTGGGTAGAGATGTCGTTATGACTAATCCCACGGGAGCCTACTGTCACATTCATCACCCACATATGTCGGGTCCCTACTTACTTTTCTCACTATAATGCATAGGCTCCTCCGCCCTGGAGAGGAATCGAACTCGGTCCGGGGGTTTCCAGCCATGCTCGCCCATCAATTGAGCTAAGAGATGATGAGTAATTTATGTGATTTGGTCTATCCTATATCATGGAAATGTATAGAAAGTCACTTCATATGATAGCCTATAAGAAGAGAGGGTGTTTAGGAATCTCTTAGTTTAATGTTAAAAAATATTGCAAATATAAGGTGCTTTAACTGCACTTCTTTCCGTGGAGCCCTCCATAATGATGAGACTTGAGAGTTCAAAGATCACAAATTATCTAAATAGCTCACCATTCAAAAGTAGAGTGAGAGGAAGATGATGATGATGATGATGATGATGATATCGATGATAATGATAGTAGAGCTAAAGATATTTTTATTTTTTAGAGTTTTTTTATAATTAGTCATTGTATGATGTATTTAGTGAAATTATTTTGTTTCTTTGAATCTTTATTATGCCACAAATAGTATATTATATTATAATTTATTTTGTATATTTAAGATTATTTATATCTGTATATATATTTGTTAACTGATGTTGTTATATGTAATTGTTAAATATGTAGAGAATATAAATATTGATAAATCTTTGTTTTAAGAGGGATAGATAATTTATATATTAGAATAAAAATAAAGTGCTAAAATAATTTTTAAGAAAGATAAATGACAAATTTATTCAGAAATATTATAAAATTCTTAACTATACCTGATCTTGATTTTGCTGATTGTTAGCAAGAAGGCAAGTTGTGACCACTAACTATCCTTAGACTCTTTGCTTCAGTAAAATGATTACAAAGTCATTGAATTCACACTCAAACAAAATAATTTTAAAAATGCAACTTATAATGTGTATGCCTTTATCATCAATTATGGCGTCATTTAATTGGTATGAAATCTATGGAAGCAATATATTTATATATATAATCACATCAAATTATATTAAAAAAAATATATTTTTTATTTTAGAAATTTAAAATCAATGATGCTTTTGTTATGAGATTAAGGATATGGTTGAGATCAATTTTATTTTATACTTTTTAATTTTCAAAAATTTATTTGTTTAATATAGTTTTCAAGTCTTTTTATTTCTTATTTTTTAAAATAATTTTTGTGTGTTTTTAAAAATAATTATATTGCTGAACATATTATTTTTCAAATCAAAATATAATCAAAATAAATTAAAATTAATAACTAAGAAATAAATATAAAAATGATCTCAAAGGGCATGTAAGGACTTAGATGTTATATGAGTAAATATTAAGATTTAAGTGCTAGATATATAAATACTTAAAAATTATGTGATATGTTTGTAAATCCCAGAAAAAATAGTACTATACCTACAAAATGTTGTGATGGCCAAGAAGGTAAGAACTAAGAAGGTATAGTGTACATTTATATGACTCACTATTATTTCTCTTTTGAGAGATTTTTATACATATCACATTATATATTTACATATAAAATAATTAATTTGTATTATTTACAAACATAAAATTTAAATCTTTAATATCACATCAAAAATTATACTATCATCTACTTTTAAAAAAATCAAATACATCTTTACATGCTTGAAAAAATAAATAATATATATATATATATATATATGAAATTTTAAGTATTAGATATGTAAATACATAAGATTTTATTGCATGCAAATATTACTTCTCTTTTTATCTCTTTATCTCACCATTATTATTTCTTATTTATAATCAAACATTAAAAACTGAAATCGTTTACACTTTGCTCGACTTTTTTTTTTAATGAGGATCATGCAAGTAACTCTTTCAACATAGTCCAAAGGGTTCAAATAACTCCTCGCGAAATCAGTCAATTACAAGTTCACATTCTTCTATAAATTTGAAAAATAAAACTTTCATTCCAAAATACATTTAAAAATACATTTAAAATGATTATTCAATATGCTATGTCACAAAATATTTTGCACGAAAAAGAAACAATGCTATAAACTGTTGCACATTTTTCTCGAACTTTTCATTAATTATATGCTACGTTTCATTTACCAACCAAAAATTTCCTTAATATGCAATATTGCTAAAATCATCGGCAAGACTATAAAATGTTAAAAATAAAGTTGATAATTTTTTGTGGGAGCTTTTGCATTAACAATCATCTTATTCATCTATATTTATAAATCAACAATCTTCAATCTTAATTTTTCATTAACATTCAAATATTGAAATTCATAACAAAAGTTTAACTCAAAATTTTCAATTTTTGTAAATTACAGATGATTTGATCATGACACACTTAAATATATTGGTCTACTAATTTAAAAAATATAAGAAAGGTGATTAATATATATATATATATATATATATATATATATATATATATATATATATATATATATATATATATATATATATATATATATATATATATATATATATATATATATATATATATATTATATTGAAAATTTCTCTAGTCGAAGCACGAATCTTGATGCCGAAAATAAGCTAATCAAAAATTGAAACTGGTCGAGATCAAGCTCTTAAAATATCCTTGGAAACTTTGGGATATCAGTTAAATAGCTAAATAGCTCTCAAATATAAAGTGTTTATAGTCAAATTGAGCGCCTCGACGGACGGTTTAACAAGCCAAAGATCTTACAATTGACTTCATTTGAGCATTCAAATACACAAAATGCATCATATGATTGAGGAATCATCATGAGGTCCAATTGGAGGAGTGGTTCGGATTTTTTGTATTCAGACGCCACTCCTCCAATCCAAATAGCCATTCCCTCGTATGAGGAGAGACCAAGTGAAGAAGGAGAAGGAGCAGAGAGAGGAGAGTTCTAAATATCCTCCAAGCACAATCGTCACTTCGCCAATTAAGCGGCCATCGCCGCATCGCCACGCCGCATCATCGCCATTTTGTTGCGGTCATCGCGCTATCGGTCATCGCGTCAACATCGCGTCAACATCGTCAACATCATCAGCATCGCCAACATCATCGTCAACATCGTCCGCAATATCGCATTATATCGCGTCAACATCGTCGTCAACGTATTACTAGCTGTTCCATTTCTCATACGATTGTAATCCCGTATCGGAAGATCTTGATTCAAACTACATGTGGAAGCTTTACCCGTGATTTTTCCTCTTTTGAGATTTTTCACGTAAAATTCGGAGTTTTATTGTTCTTTTATACCCCAAGTGTCTTTGATTTCACAACGGTTTAAAACTTTTTCTACTAACGATTTTTCTAACATATATATATATATATATATATATATATATATATATATATATATATATATATATATATATATATATATATATATATATTTACTTGAGAAAAAAAAAATCATGAGCCTTTGCGAAGCTATTCACATATTATCCATTTTCTGAATAAATTTTTTTTTTTATATATATTTCAGGAAAAATTGATTCGTGCGATCTTGACATGAAGGCTTTAATAGGGATGGCAAGTGGCAAGTGGATGATTATGCTCTTTGAAACTCTAATGCTTTGTTTTTTTTTATCTATTTTCTTTGGTCGGTTTAAATTGACTTTCAAACTTGCAATTTGTATTTTCTTATGGTTTGTGCCTTTGTGGTCTCTTTATCCAATTGTTTAATGAGTTAGATGCTTTGTATGTTGCCTGCATCACTACAAACAAACTTTCATATTTTTATACTGCCATTTGTTCTTTGTCTAAGACTATAGGCATTAAAAATCATAAAGAAGATTCTAGAAAAATAAATTTTTTTTTTTTTAGAGGGAGTATTATGAAAGAATAGTATTTATTATCATAATTTCAATCACATAAAATATAAAAATACACTAAGGAAAAAAAAAAGGAGCATCTAACAGTAGTCATAATAATATATGGTGATGAGTTGATGAAATCTTCCCAAATAGTTTATATAAGAAGGGCTAATTTTTAAAATAAGTATGATTTAAAATATAATTAGTAATTTAAATATCTTAAAAATAAAATTTAGATATAGGTATATTCGCTTATTTAGACTAACTCTTGCCGAATCGATGGACATTGGTCATTTCGTTTAATTTAGTTGGTTTGTCATATTTATATAAATGCTGGATTAAAGGACTTATATAAATATTTTTTAAAATATTTTGCCAACTTGGTTGGATTTAAGCTCCACTATTATTTGTCATTTGATGAAAATTTTATAAAGAGGTATGTTTTAAATTATTTACACATATTTTTATGTTATATTTTACAGGTATTTGATTAATTAGTAGAAAAATATAATTTAAATGACTTTTTATTTAATTTCAATTTTATTTATATATAAACTAGAGTCAATTATAAATAAGTATGTTTTTAATGATTTGCACATAAGATCAAAAGTTTGTCCACATGAATAAGGATAAATATTAATATTTAGTCTAATATCTTAAATGATGGATATAATATCTTGATCATTAGTGTATAAAGAGATCTATATACATACATAAATATGTAGAAATCAAGGAAAAAAGTTAATTCAAATTGCATGGATAATCATCTCTGAAGCTTGAGGGTATAAATGGTGAAATTATATAAGTGACTCTTACAATCAGTTATTATCAAGTAAAATTTTAAATATATATATATATATATATATATGAGGTTAAAGAAATTCTTGAGAATAGTTCATATAGTTTTACACTTTTCACATATCATTATTTTTCAATAAAAAAATCTTCATCTTAAAGAAATTTGGAATTAAGTAAAAAAATATTTAAACTATATTTATCTACTAATTAATCAAATACTTATAAAATATAGTATAAAAATATACGCAGATTATTAAAAATATGCTTATTTTAAAAAATTTCATCAAAATAAAAGAAATTAACAAATTTATATATTTATGTAATTTGAGATAAAACATTAAAAATTTAATGAAATATTGATCGCAGGAATGAGATGCTTATATAAGTATCGGAAGGTTGGAATAATACAATGATGATAGAATCTCCAACCAAATTGTCAAAATATTTTAAAAAATAGTTACATGTAAATTTTACTTAACTTCCATGTATTAACTATAAGTCACTCATCAAATGGGTCAGATTAAATAAATACTTTGCCACGCGTCGATTCGACGGTAGCAAAATCACCCATTAAACGGGTGATTATACTTATATCTAAATAAGATACTTAAATTACTAATTATATTTTAAATCATACTTATTTAAAAAATTTGTCATATAAGAATTGGCAATATAAATAAGTTATATATATAATAGTAAAAGAATACTATGTGGTATATACGTATAAATAAAAAATATATAAGGTTGAATCAAACTGATTTTTTTATAAATTACTTAGATTCTAATATTGATAAATTTTTTTTAACTTTTTGTGTTCCAGCGGATGACTAGAAATAAAAATTTTAGATTAAAAATAGAGAAATATTCAAAATATCTTATTCTATAATTTTGATTTAAAGTTATATTCAGAATATTCAAATGTAGAATATCTTAAATTAGAATATTATTTATTAAATTGAAAAATATAATTATTATTATTTATTAAAATTATTTTAAATTAATTTTAATATTTATTATTTTATTGGGTTTAACTTCTAGCTTATAATTTATTATTAAATCTATATAAAATGATAAAGAGGGCAATAGTTCAAAGAAAAAATAACATTTCTTTATATATATCTAATAATTTTCAGGAAAACTATAAGAATTGTACTACATTTCTTAAATAAATTACAAGCTAAATTTTCAAATTAGGCATAATTAAAATATTAATTAGCTAATTAAGCACGAGAAAAAAAATTTAAAAATAGACTTAGTCGCTCATTCAACATTGGCCGACACGATTCTATGTGTCACGTGCGTTGAATAAAGGACGGCATAATTCTTTTTTTTTTTAAATTTGGACCAACCATAGTATTTTTTCTGTATCAGACTCATCCAGTGCTATAATCGAGTGAGGTTGGTATCGCTGGAATCATAAAAAAATTTTTCACGACTTTCATGTTGATCAAAAGCGTGATTGTTGTTCCGCTTTTTTACAAATCTAGTCGACTTAAAATATTGGACTAGTTATAGTATTTTGTTTGTATCGGACCTATCCAGTGTCAAAATCAAGCGATCTTAGTATCAGTAGAATAGTAATGAAATTCTTCACGACTTTCATGTTGACCAAAAACTGTGATTGTCGCTTAATATGCAGCAGTTTTTGCAAATGCACGCAAAAAATACGGTGTCGACGTGAAATATTGGACCAACCACAGTATTTTTCCCGTATCGGACTCATCCGGTGTCAGAATTGAGTGAACTTGGAATCTTTGGAATCATAACAAAATTTTTCACGACTTTCATGTCGACCAAAAATTGCGATTGTGCCCCGTAAGTAGCAATTTTTGTAAATACGCCAAAAAACTGCGGTGCCGACTTGAAATTGGACCAACCACAGTACTTTACCTATATCGGACTCATCCGGTGTTAGAATCGAGCGACCTGGGTATCTTTGGAATCATAACAAAATTTTTCACGACTTTCATGTTGACTATAAACTGCGATTGTCTCCTGGTACATAGCATTTTTTGCAAATGCGCTAAAAAACTGTGGTGCCGACTTGAAATATTGGACTAGCCGCAATATTTTGCCCGTATCAGACTCATTCGGTGTCAGAATCGAGCTAGCTTGGTATCGTTGGAATCGTAATGAAATTCTCCACGACTTTTGATATTGACCAAAAACTATGATTGTGGCCCGGTACGCAGTTGTAGTCATCTTTTGTAAGTTTTACATAACTTTGGTATCAAAGATAGATTCCTAGGAAAAGTTCAGCCACCTCTTTCAACAAGGAAATGTTCTCAACATCAAATACTCCAAGTCTTCTTATCCCTATTTGATACTCAAACTCCTAATGACACATGATATATGTCATTAACACCTCAAAGGATTGTTAAAAAAGCTATGCCAACAAACACTAAAATTATATTTTTTAAGTTGACTGTTTACCTTGAATTGTTCATCAATTCACTTATATTTTCACTCATTTCAGCAGAGTACAATCAACTTTATTAATTATATATATGCAAATATTATAAAGACCACTATGTGAGCATCACAGTCATTCAGAAGCGATAAATAAACTATGTAAGCTAATGTATAACAAGTTAGACTTTATAAAAAACAATTAAACATGTGACTGTGCCTAAAAAAATGACCAAAACTGCATCATGATACTTGAGATTTAGATAATCATGCTTTCAGAAGTCCCTCACAATAGGCTTACATAACCAAGCTACTAGATCCTCCTCTACTTGATGCCTATGCCGACGTCTAGCAGCTCCTGTCTCCTTAGTAGCCATTCAACCTGTGTGATGCATTAATTTGGACAATTCTAATAACATTAAAACAAGATTCTCAATTCCAAAAGGACCTAAACAAGTGATAATAAATAAAACAGTAGCCAACCAACTGTAAACATCCATAATGACAAACAACAAAAGTAAGAAAATAATACTAAAAGAGTCACATCTATATGGATAAAAAGAAGCAAAAAATATAGAGTCAGGTAAATATTTAGAGCCACAACCACTAAAAGTACAATGGATAACATGTTTACTAAAAAGAAGATTACATTCGTACATATGCTACGTTTACTTAAAAAAAAATAGAACTCATTACAGTGAAAACATAAAGTACACAAATAAATACACCATGAGACACACAAGACTTGTCACGTATACTAAGATCTATGTAAGTGATTCTGAGGACAAATCACTCTATTATGGTCAATATTTTTGCACAACCCACAGATTCCATTGTCCCGCTACACATTCTCATCCATTGTATTCTTGTATCTCCTTGTTCGGGGTCTTCCTGATCTCCTTCTAATGTTTGGAGGTGCTACATCAATCAGTTGATGATTAGACAAATAAGCTCATCAATCACTTCGGTCTGGTATAACATGAAATTTTCCTTTGTAGTAATAGGAGACATATTGTGCATGACTCAAATGCCGTTGTTCTAACACAGCTATAACATGTGAACATGGTATGTGGTATAATTGTGGCTGCCTACATGTCCAGTTACAACTACTCTATTCGTGCAGTATGACTTTAAATGACCTGGACGACATGCCAAACACCTAAAATTCATTTAAATTAATCCTTGTATGTTCAGGACATCTTCTAGCTTTACGTTCCTTTTATTGCAGCATCACTCTAACACGTGGTGCAAATATTGAGTCGTTATGCCAAATGAGATCCGATGATGTCTCAAGGCATTTAGTAAAGAGTGATACAATATTATAATAAATGCATGTAATTAGAGCTTATATCAGCAATCCACGAGCCCGCGTTAATACACCATTGAAATAATCTGATGCATTAGTACTCATGGTACCATAATAATGTTCACCATCATGACTCAGCGCCCACTTAGCTACATCCCTAGCAAGCAACCAATTGGCAGCCTCTGGTTTGATGTTCTTGATGTTTGACATATAACGTGTGAACATGTGAATGTTATTTGTGTTTCCTACTACATACATCTTCTGACACATGAACTCAACATCAAAAATACCCATAGTTCTGTACGCATTCTTGAAATTCTCTTTGAGATGGCGTAAGCAATATTGATGCAAAACCCAAGGAAAAATCCCTGCAGCCATGTACTAAGCCAAAATGATGGTCAGATATAATGCATAAGTTATTTCTTGTGGATGCAAGTGGAATCAAGTCCTGCATTATTTGAATAAACTAAGCCCAGGACTTATTGCATTCTGCTTCAACTATTGCAAATGCAAGGGGATATAAATCATTATTTGCATCAATCCCAACTGCAGTAAGAAGATTTTTTCTATACTTACCCAACAAAAATGTGCCATCAAGACTTAAGATTGGTTTGCAGTACTACCAACCAACAATGGATGGCACAAATGACTAGAATATACATTGAAAATGACCTGATTCAGTTGACTGAATGCGGTACACTATTGGACATAATTGAACATACAATAACTATGGAATGATCCAGTGAACGATATGTCTCTTTATGATTGCCAAAAATACCCTTTATCGCCTTTAGACATGCATCCCAAGCTTTCATATAAGAAACTCTAATATTGAACTTTGATTTCATACGACCAATAATTTCCTAGGCTTCAAATCCAACATATATATAATCATAGGTTGGATGAAATAGCTGATAAAATGTGAGTTACACTGCCTGTATCCACTACTCAATATCAAATGAGTACATGTGTGTGGGGTAATTATACTAGATATCCTCAAGGCATCACCTAACCTCTTGCTTGAACGAGCTTGTAGATGCCACATGCAAGATCTATTGGGATGATCATGGTGTATGCATAGCACAGTAAACTTCACCTTGTTGGAGACACATGTGACATACTCAACATTATTTATGATTGACTAACCCTAAATAGTGAATTTAAGCTATTTTTTTTTATCATGAAAGCACATACCTCAATTAAGTCACCTGGATAAAATTCTCTTCCACAAAGCCATAATCATTAGAGAGGCCATCAAAATTCATTTGTTTATTCCATTCTTGTACTATCTGGCAGGTTCGAGTATAATCATTACTACTAAACATGTATTCTTCAGCTATATTTATTCTGTAAGAATAATCTCTTAGCAAATGGCTGCTCCCAAAATCTGTGCATTGATCTTCTCCAATGTCACCTTCACTATCAACTGTGTCAATACTCGTTGCACTAAGCATTATTTTGTAGCCCTCATCTTCAATAGATAATGGTGCTACGGGTTCATCATGATATTCACCCCTACCAGCAGAAGTTGAGGCAATATGTTGAACACGAGTAGATGGAACAGTAATATCTCCCTCAATAGTATTGTTAATTACGACGTGGTGTATAAGATATAACTAAACATTAAAATCATAAAAATAAATGATATTGTGACTTCATTGAACGTACCTATGAAATTGTTGATTGAGTTCGATTTGATAAGTTTCATATGAAAGTATAGTCATGTGTTCAATTTCAATTGGAGGAACTTTAGCTCCAGTGAAATTCTGAACTTCTCTTTCCTCTGTCTGTATCAACTCAACTTCAATATATACAATCAGAAGTTGTATGGTTGCAGCAGTAATAACGAACTCACATACTTCATCGTCAGTTATCGGAGAAGCAATAAACCCGTCATCAACAGGAAATCGACATATGAGATTAACACTAAAATATGTCAAATCAATTTTTAATGATATCATGATTTTATTCTGTAGGCTTTCAAGATCGGTCCGATGTGAAACTTGTATAGGATGGTTTTTCCCACTTATGTACTTAAGAAAGAAGTCTTCACAAACACTGAGTTCACCACCATAATATAAAACTAAATAAATAATATCCAAACTCATTTTTAAATCTTAATATGTATATTGGACACATGCTAGCTGAATATCACACCTGTTCAAATCAAACACAGTATTAAGAACTTCATGGATTGAGTTGCCTATACGTGATACATCAAAAAATTACTTTGTGCTCAATAAATTAGTTTAAAGTTAGCTATAAACATACAATAAAATTAGCCCTAAACATTATATTTAACATCATTTAACCCTAAAAAAATGAAACGCACAATCTAAAACATAAACTATTTCATTTTAGCATATATTCAGCTAAAATTCAGAAACTAATATTACAATTATAAAAAAAATTAAAATAGCTTAAACTTAATAATCTGAATTTTAAACACACAATCTAAACCAACCACAATAAAAGTTAGGGTTGGAAAATTTATTTAAAACATACATAAATTAATTTTAAAAACACATAAAACACACAGAAATACACATAATTTATCTAAAACATCCACATGAATTTAAACACACATAATCACGATTTCTTTAAAATATTTATTTCTCCCCAAAAGAATCAAATATAGCATTCAACCACATAGATCTAATATCTAAACTAACTAATCACGTATTTAAACAAACCATCTATACTTAAGCACTTACCAAACACAAATAAGAATGTTTTATAAAAATTAGGGTTGCAAAAAATACCTCAAAACCCAAGTAGATCAACCCTAAATCCACAGAAAAAGGTTCTTCGGCACTGTGTGTCTGCCGGAAACTAGTGGTGGCTTCGGAGGCATCGGCGGTGGCGTCGACAACAGTGGCGGAGGCGGTGTCCTTGACCGGGAAGATGCACGGCTTAAGCGGGTGGTTTGGGAGTGGGGAGGAGATCGAGATTGAATGCCCGACGGAGGAGGTTTTTTAGAAGAGGTCGTTGCTTCAATGGTTGAGCTGTGACGTGGAATCCACATCAGCGCCAGTCGCCCGTTGGGTCTATTTTTTAATTATTTTTTTTCCATGCCTAATTAGCTAATTAATATATTAATTAGACCTAATTTAAAAATTTTGCCTAAATTATATTATAATAAATTTCATCTATGAGAATATTTGACTTATATTTTATTTATTTTATGTTTAATTTTAGATATTCTGTTATATATTTAAAACATTTACTTTTTATGGGAACAATCTTTATATATTATTCAAGAACGCTAGCATTAATAATCACATTTAAGCTTTCCCATGCATGGTTACGATAATTAATTACCTCTTGAGTTCATTATCTTCAAATCAAATCCTCGTTGTGGGGTTGTGAGCCACGTTGCTTATCTATTACTATACTTCTCAGAGGGCGCTTTAACTCTAAACACGCTTAACATTGCTAATTGCAGGGATAAAAAGTGACAACAGCATAAATACCCAGCTGCAGACTCCACCACCTATGAGGGCCGGGCAATACGGTGCAAATTGGGTGCAGAAAAATCCAATGATCAAATTCTAGAAATGATGATTAACAAGTAAATAACTATCGTTGAAGTTACATTAATATATACGTGGAAGAACGAAGTAGACTCCAGCAAGGGACAATTAGCAGTTTGGAAACACTGTGCTAAAGTCGCCTTTTCACAAATTATTGATTTCAAATTGATTGGCCTTAGTTTCTTTGCAGTTAATTACATATTGGCCACAAAACATGTGCTTATTATTATTGCGCATCAAAAAATTTGTTGCAGTAAAATAAAATTTTATGCTTTAATTTTATATAAAAATTCAGTACACATATAAATAGTTGAAAAAAGAATAAAAAATTTTAGAATTTTTATATGAAAAAAAATCAAAAAGAGGGAAAAAAAATCATAGGACCTAGCCTAATAAAAATACCTAACTATACATTTACTTTAGAGTACAGAGTTTAAATCTTCATGATTACAGGATTACAATGCGGTATTTGAGAAATCAATAAGATGAGAGTTCCAGAAAATGACTATGTGATCGAAGTTGGGTTACAACGGTTGTCGGCAGTGATTGGCTATGATAATAGGCGGTGATCGGTGACGTTTGTAGTGGTGGTGAACTTCAAATTTTTTGTTCTCTCACAGCTTTATCCAAAGTTTACTTCTAGCTTACTCCATCTTTATGACAAGAATAGAGTTCTAATTATAGAATTTTGAGAGGTGCATTTTAATCATTGTAGCCAAAATCCCGAAACACTCCATGGGACGATTCATTTGATTGTCGATAATTTTTTTAGTAATTTGACTATTCAAATGACATTCGATTTAAGTGAACTTGGGCTCGTAAGATTCGTTTCGTCGAGCAGCTCAAATTGACTATAGGCACGTCAAATTTGGATGTTATGTGACCATTCAATCAATGCCTCAAAGCTTTCATGTATAACCTTCTTTGCTTGATTCGAGCTCATTTGGGTTCTGCTTGACCCGATTTTAGTATCGTGGAACTCATCTCACTAAGTCATTTAATTTGATTGTATACATACTTTACTATGAGATTCGTGATTGATTTACAAATTTTAAAGGATATATCAATTATATAAATATATTTATATATATATACACACACACATGGCATATGGATTCCTTTAGGCTTTCAATTTTTTTTTAAAATTTTAAAGAAGATTTATTTTCAAAATTCATCTTGTAGGTTCAATAAATGTATAATGCTATGTTTAATATGTTATATGTTTTGCATTCTAAAAGAAAATTGCCTACAATTTTATCAGTAATTTGTTAATCTTCATTACTACCATCTAGTTTAGGGTTTGAGTATTTAAGGTTGAATATATGCTATGGTGAGGTATCAATTTTGGTAGAAGTCACTATATTAAAATAAATATTGATACAATACACTATGAATGTATATGAACTTCAACATCATTTGACACATAAATGTAGCTTTATGGTGCAATATCTTAACTAAGCCTCATACTTCACTTTAAATGATTTAAAGTGGATTCTATTATATTTTTAAATAATTTTATAAACTATCATGATAATGGAAGATAATTCAAATTTCATAAATTTAAGAGAAAGTGACATTTTTTATTCCAAATATTAAAATAATTTCAATTTTAAAATAGAGAGAGAAATTAAATTTCAGCATTTAGAATAAAATTATGAGAACTTTTTTTGAAAACATAGTTTGACAAATATCATTATTTCTTATTAATGCTTTGATCATCATATTTTTATTGTCATAAAAAAATATTAAATACTATATATATAAAACTATAATATTCAAAATATATTATTTCATAAAGCAAGTATTTTTTAAAAAAAATAAATGGGAAAAGTTGGAGCCCAAGTGTCATTTGTTGGTTATAATGGGCCCACTTTATCTTTGGACGCGGTTTCATGGTGTCTTCCATTTTGGCCACCTAACTGGAGCTTTATTTAACCAGAAGCGTGTCAAATATTTGGTTCGATTCCTAGTGGTTGTATTAATAGTTGGAAATCAATTTTTTTAATTATATTTAATATCTCACTAAATTTTTATTTTTAATTTAATTTTTATATCAATTTATATAGTCATCAAATTCAAAAATAAATTAAATTTCATCAAATTATATAACACTTTCATTCATTAAAAACATGAAAAAAAATAAAGATTGTTGAATAACATAAAATTCCATTTTTTTTTTAAAAAAAATATTTTTTAACTTTAGCATCTCCTCAATTATATTTATTAAAATACCCTAAATACTATTAACAAACTATTTGAAAAAACTTACAATAAATTGCACTTATATTTTCATCTAATTAAAATTATTTATTGACATATTTTGATGAACTCAACCTATAATCATTTTCTTTCTTTTGTTGAAAATATATATGTTATTAATTATAATGATGATAAAAATAATGAATAATTTTAAACTTATATTCAAAGATTAAAACATTAGTATTAAAATAAGATAAAAATAATATTTTATTTTCTAAAGGAGGACAAATGTCCATCCTTTTTAATAATAATAATAATATTATTATTATTATTTATTTTTACAATCTATTATAAAATTATAGGTTAGGCCAGCCCTGAAATTAATGGTGGAGTTATTTAGAAATTATATGGTTGTAAGGGCTACAAATCTTCTAATATTGTGGAGGAATTGACCGTTGCAATGATAGCTGTCTTGAGGTCTTTTGATGCGACTAGAGAAGCCACTGTTAGCCTACGTTTGCCTATAGAAAGCCAAAAATAATAAAGTAAGGTGAGGACAAATATGATTGAGTATCCCTCAGCCCATATTCTATTTTACTTTAGTACAGTGTGCACTATTTTAACAGGTAAAAAGAAATAGGAGGTCGATACATGTGAACCTAATTATCTCAAAAAATCATCTAAAATCACACAAAATAGGTAGGATTAGAGTAAACATTAGCTAAAAAATAATAATAATAATAATAAAGTTAGACAAACTACGGTACAAAATCTAGGGTTAAGGCTTTATTTCATTTTTATTTTAAATAATTTAAATTTACATGAAAATATGTTTCAATATTATTATTTTGCATGTAGATTTTGTTTATTATTTTAAGAAGATAGTATTTATATTTTATATAATATAATAAAACTATAACATGAATCCCAATCTATCAAGTAAGATTTAATTTTTTATTATTAATATTATTTTTCAATAATTAGTGTTAAAATATAAATTTGAAATAAATATGTTGAATTACTAGATCTTGATAATAATTTTTAAAATTTTTATCAATTAAATTATAAACACTCATACTAACATGTTTAACTTAATATTCTGACGAGAGATAATAGGAGATGCGATAAAATAAGAATTATATTATAATTTAAATAAAAATGATTTGAAATTGATAGATTTAGTGATAAAAATATATGCCTATTGAAATAATACCCCAAATCTAAAAAAATTTTGTGTAATTCATCCTAAAGACATTAACTTCTCAATTTTTTAGCAATAAGGAAGATTTACATATATTACACATAATTCTTATATATTTACATATCTAACACATAAAATTAGATATTTATTTATATAATACTTTATTGTGCTTAAAAATATACATTTTTATTTTAAAAAAATGAGTGATGATAATATTTTTGATAAGATATTGAAGATTATGTAAAAAAAAAAATTTTAATTTAAATATTAGATATATAAATATTAATTAATTGCACACTCTTAAATACAACTAAATTTGACTTGAATGAATTTTGATCACCGCACCTATTCTGCTAAAATCATGACACATATCATAACCAATTGCCTTATGATACATTTCAAACATGGTTTTGACCTACTCCATCTTTTACTTTTAAGATAACTATAATGACAGCTTTGATGGGCCTACATTTCAATTTCAAATAAAATCTTTGACATAAACTCACTAATAAGATCTCATCAAGCCAGTGAGCTGACAATGAGGCTTCAAACCAACCCAACATATTTCAACAAATATACATATCAAATAGATCTATACCTGCAATCAACGCCCTGTTTGAGGTTTCTATGAGCAAACAAACTAATCGAATCTACCTCTCTTAGGCTTCGTTTGAGAGGACTTTTTTAGTGCGTTTTACTTTTGAGAGCGTGAATTTTTAATTTTAATACTCGTTTGAATAGTGAGCTTTTTGAAACTGCATTTTAGCTCATTCTCACTGAAAGTTCCGTTTTAACCTCTTTTCAAAAAGTAAAAAATAAATAACTTTTCAAGAAATATTTTTAAACTAGCTTTTTAGGAATCTCAAAAGCTTAATCGAACGAAGCTTTAAACCCTAAAGGTTTCACTTTTACTGTAGTCAACAATTTCACTTTTTTCATTACAGCACAAAGCGTTGTGGCCCTCACCCCTTAGTTTATAGTTGCTTCTCATTCAACTGCAGAAATACCCAATTTCAGTTTGGTGAAAAAATAAAGAAGATAAAGAAGGAAAGGGGAGACGATTTGGCATCAAATATCTAGAGGTGTGAAAAGAGCTGCCGTAATAAGCAAAAAAAGTCATAAAAAAATGACGAAATGATAGGTACTTGGGAGCATACCGATGGAATGAACGAAATACGAACAAGAAATATAATATGATCATAGATCTTATGTTGCATAGGTACAACTTTTGGAACTGGATTGGTCACCGAAGACGCACTTCTCTGATCAGTGACAGCCTCTCTAGCAAAAGACATTTATACGTATAATGAAGGAATGTAACTGAAGTGCAGAGACAATGACGAGAGTAAGATGGTGTGAGAGAAAATCACTAGAATGAGTTTGAGTTTCGACATGCCCTCCGATTTCATTTCGGCTCCAACAGAACCCGAAGCTTGAATCGAAAGAGTAAACAAGGACGAGTGAGAATTTCTCGCTTGCCCCTTGACTTCTTCTTACAAGACATCACTATCTCTTCATGCATCAATATTTCATATCTTTATTGCCTCTTATCTTCTCTTGCAACTATGTAACATACTCCTTACAGATACTCACAATTAAAGCCCACAGAACTTAAAAGGAATTGGAAGAAATTAAATAGAAATGGAATTTAGTCGAGCAGAATTTTATAATATTTTTATTTAAGCAAACTAAGTTTCACTGTTAGTACACTTTCAAAAGAAGTACGAGTACAAATAAAATCAACACGCTCTCCCAACAAATACTTCTCAAAACAAATTTCCAAATTCTAAAGCCAGCTCCGAATTCAGCATTTCATGAGAAATATATGAGGCCTGTCCTAAATAATCCTGACAAGACTGATAATGATGCTCATAACTGCGTTCATATATTTTATAATACAATAGAAGATAACAAATCTTACAAGAGAAAAATCAAAGATGTCATATTTAAAAATTTCAAAGAAACTTTATGAGCTTTACCCTTTTCCTTGTATGTTGCGCAAGAATCAGCTCTAGCCTACCATGCCTAATCTCAACAGCTTAGCCTCAGCAGACGCTTACAAATGAATTGAAACCTACAAATTTACATAACTATAGATCAATCTAATTATAAGTTTAAAAAAAAAAAGTAGTTAAGCAGACTCATAATACCCTGGTTTTCATGAAACCGAGAGCTCCAAAGCAAAATCACTTGACAGGCCTGTAATTTATGTCCCATGCCATGCGCCAGTTTAGCTTTCGTGAAGTGCCTGATGGACGAGGTTTTTATTTCCCCGTAGAGAACTCTTTCTCAACTAGACGAAACATCTCTTTCAGACGAGTTGAAGAGTTGGCAATAACATTCTTTGTTATCCTTTTCTGATGCTTGGTGCTCTTCAACCAAGCAATTCCTAAGGACACGTGAACATGGCAAGCCTTGGATTTTGACTGGAGATCATCAATCTGGTATCTCAGATGCAGCTGAACAGGAAATTGAAACAAAATATCAGATGAGAATATCATGGAACGCATTATAATGGCGAAAGATTTAAGGAAGGTTCATATAATTCGCTTACAGTAAAATAGTCGCCGAGCAATACGCCTTGAAGTGTCATGACCTCTTCAATCAACCATCCATTTTTATCATGAAGGGGAGACCTCTGCTGGGTGCTGGTGACCTCGCCGCCGTAGCGAGAGATGTTCTTGTCGAATTTGTAGTTGATTTGTCTCTGGTGCACATCAGGCGAGACAGATTCCCATGGTGTGGCTGAGTAATCGACACAGCCAACTTTTTCCATCGCCTTTTGCTCGAAAGAATCGCCTTCAAAGATCTCCATGAGAGAGTTCAGCTAATGATTTCAAAGGAAGGTCACAGCTCAGACTTATGATAAAAACTTAGAGAACATATTTCCATGCATTAGATTTTACAATGGCAATAAGCAGGATAGGGGAGAGAGAGACTCACAGAAACAGGAACAATAGCGGAGAAGACCTCAGACATTTTGGCATCTTCTATACCGAGGAAAGATCCGCTCTCCTCTGATTGGAGTTCCTTCTCTTCGGACTCTTCTTCCACTATTCGCACCTTCTGTTCAGGGCTTAGAGACTTTGCCTTCCACAATGCCATGATTGTTCTGTTACAAGAACATCAGATGCTAATCATATAAGAAAATTTACGGTTGTGATTTATAGAGCCTTTTTCATACAAGGGCACATGGAATATTGAACGTATGTTAGGCCAAAGTAGAACCAGATTGTTGCGTGCTAGAAAAATAATTGCGGTAGAATAAAAATTTGTGCCTTAGATTTATTGTGGAATCCAGCACATACGCAGATGTTTGAGTAATTAATAAAAAACTCCAGAATTTTTACGTAAAAAAATCTAGAAAAGAGAGAAAAAATCACGGGGCTAGTAAAATCTTCCATTATGTATCTTTTCTGAGTATGCGATTACGTAATTGTATATGAAGGGCCGATAATGAAAATCATCAAATAACATATATGCTGGTTAAATATCAATTCAGTGGTAGTAGATGATAGTGAAATGCGAGTCGGCAACCGGCGTGATGAGCCGATGTGATGATCAGCGGAGATGGCCGGTGATACGCCGCGGATAGCGATGGCAGCGTGATAATGACGGTGGTATGATCAGCAATGGTTATTGATAATAATGATAGTGGTAGTGGCCGACGCGGCTGCAGTGGTCGCAAGCCGGCGATGGTTTGATGAGCATAGGGTCAGCGAGATGATCAGCGATAATGGTTGATGATCAGTAATAACCGGCAATGAGTAGTGGCAGCCCGCATGCGGCATAGCAGCGTCGAGTCGATGGGATACCGGCGGCATGATTGATGGTGATAACCGTCGGTAATGACCGGCGACGGTAGTCGGTAGTGACAACCGGCAGCAGTATCAGCGATGCGGTCGGCTGTGGAGCGATGACCGGCGGCGATGGATGCAGTGATAGCGTCGATAACCGGCGACGATGATGGATCGGCAGCGGCGGGCAGCGACGGCGGCGGTGGTTGCGATCTGGTGGTCGGCGGCCGAAGTGGTAATTATGCTTGGAGAATTTCAAGCTTTAGAGTCTTCTTCTTTAACTGCTTCCCCCCCATGTGAAGAATGAGGCTATTTATAAATTAGAGTGGCGTTTATACATACATCAAACCACTCCATCGGATGGCTCATGATGATTCCTTGATCATCGATGTATTTTGTATTTGAATGCGAAGTCAATTATGAGATTTTCTGTTAAATCCATTTCCAAGGATTTCGATTTGAATTTAAACATTTTATTTAGGGATTTAACCGATATCCCAAAGTTTTCAATGATATTTTAAGTCTTGATCTCATTGGACTAGCTTAGGACCACTTTCGACATCAAAATTCGTCTTGTGGTAGAATTTTCATGTCATCATCTTGCTCCTATTTTTGGATGACATTATCTCAATCATCCAACAATATATATGCCAAATACTTAGAAAATAACGAATTTTGCAATGAAATTTACGGATCCATTAACTATATATATTTTGAGACAATCTTCATAAAAAATTATGATCACGAGGCGGGTGTGGATGTATCAGTCTGTAAGCGCAAGATTTCGGGGTTATGGATCCATCAGGTACTTACGGCGCAGGAGCCAGCGTCTGCTGGCGTCCATGTGAAGCGTGCGGCTCCGCGTGTGCTGTTATTGGCCAGAGCGCTTTGGCAGCGGTATGGTGTTAACGGGTGGAGCTTCGGTCGGCGAGCGAGCGGGTGTGGGCCGAGGCAGTGGGCATGGTCCTGGTGGAGTGGCGTTATCCAGCTGGTCTGATTTTTTTGTCTGTAATTTTTTCCATTTTTCTTTGATTTTACCTTTTGGCCTATACTATAAAAAACAGGCCAAAGAGAAGACGCATCTCATATGCTCTAGTGTTCCTCTTCTTCTTAAGAGAAAGTCGTTCGGAGGCAATCAAGGCATGTAGTTTATACGGCGAGGCTCCGGTTTTCTCTCAAAAGAGGCGTCAATTGTCCTCGTCGGACCGGCCGGGTTTAGAGGCGATCAAGGGTCGTAGTTCATACGACGAGCTCATTTTCCTTGAAGAGGCGCAAGTCCTTGTCGGACCGTCGGGTTGAGGCGATCAAGGTGTAGTTCTGAGCTCCGATTTTCTCTCGAAGAGGCGTAACTCCTCGTCGGAGACCGACGGGTTAAATGGTTACTGGCGAGCTCAGTTTTCCCGAAGAGGCTACTATCCTTGTGACCGGCCAAGTTCGAGGCTCAGACACATAGTCTGGCGAGACTTTTTCCTCGAAAAAAGAGCTGCCCTCTCGTCGGACCACCGAAGTTTGAGGCCATCAAAGCGGAGCTTTGATTTCTCTCGAAAGAGCTCTCGTCGGGCGGGTTCGCGATCAAGGCTCGTCTCATCTCGAGGCTCGGTTTTCCTCGAAAGAGGTGTCAACTCGTCGGACCACCGGTTTAGGATTAAGGCGTAATTCCTTTCTTCTTGGTGGATTTCTTGAAACTTCAATGGATGGTTTAACAATTGACAAATGCAAAAAAAGCGTCATTATGAACCATCGCTCGAGAAACTCGAAGTCGATAGATAATTTGAGTATCATTACGTGATGTTCACGTTAACTTGTATGGAATGATGATAATCAAATCATTTTGACCCATCCGAGGTTGTTTGTCGAGCATTACTTGATACATTAACCCGCATAGAAGAGTCATCGAATCGGATTTTTTTACCCAGATTGTTTGTCAGTGCTCGATGGCGTTAACCGTATGGAAGGGGTAATTCGAATCTGCGAGGATTTTGGCATCCGGGTTGTTTGTCAAAGTGTTACGATGGCGTTAACTGTATGGAAGATGTCGAATTGAATCCGGCCGAGATTTTTGTATCCAGGGTTGTTTGTCGAGTGTTCCATGGCGTTAACTTATAAAGGTCGAATTATTTGTGAGGATTTTGATATCGGTTTTTTAGTATTACCCGATGGACTTGTATGGAAGAATGAAATGAATCCGGGAGATTTTTACCTATCCGGGTTGTTGTCGGTAGATGGCGTTAACCTTTATGGAAGAGGTTGAATTAATCCGTTGAGGATTTTTGGCCTATTCGAGGTTGTTTGTCGAGTGTTCGATAGCGTTAACTTTGTATGGAAGAGAATCCGAGAATTTTCACTGCTCGAGATTGTTTGTTAAAATATTCGATGGCGTTAACGCGTATGGAAGAGGTTGAATTGAATCCATAAATTTTGACCTATCCGTTGTTTAAGTGTTGCGATGATAACTCAGATAGAAGAGTCGAATTGGATTCGCGATTTTCGACCGATTGTTTTGTCAAAGTTACTCGATGGCGTTAACGAAGGTGTGAAATTTTACCTATCCGGGTTGTTTGTCGAGTCTTTCGATGGCGTTAACGCGTGGAATATGCAGTTTTGACCTATTCAAGGTCGTTTATCAGAGTCTTTGCTCGACGACGTTAACCTGTGTGGAAGAGGTCAAATCAAAACATCTGTTTGTGGTTGTAGCCAAAGTTGCTCTTTAACCTTGATCTTATTTTTCCATGAATATGATTGGAAAATCATAATTTGCAAAGCTATATCTCTTCTCAATGTTGAAATATCCTCCAACTTTGACTTGTTTCGGGATGGTAATCGATTAGATTAACATATTAACATGGACGATCTTACGAGATTAAAGTTGCCCCAGGTTTAGAAAATCAAGGAATGAAGTTTGATGAATCTTCATTCTTCGTTTACGCTCCTTAAAAGCTTGAAATGCTCTACCTCGATGATAGTTTTGATCTTGTTGGGACACTTGGTCGCCATGCAAGATGAAATAATAAATCGCTTCACGGACGACGTCAAAAGCTTGTTCTTAAAATAGAATAAAATTAGCTTTGTTCTCCAAAGATACACGATGTTTGAATTAATAAAAACTCAAAATTTTACGTGAAAAAAAAAAAAAAAAAAAACGAATCTAAAATCTTCCACTTCATTTTAGTACAAAATTTTCCGATAAGGATTACATAATTGTATATGAAAGAGCGACATGAATCCCAAAATAGCAGCAACATGCCAATTAGAATTAACAATTCTAGTGGGAGAATAATGGAATCGCGAGTCGGTCAGCGGTGACGGGCGATAGTGATAGCGCGAGATGATGATTATGATTCGTGACCGGTAGCCTGGATTAGGCGGTAATACGGCTGGTCAGCGATGATAATGCGGCAGTGGTTATAACGATGATAATTAGTGGTAGCGGCAGCGGCGTTAATGGCCGGCGGCGGTGATGCTTGGCGGCCGCGTCAGTATGGCGAGATAACACGATGATAGTTTGATGACCGAGTGTAAACAGCAAACTCAACGGCCGGCGAGTGTCAACAATTTTACCGCGTGTATCTGCGATAATGACGACGATGGTTGCAGTGATGGCCGTCGATAATAATCGGGCGGTGGTAGCAGCGGCCACCGGCGATAGTGGTCAACGGTGGCGGTAGCATGTAATCAGCGGGGAGCCGGCGGCGATGGTTATGACCGCCGGTAATGACCAAACGCAGTGGTTGCGCATACCCGGCGATGAGTGGTCGAGCAGTGGCGCGTCGGTAGCCAGAATGGCGGCGGCAGTGGTTAGCATGATACGGAGATACGATGAGGATCGGCGTTAGCGGCGACGGCGGTGGCCGTGCATAGTTGGCGCCTGGAGGTAATGGCACCGTCGAAGTG
The DNA here is from genome assembly GCA_021442155.1 of Cymbidium sinense. NCBI lineage: Eukaryota > Viridiplantae > Streptophyta > Magnoliopsida > Asparagales > Orchidaceae > Cymbidium > Cymbidium sinense. The sequence goes on from CM038215.1 coordinate 129,961,806, forward strand.
GCGATTATCTTTGATTTTCAAGTTTTAGCTCTTTCTCTTTCTCTCTCTATATGAAGAATGAGGAGTTATTTATAGATTGAGTGGCGTTTATAAATACATGTAAAATTCAAACCTCAATGCTCATGATTCCCTGATCATCGATGTATTTTTGTGTATTTGAATGCTCAAAGTTAAATTAAGAGATCTTGGGCTTTAGATCTCGTCAAGATGCTTTCGATTTGGTATAAACTCATGTTTAAAGCTATTTAGGGATTTAACCGATATCTCAAAGTTTTCAATGATATTTTAAGTGCTTGATCTTGGTTCAACTTAGGATCGACTGCTTTCACATCAGATTCGCTTGATTAGTAGAATTTTCAATGTCATATCACAGATAATGCATTTTTTTAGCTAAGATGAAAAAATGTGCAACTAGGCAAATTAAGCGCATAAGCCATTATATTATTTCTTAACAATTATCAACAACACTTCAAGCCACCCCTCAGAAAGATTAAAGTTTGCTTAATCATAGTTACGTTATAATCCTTTCCTATCAATTGAAAGTTCTAGTCAAAAGCAAGAAAAAAAATATTCTTACGTGAAGAAGAATTACCTGTTGGCCACACTGAATGAAACAAATGACTGGAAGTGGAATTTTAACCTTCCGTCTGGGTCCAGTGACTTCGCTCCATGCCTTGCATCCAAACCTCTACCGCGGCGAAGAATAATCAATAAAGAAGGGCTACCCATTGACGTCAGAGATGGGGGAATAACTTGAATGTCCTCAATATCTTCCCAGAGAAAGAAAAACTTGATCTTGTGTCCAAAAAGGTTGGTGTAAAATCCAATTATTCTTGGAGAAAGAAACAGACGACCCTGAGAAACAAAAAAAAGACAAATTACCATTGTTGGAGTAGCATAAACATACTCTTGAAATTTCAAGAACTTCGTAGACGTGAGGATTTCATCATCCAGATCCGATTTAAACGTGCAAAAGATTCACAATGAAAGGAATTATAATATATGAGAAATCAACCTGAATTGGCATTTTGCGCTTCAAGTGGCAAGTAAAATCATTGATAAGAAACTCTTCCGGTGGCAGACCAAAAAGTTTCTGGAATGCTGAATTTGTCTGAGGTGATCGCAGATTTATCTATACATTGAATCATAAAGGGCCGCGTAAGAAGATAATTTAAACTTCCCAAAAAAAAAGGATCTTAATATTACAAAAGTACCTACCTTTTTACCAACTTCTTTCTCCATCTTTGTTAAATAGTCTGAAACAACTTGGACGCCTCGAGTGTTGTTAAGAAAGATCCTCAGATGCAACTTAGATTGGCAAGCCTGAGCTAATTTTCCCTCTAGAGAAATCCATGCATCTGCCAATTCTGATAAGTTAGATTTCAAAAAGTTGACTTCAGCATGGCCCAATGAAAAAGCTTCATCAAAGGGTCCATCAAAATCATATACATTGATGTCCATTGTTGATGGAGGATCGATCATTGCATCAAATTCAAAAATTTCTGCAAATGGAAGGATAGAGAGTTTAATAGAGTGCTAACAGGTATTTTACCAGAATAATAAATAAACATTAGCAGAATTTCATAAAAATGAGGAGTCAAATATGCATTATTGAATATAATGCAATCATGAATGTTTCAGTCATAATAACATGCATTTCTACATCTCATGAGTTCTGATGTATGAGTTCAAATCATTTGAAGCATTATATTTCTCGCTAAGCCAGACCTTATGAAGAGGACACAGTATATAATTACTAGCTTACAAGTTTTATTTGTCCCTTTAATATATGAATCCCTTGATTTTGACGAATGTTGAAGACAAGGTCATGTAAGCTAATAAAATGACAATGAAAGCTAAGCTTATGGCACAAAATTCGATACTTCTTGATAGCAGCTCCTTGCCACTCTATAAGCTTCAAAGCCGCTCACAGTTTCGTCCCCCCATAGAAATTGCGCTTGGCATTTTCTATGATAGCTTAATAAGCAACTAACAAGAAGTCATAATATGCAAGTTCAGGTTGAGTACTTCGCTGTGACTGTCAAACCAAGTTTTATTCATTATTTGACAGTCACAGCTGTGACCAAAGTTCTCTTACATGTTCCAAATTTCACTATACATAAATATCAAAATCCTTTAGCAGCTCCTATTGCAATTTAAATTTGTTAGGATTCACATTAATATATTCTAGTTTGGTAGTTAATTAACAATTCTATTCACAACTTATGAAGAATAACCCTTATTGCAAGTGCATAAATATAGACAGAGTTCCAGTGAGAATCTATAGGAAAAATAAATTATGAAAGAAAAAATTAAAACGATAGAGAGAAGGTGACTGAATTACCATTCCAGTGAGGATCCAGTGTCTGGAACTTAATTGAGCTTGTTTTTGTTTTTCCGTGACAAGTAAATACTACATAAGGATCAGAGTAACCAGATGAATCAACAGCTGCTAAATTACTTCCTTCAATCAAGGCAACAGTAAGCAACCATCCATCTCCTTGCGCTTTGATTCCATGATCACTTCCTGTAAGCACAGAAATAGAAGGGCTCTATAAATACAGTTTCCATGATATTTAAGTGGGAAGGGGGTGAATGGGAAAGTAAACCAAATTTTAAGGAAATAATGTATATGAATGCAGACCAATTAGTCAGTATCATAGCCATACTGGTGTATCTTACTCTTTCAGAAGGATATTAGAGACATTTTGTAGATCTGGTTAAGGAAGCGTCTTATATTTAGCAAGTATGTCAACACAGTTGTCAAGTTAATTGCTTGTTTTTTTTTTCTTTGTGACCAGAAAAAATAAACCTTTTTTTTCAGATTCTGCTGTTCTGTAGTATAAATAATACAATGTAATAAGATTTTTTATTGCATAATATGGTGGCATGAAATATTCCACTGATTTCTTCCATGGACGCGAATCTACCGTCATGTTAAGTGTGCCAAATGCATTCTCAAAACAATTCGTGGTGTTGCAATTTCTAAGTAATGCAATGCAATTTCGTAAGTAACAACTTGTACCTCTCTGCTTCCTTGCATGTAAGAAACGACCTATCATCTTCAAAACACGTTCTCCTTGAAGAACCAAGACACCACAAACCACTACTTCTCCGATAGAATCTGGCAAATCTAGGCCTGCAAACTCAAGCCCCTGGATTGTACTACGATTTGCAAGAAGTAAATGCACAGTAACGTACAGCGCCACAAAAATAGAGGATATAACAGTAAAATTTCCAAAATATCTACATGCCAGCCTCCAATCTGACTCTTGCTCTGCCTGCAGAGAAGCCAAAATCTGCTCTTTGCCTGAACCAACGTCTTTCAAATCAAGAGGTTTGACATTTTTTGATAGCAGCTCAGCAAATTGAACATAACTTTCCTTTAGACCTTGCTTTGCACCATTTTCAATCATTCCTTTCATCATAGTACTCTGAAAAAAATTAATGCGCCAAGAAACCACTAGGCGAGATGACTGCCCTCCAGATGGCAATTGAGGGCCTGGCGTTATGCAATACAGAACTTCACACCTGAAAGAACTTCCAAATGGAACATCAGGAGTGCTCACACTTGCTAAAACAGAATAGTTTCTGCCATCAGCCTTCAGATAAGTCTGATCTTCTGTTGCTTTCACTGCTTTAACTAGTTTAGTTGCAGCTTTAATGTAGGTGACCACTCTTTTCAGGTTTTCCCCACCATTTTCAAATCTCCAGGGTTCAATATTCAGATCAGTAGTCCCCTGAATATCTGCTAACGATTGTAAAAAAATTGAGTTTTGAGAAAATATAACGGTGTTGAGTTCACTGGGGGAGACTGCATAAGACTGGTCAAGAATCACTCCGCCACTTAAATTTTCTGGCATTTCACCACCCTGGTCTTTTGATTCTAAAATCTTCAATGACTCTTCAAACGTAGAGTTGGAAGCAGCAGCATCTGCTAGTTCATTAACCTCAGGTTTTAGCGGTTCCTCCTGGATGACTTCAACAAGATCAATGTCTCTACTTGCGGGCCTCGTAACGTCTGCACCCTTGCCAGTAAAAATTAGAAGCATACGGTTAAAAAATGCACGAGACTGTGATTTTTCTTCCTTATCTGCATCAGCTTCTTCAGCCTCGGATACAGAATATGAATCCATTTTACCATTAGAATCAACTGATGGTGATTCTCTTTTAAGTTCTGAGGATTTATCAGAATTTGATGTTAAATCTTCAGACCAAGTCCGAGGTGGTGTTCCATCACAAGAAGAATTGTTCTGAGACAGTGATAAGTTAAGATGAATTTCTCCTGTAGAATTTAACAAAAACATTCAGACAACCTTAAAACAATGTCATCAAGTAAATGATTTTCTTGTTCGATCACAAGAATTGTTCTGAGACAGTGATAAGGTAAGATGAATTTCTCCTCTAGAATTTAACAAAGACATTCACACATTAAATCCAATCTTCACTGTGAGCTGACAACCTTAATATAATTTCATAAGTAAATGATTTTCTTAACTTGTTAATCAGCATACAATCTACAAATCCTAAACCAAAATAATGGTCTACTCTTTGGTATGTAAAAAGAAAATTTATCACTAAAAAATTTTACCTCATATCTTTAATTATATTAAGTGTAGTAAGAAAATAATCACAATGCTTCATTCTCATACAGACTTACATGCGTTATCATATATAAGTTCTAGGAATACTTCCTCTTCTTCTCCTCAACTAAGGCATTCTCTTCTTACTCCTCTAGACAATTCAGTTAGTAACATTTGCCTAAATGAAAGTAAAGTCTTAAGCCATTTTTTTAATGTTTGTGCATGATTCCACAAGAAAAATTGCAAATATCCAAAGAATGGAAGAAAAACATTATAAAATGCTCAGCAGAATGGCCTCGTCACTAAGCAGATCATAGGCCTTTTTTTCTTTGGGGGAAAGGTGATGAAGCATCATATTACCACATTCCTGATTCTTGGATTTTTTACTCCTGGGTTGTAGTTGATACCAAGCAGATCCAAGTGATAGATTCTCTGCATCCAAGATCTTAGCCAATGGCAACTTAACTTGACCAAGAAAATCATCACTGAAGTACTTGTCCTCATCTAACGCTGAGACAATCAATTCTTCCCTTAGGTCTCCAACCCTGAAGTTGAACTCTTCATCCCACAAAGGGTTCAAGCTCTTCTTCACAACCTTTGTCTTTGCCCGTTGCTTTCCGAGCTGTAATCTCACGTAAGGATCACTCAGCCCATTAAGATCCATTGCCAGGAGGCCACGGGCTTCGATAACGCGCACGTATAGCCTCATGAGGTAGATTAATGACCAGCAGCAAAGCAATAAGATAAACTGCGGTTCAAAACCAGAAGATGGCAGAAAAAATGAAGGAAAACCAGGCAATGGATGAATCAAACTGCAACAAATTTTGTTCGAATCCCCAATTCTTGAAAGAGAATAGGAAGAATAGATTTCCAGATAATGTTGGAATATAAAAAGGCTACGAAGAACCAGGACTTTCTGAAGTCAACAGCGTGTTAGAGAGTTAATTTTACGAAATTGATCAAAGAGAACGTGCCGGAGAAATAAAGAGTGGTTGACAAAGAGAAATAATCAAAGAATTTAGATCGGATAATACACACAAAAAATAAACCAAGGGATAAGCGGTACCCATCTCAGTAAAATGAAGCCAAATTTTCGAGGCCAACAAAGCACGTATGAAAAGCTAAGAGGAGTCAACAATTGACTCAATCTCAACACTGATCGATCAAAACAGAAGCAGCAGCATCATGATAAGCCTGAAGCTGGAAACCCATCCCACAAGCTGTAAACCCTAAGAAAATCTTCCGAGTTGAACCAAGGGACCGACGAAGCACTTGCAAATTAGAAATGAGGTAAGATTTCCGAAGAAGGCTAGAGCTTGGATGATTAGGAAGGAGATATGAGCAAGAAAGATGGCATCTTTCCTTCTTCTTCTTTGGCAGGAGGGAAAAACTGAAAAAGTAAAACATTGCAGACGTAATTTATGGGATCGGGGAGGAGACGAGAGAAGAGGCCGAAGACTTCCCCCCTGTTTCTCTCTCTCTCTCTCTCTCTCTCTCTCTCTCTCTACTTTCGTCTCCCCGCGTATCGAAAAATAATTAAATCAAAACTACTCCAAATTATTTAATGAATTTAGCATAATCCATCTGACCCATTCAACAATCTTCTCTTGTGACCTCTGCTAATCTTACAAGCAGCTCTAGTAATGTTTTATTACCACTGGATTATGGATGTTCGAGCAGTTCAAAATGGCACGCATCAGACAGAAAGAATGGAACACCACTTGCGACATTATAAGCCGGAATCAACCACTCTTTCGAGGATGAATATATTTATTAAAAGGGATAAATTTTTTTATAAAAAATAAAACTATTAAATTGCCTAATTTAATGAAAGAAATATCAATTTTTAGTGTAGCCGATTACCTGTTCAGAGCTATATGAACGGTAACAATATGCATAGAAATTTTAGGCATAAGGGATTTTGATCAAAATTTTAATTATCTTAAATTTAATATTTTTAAATACAATTTGAGATAAATATAGTGTATGGATAATCAATCAATAATTATATTATAATCTACTTTAAAAAAATTAGAGTTTTAAAATCACTCTGATTAAATTTAAGTTAGGATATTCCTAATTATTATTTTTATATATATTTAGTCTTTTTCAATCTTAAGCATTTTTTTATCAACAAATATAGTATATGATGTTGTCTAGTTGGGAATTTGAAAAGCCAAATAAATTTAAGTTTTTAGTTATGAACAACTTATTTTGTTAGAGTAAAATATATGTTATTTTAAGTTTAGATAATATTAGAAAATCATTATAGCAATGAAATGCTACAACATCATTAACCAACAATTGATGCATAAAAATCATGCTATTATATCTATCTTGAAAGAAATAAATAAACTTAAGATAAGAGAATCATAAAAAGACATAAACATGATAAAAGGGACACCTTTCATAAAATAATAAATCGCAATAATAAAATAGATATTGTACAATTCATAAAGATTTACCATTATGAAATAAATAAGATCATCACATACAAGTAGATGGAGGAGAATATTAATACAAAATGTCATAATATTAAAAATAGCTTAACATGTTGTAGTATACATAATTAATCGAAATCATAAGATACAATCAAATTAAAGATAAGTAATGGAAGTCTTTGTTATAAATAAAGGCAAATATAATATGATCGATCATATACAAGACATGAGGAAGAATAATGCTTGCCATCATATTACTAAGTATAAATAAACATGCCAATTTATTTGAAAAATCTTGGTCTAGAAAGTGGTCTGGCCTTTTTCTGGCAAAAAGAACCTTAAAATTAATTTTAGTTGCATTAATTACAAGGAGCAAATGATCTAACCATAAGAGGCTAATGCAAAGGAAAAGGGCAATCATAAAAAAATAAAATAGTTCACATTGCAATGAAAGCATACAATCTTGTGTAGTTACTTAACAACAATAATTGTATATGTGTTATACCAAAAATTGAATAAGAGATTGGGCTCTTTTGTAATACACATACCAAAATCCATATTATTGATATAAATTTTGAGGCAAGTCCACCTATATACATAAAAGATATGAATTTATTAGAAAATTATATTATTGCATAATATTTAAATTATAACTTTTTTAGCTTGACAACTGCACTTCTAATCATAACTTACATTTTCACTCAAATTGCAATACAATGTAATATCGATATAATGAAACTTAAATCAAGTTAGTTATGATGATGATAGTTCAACAGATTTTGAGTAATATAATTGGTGTTTAGAGCATTAAGCCTGTCTCATTGTTGCCCATCCAAACTGATGAATTGGAAGAAGGATTAACAATTTATCACATTGTGATGTTTATTTTTGAGATGTATATGGGGGACACCACGCAGATCTAAAATGATACTTATTGAGGTGATCGGGTACAACATTAAAGAATGATGTACCATCTCGAAAGATGAAAATCATCACCCTATAATAGACTTAATCACCAAATAAGGACTCCTAAAATATGATGGATCTTCAAATATACCAGAGATTTTTCCCCTATTTTACATGGAAGAATAAAGTAGGATTTATAGTAAATTGGGTTCTAAAGTTCTCTAAGGGGGCAAGCCCCCATAGTTAATTACATCTTAAGAAAGGTGAATTCTTAAGAATACTCTCAATTAAAGTAGGCAATTGTTGTCTCCAAAGATTTCAAGGATAAGACTATCAATAAATTGGTTATGTTTAGAAAATCAAATGGGAAAGATCATGGAGAAGACTTATTATGGAAACCAAAAGAGATAAGTAGTGAATGCTCATGATACTAGGAGACCTAATGAGCATTCCAATCTATCATATGGTCGGACTTTATATATTTGAAATTGAAGAGAATTATGTGTTTGATTTGAAATTTTATTAGATTGCTAGGGCTTATAATCCAACAATACAAGATCATGAAAATGCCTAAGAGGTGAGGATTTATGCTTGTAGCCCAAAAGAAAATAACTACATTGGATCCTAAATCTAGGAAGCTTTAGCCAGAGCTAAAGCATGACATAAATCTAAGTGAAGATGAGTATAAGGTTTATCTCCATAAGAGAGAGTAAACCACCCAATTGTTGGACTTATAACCACTTGGAGTGGCAGCCAGCTAGCTCCTCATACGCTTTAAAATAATGTTGTTGATCTCATTTTTGGAGTGAGTTCTCAACTTTCTCATCATAGATATATGACTCTTATAGACACTAAGAGCTTCTTAGTCTTAAGACACTTTTAGTGATAAGGTGACTACTTAACCTAAGCCTAGAGACTTAGAAGAGCTAGCTACTAGAATAGGTTGTGCCTTAGGGACTTAGGAAGACTTGCCTATCTTATAGCCTAAACTCAATCCATACTTTCCTTCTCAAAACCAAACCTCAAATTCAACTCAAATACCAAATCTAAATCCAAAGTCTAAACCAAATGATTGAAACCCATAATCAAATCCAAAATCAAAACCCTTCCTAAGCCTTTTGATTTCATCTTATGGACTTAGCTTTAACCAAATTCAAATAAATCCAAATTCATTTAATTTTCTCAAATATCAATTCAATCTTTCAATCAAACTATCAATTTTTAATTCAAACTTCAAATGATTCAATCCCAATGATCAAAACTAAATACAAACTCAACCAAATTTCCTTCTTCATGAGCTTGGTCAAATTTGCTTCCAAATCACTCCAAACTCAAGTGATTTTCTCATGAATCATTTATATCTTCATTTATATTCTCAAATATAAATTCAAATAGCCAAAACTAAATCCAAAATTAAACCAAAATCCAATTTATAACCTTTAAGCCAATTCCTTGAACTTGGCCAAATCCATCCAAATCAAATCAAAATTAATGGATTTTCTCTTGAATCAATTATTCCTTCAATCATCTATTTAAAAATAAATGAAATCTACAATCATCATGCCAATCAAAATCAACTCAAGTCAAACCCATCCTAACCCATTTGACTTGAAATATTCAAATGAGCCAAAACTCATTTGAACCCAAACAATTTGCAATTAAATTTATATGTCAATATTAAATTCATATATAAACTTAGTTAAATCAGACTCAACTCAGAATCAACCCAACTAAACCCAATGTTTCACTTGACCTAAAGTGGCCAATTTAACCTACATGAACTAAAATCCAATTCAATTCAAATCAAAGTGAATTAAGCCAATCCAAACTTCATGTCATGATTGTTGATCATCCTAGGTTAATCAATTATCATAAATTAGGTCAAACCAAGTCAACCTAGCCCGTGATCAAGTCAACCCTTTTAACCTATATGAACCCAAACTAGCCAAATTGCAACCTTAACCAAATTGATTACAACCAATGGCTCAAGTTCATTCCAAATTGATTATTGAACTTGACCAAAGCTATAATTGAGCCCAATTTGACCAATTGGTCAACCTAACCCAACTTAGCCCAAATTGATCTAAAGGATCAAATTGGCTAAAATCCAAATTAAATCCAAATTAAACCAAATTGATTGAAAGAAATTGAATTAATATACTCCAAATGATCATTTGAACTTGATCCAATCTTTGGTTTGACCCAATTTGATCAATTGGTCAACCTAACCCGATTTGACCCAATTTGGCACAAATGGGTCAAATTGACCCAAATTAAACCAAAAGAACTCCAAATGACATGAAATTTGGTCCAACTCATTTTTAACTCATTTCAAATCTTCTCAAATCAAATCCAATGTCATATGACCACTTAGCCCTTAATTCAAGGGCATCTCATGAGAAAAGACACTCACCTAAGTGGTCATTTTTCTTCATTGACCACTTAACACTCATCCATTGGTCCACATAAGCACTGAGAACACTGACCAAACTAAACCAAGAGGTGGTTGGGGTAGCCATGACTCATGGGGAGGTGAATTCACCTCACCTCTCTTATTATAACACTTGACATGAAGGACTTCCATCTCCCATTGCTAGGACACTCATTTATCCTTCATAGCAGCCACTTCTCATGCCTTAACCAACCAAAATGAGCCATCTAGGATGATTCCCTTCCATTCCCAACCACCCCAAGTCAAGGACACCCATTTGGAGCCAAAAAATCATAAAATAAATGAATTTTCGGCCAAAACCAAAGCATAGAAAATAAAGACCCTTATTCTCATCATATTCCCCTCGTTTCCATCCCCTAGATCTCTCAAACCAACTAACAATCATTCTCACTTGATTTTTGAGCAAAAGCAAATAAAATTAAGTGGATTATGGCAAGAAAGTGATAACACTTGGAGATTACATCATTTTGAAGTGAAGGTGAAGGTCTAGGCTCAGTCTAAGGCTTCTTCTCCACTCAAGAGCTTACTCGAATCTTCACCACTACCGGAAACCATCCCCGATGAGGTGATTTTTAAGAACTGTAGCCGGCCTAAGGATTTCTTGTTTTATAATGATGTTCGTGTGATTCTAGAAATTTCCTTAGAAAACCTCCTGCATTTTTCATTATATTTAGTCCTAATATGAATATAAAAGTTTTCCAGTGTGAATCGACGTGAACATGAGCCTATTCGAATGAGATTTCATTTAGATTTTGTTAAAATCCCATTTTTCCCGTCGGATTCTTGTTTGACCTCCAGCCGGGCTGGATATATCAACACACCATCGATCCTTCAATGGGATTGGATGGTCTAGATTTCATGCCAGATCTCCCTTTTCCGCCTTTGGATCGCCGGATCATCTGGACGCGATCCCTCGACGGACGGTCGTGATTCATCATGTGGTTCACCCATTTCTCGCTTCGTCAATGCATTCGCCACACACGGCACCACACATCCAATGCGGCACCATGGCGTGCATTGTCATCGTTGTCGAAGTGCTAACTATGTTAAGTAGGCAATTAGGGATTTTTTTTGATTTTAAAAATTATTTAAAGCACCTAAAACTTCAAAAATTCATAGAAAATAAAATACTTAACAAAAAATTGCAAATATGCTCATTGAATTCATCTTTCTGAGAGGAATCTAACAAATCTAAAATCCTCAAATTTAACTGAATAGTTTGAGCTTAATTTGAGTTTTAGTAGAAATTAAATTTCATTAATTAAACCAAAAATACACATCAGATTAAGTTGAAATTTTTGGGGATTGAAATTGAAGTTAAAATGCACCCACCATAAAAATTTTAATTCAAAAAAATTTCTAGATTGGAAGACATTACATTCTAAAGCTCAAATGGTCTATTTTAACATAAATAAATTAACGGACTTCATAAAAATCATGAAAAATCACTTAAATCAACAGAAACTTTGAAAAATCATAACAAATCATAGGAAAATTATAAAAATAAAAATAAATACTCATTTTAAAGGTATTTCAGAGGAAAATTTAATAAAATTAATCCTAATTGATTTTAAATAGTAATTAGGGCTCAATTTAAGTTTAATTTAAAACTTTATTAGCTTAATTACTCCTTAATTACCCAAGTAATTAATCCCAAACTTTCTGAGGTTGATTAATGGGATGACCCCTGCCTTCAATAAGTTTCTTGAGATTTATTTCTAGGTTAATTAAGAAAATTATTTATCTTAGCCCTAATTACTTTTTTAATTAATTAGGTAATTAATTAACATTCTAAACAACAAAGAAACCATTAATTAATCTTGCTAATCATTGTGGAACAATGAATGGGCATGGGGAATGAGGTTGGGCCTCTTTCCCATTCTTTTTCCTAAGTTTATTTCACTTGACTTGAAAGTAATTAATTTGAGACTAATTAATGGTTTAATTCATTAATTAAAGTGGATTAATTAATAAAATTAAAATCATATTCAATCCAAAACTCATCTAATTAAGTTTCTTGGATAGATCTTTATGTGTTAATAACCTAAAGCTATTTAAGAAAATTATGGCTAACTTACATGTGTGGGGAATCCATAAGAGTACTTAATTAAGTATTTTAATCTAATTAACCACTAATTGTGCCAATTGCGTTAGGCATTTTATTTCTTAGGGTAATTGCTGATTTAAATTCCAATTCATGTGCATATCATGTTGGGTCATAATTAATTGGTTAATTACTTTAAGGTAACGTAGGTAAGGGTTAATTATTTGATTTAATTCATATCATAACTTAATTAATCCATAAAATTCACCTAATTATCTTTTCATTGAACCAAATTGATTAACCAATATAGAAATGGGTTAGGAGAAGCAAAGGATTGAATATCCTCTTTTCTCCAAATCAAATCAAACATCCAAAAATAACTTAATAAGAAGTTTTGGTTACTTTAAATGATTGTATTTTATATGATTGTCCATAGAAATTAGTTGGATTGAATGAAATTATATGCTTGTGTTTCTTTATTTCTTTCCAATCATATTAAAATGTTACATGCCACTTAATTCATGCATTTATATCTTTCAAAAAATTAATTAAAAAATGATTTTCTTTATGCCAAGTTGCATGTGTTGGCTTAAGTTAAAAATATGTGTGTCTATTATCACTATTAAATCTCAAATATATTTTCAAAAGATTATTAATGAACAATAATACATGTTGTGACATTAGTTATACATACATAGGAGGTGCATGTGAATATAAGCTTAGTGTATGAAGTGAAGTTCCTTTCTTTCATTCATATATTGATTTGCATAAGCATGAATGTTAGTGGGTATATTAGTCTGGACATTCTGAGGATGCACAACTTTAAGTATCCCCAAGGAGGTTCCTACCTCACTCCCCTGGAGCAAAATAATGGTGATGTACTAGTTTGATTTCATTCTTATGCTTCTTGATATTAGAATTTGGATAGAGCTTTAATTCATTCACACAAATAAATCAATTAAATTAAATACAATTTTTGCATGATTTTCATTCTTATAGTTGTTTGTACACTCATATGAATTTAAGAATAGTGGGTATATCTAGTTTGGACATTCCGGGACGCACGACTTTAAGTAGCCCAAAAGAGGTTCCTACCTCACTCCTCTAGTGCAAAATAATGAGAAGTATTTGCTTAGAACTTTCATACATTTGAATGTGTATTTAGCTAATGAATGAGAATCCTCTTTTTATATGAAAATCATTCATGCATCTTGCATTTAAGTGTGCCAAAATATATTATATGCATAGATATGTTTAGGACTTAATCATGTGCATGCTACATATGATGAAAAGAAATAAACAAATTTGTGTTGTGTGATAGTAATTAACTCCAATTAATCTTAAGATGCCTTTCTTATTGAATGAGATTATTTAAAGTGAACCTAAACCTAAGATTAATTAAAAATATGTAATAAGCCATTCACTAAAGAGAATTCACTTAATTAATTTTCTTTAGATGTGGCTTAAGGTAGGGATAAAGGATGGTGATCCTCTCTTTTCTTCTCTTTATAACACTTAGTTGTTAAGTGTAAATTAAGTGAAATAAAAGAAAACATTAAGTAAAACTTACAAAATAATTAAGTCACTTAAAGTGAAACCATCCTTAAAATTAAATCCTCCCTTAGAAAAATATAACAAAGCTTAGTTAAGGCATACCACACAAACCTTAATACACACACCTTAGATTAAGTCACCACTTCTAGCTTTATATTAGGGCGGTGTATGGTTTGATATATATTTTGTTTTGTGATGTATTATTTTAGACTGGATGTTAGGGTGTATATTTCGTAGACTGGATGTTAGGTTGCTATTAGCCTAATTATATTTTCTATAGGGGATTATACCTAAGAGGCCACTGAAAAATAAATATAAATACCCTCTTTGCAGGTTGCTTAAGCCCCCTAAGGATAATCCAAGTTAGGAAAGGTGGGCTTGTTTACCCATGTGTAGGGTGTTAAGTCCAAATTATAAATATAATTTCTTGGGTGGAATGTATGTTTAGCTAACCTCTATTTTACAGGTGTAATTAGATTTACTCTTTCCATTTAAATGTAATTTTGTAATTAGAATTTAGGATTAGTGTTATGGGGGGATAAAGATGAGCATTAGAAAGAAGGATCTGTCCTGGGAGGCCATGTGATGCCTTGAAGTGAGCCAAATCACCCTTATAGCATGTATTCATCCTTAATTATAATTATTCTTTTGTAATCTTGGTTGTATAAGGGTAGAGCTCGGCTACCCATATTTTCTTTTTGGGTTGCACGACGGTACCCGATCATACCGGCCTTTAATTATTTTGAGTTAACTATAAAATATTTGATGTTATGTTTAGCTTGTGCATTAGAAATGACATGCCTTTTCATAGTTTTGTTATGATTGGTGTTTGTTGTATGGCCTGGATACGATTAGGCTCTTAGGAGAAAATAAATCTTTTACCCAATATTGACCTCCCTTTTAGAGTGAGCTCTCAACTTCCTCATCATAGATCTAGGACTCTTATGGGCACTAAGAGCTCTTTAGTCTTAAGACACTTCTAGTGATTAGGTGAACACTTAACTTAAGCCTAGAGACTTAGAAGGGCTAGCCATAGGAATAGGTTATGCCTTAGGGATTTAGGAAGACTTGTCTATCCTATGGCTCAAACCCTGTCCATGCTTCCTTCCTCAAACCAAACCTTAAATCCAATTCAATTTCAAATCAAATTCCAACCTCAATTTCAAATCAAATGATTGAAACCCGTGATCAAATTCAAACTTTAAAACCCTTCCTAAGCCCTTTGATTTTGTCTTATGGATTTAGCCTATATCAAATTCAAATCAATCACAATTCAATTGATTTCCTCAAATATCCACTCAATCTTAAATCAAATTCCAAACCAAATTCCAACTCTAAATGATTGAAACCCAAAATCAAATTCAAATTCCAAAATCCCTTCCTAAGCCATATGAATCACCTTCATATGCTTAGCCAAAACTCTCTTTAAACCAGATCAAACTTGGTTAATTTCTTTATAAATCAATCATTCTTTCATTTATATTCACAAATATAAATGAAATCCAAATTCAAATGAGCCAAATCAAATCAAACTAAATCAAACCAAATCAATACCTTTCTTAAGCCATATGGACCTACTTCTATAAGCTTAATCAAATCTCAAATCAACCCAAACTCAATTGATTTCTTTATAAATAAATTATTCCTTCATTTATATTCACAAATATAAATGAACCCACCCTCCAATGACCTAAAATAAATCAAACTAAATCAATTCTCTACTTAAGCCCTTTTGACCAATATCCATAAATTTGGTCAAATTTGCTTCCAAGTTACTCTAAACTCAAGTGATTTTCTCATGAATCATTCATACCTTTATTTATATTCACAAATATAAATAAAATATAAATCCAAATAGCCAAAACCAAACCCAAATCAAATCAAAATTTTAATTTTGCCTTTTAAGCCAATTTCTTGAACTTGGCGAAATGATATCCAGATCAACTCAAAACCCATGGATTTCTTCATGAATCAATCATTCCTTCAATCACTCATCCAAATATAAACATAAACTATAATTATCAAACCAAATCCATGTCAAACCCATGTTGACCCCTTTTGACTTGACATTTTTATATGAGCCAAAATCCATTATACTCCAAATTGATTGTAGTTGGATTTATATTTCAATCTTAAGCTCATATATGAGTTCAACTAAACTTGAATCAAGCCAAAACCAAACTAGTTGACCCATTTAGGTCCACTAGATCCAAAGTGACCTAATCAACCTATTTGAGCCAAGTTATAATCCAACCCAAATTGGATTGAACTAAACTCATCCAAACCTCATACCATGACTAACAATCATCCTAGGGTGATCAACTATTTTGAATTGGGTCAAACCAAGTCAACTTGGTCTTTTGACCAAGTCAACCTTTAGCCCAAATGAAACCCAATTTAGCCAAAACCCACCATATACCAAATTGATTGAAACTATTGATTCAAATCAATTCATAACCAATGATTGAACATGATCAAACCCTCAATTGAGCCAAACCAGTCTAATTGGCCATTTGACCTAAGTTAACCCAAATTGGCATAAATAGCCAAATTAGGTCAAATCATGATTTAACCCAAATTGATTGCAACTGATGGCTTAAGTTCATTCCAAATCATTTATTGAACTTGACCAAAGCCATAATTGAGCCCAATTTGACCACTTGGTCAACTTGACCCAATCTAGCCCAAATTGACCTAAAGGGTCAAATTGGCCAAAATCTAAATTGATTCAAAATTAAACTAAACCAAAGCTTACAATAATTTTCAATTAGCCAATTAAACATGAACCAACACCTAACCCAACATAATTTGGTCAAATTGGTCAACTTAGCCCATTTGACCTATTTGAATCCAAATGAGCCAAAATTAAACCTAAGCCAAATTATTCAAAATCACTTGAACCAAAACACTCCAAATGATCATTTGAACCTAACCCATGCCTTGGTTTGACCCAATTTGACCAATTGGTTAACCCAACCCAACATGAACCCATATGAACTCATTTGACCAAATGAAGCCAAACCACCCCAAAACCAACCCATGGGACCCAAGGAGCTGGCCAAATTTGACCCAAACCAGTCCTATATCACTACCAAATCAGCCCAAAATAAAGTGGACCCCACCAAAGAGGATTAACTATTGGACAAGCCCTCTTTCCATTAGATTCTCCCTTTAAGAAGCAAAGTCAACTCCCCCATCACCATGACAGCCCTCAAAACACTCAAGTGAGGCTCCACCTGACCCACCTAGCTCACCTAACCCACTATTGACCTCAATTTTAGAGTGAGGTCTCAACTTCCTCATCGTAGATCTAGGACTCTTATAGACACTAAGAGTTCTTTAGTCTTAAGACTCTTCTAATGATTAGGTGAACACTTAACCTAGCCCTAGAGACTTAGAAAAGTTAGCCATAGGAATACGTTATGCCTTAGGGATTTAGGAGGACTTGTCTACCCTATAGCCTAAACCTAATCATTCCTTCCTTCTTCCAACTCAAATCAAATCCCAATCCAAATTCCAAATCAAATCCAACTATCAAATGATTGAAACCAATTATTATATTCAAACTTCCTAAGCCCTTTGATTTTATCTTATGGACTTAGCCTTAACCAAATTCAAGTCAACCCCAATCCAATTGATTTTCTTAATTATCAAATTCAATCTCAAATCAATTCCCAATCCAAATTTCAAATCAAATCCAACTATCAAATGATTGAAACTCATGATTAGATCCAAACTCTAAAATCTCTTCCTAAGTTATATGAACCACCTTCATATGCTTAGCCAGCCCAAATTTGGTTGATTTCTTCATAAATAAATCATTCATTTATTTAAATCCATAAATATAAATGAAACCTACCCTCCAATGACCAAAAATAAATCAAATCAAATCAATTCCCAAGTCAAGCCCTTTTGACTTACATCTCTAGATTTGGTCAAATTTGCTTCCAAATCACTCCAAACTTAAGTAGTTTTCTCATAACCCATTTATATCTTCATTTATATTCACAAATATAAATGAAATATTAATTCAAATAGCCAAAACCAAACCCAAATCAAATCAAATTCCTAATTTTAGCTCTTTTAGCTAAATTCTTGAACTTGGCTAAATGATACCCAAATTAATTCAAAACTCATGGATTCCTTGATGATTCAATCATTCCTACAATCATTAACCCAAATATAAATATAAACCACCATTATCAGACCAAACCCAAGTCAACCCAAGTCAAGTCCATGTTGACATCTCTTGACTTGAAATTATCAGATGAACCAAAACTCATTTGGCTCCAAACCAATTATAATTAGATTTATATTTCAATCTTAGACTCATATGTGAGTTCAACTAAACTTGAATCAAGCCATGATCAAGCCAACTGACCCATTTAGGTTCACTTGACCTAAAGTGACCTAAAAGACCTTCTTGAGCCAATTTCCAATCCAACCCAAATTGGATTGAACTAAGCCCATCCAAACCTCACAATATAACCAACAATCACCCTAGGGTGACCAACCACCTTGAATTGGGTCAAATCAATAGAAACCTAACCTTTGACTAAGTCAACATTTAGCCCAAATGAAACCAAAACTAGCCAAAATCTACGATATGCCAAATTGATTGAAACCTTTGATTCAAACTAATTCATAATCAAAGATTGAACATGACCAAACCCTTAATTGAGCCAAACCAAATCCAAGTGGCCATTTGACCCAAGTTGACCCAAATTGGCCTAAAAAAACCAAAATAGATCAATTGACAATCCAACCCAAATTGATTGCAACTAATGGTTCAAGTTCATTCCAAATTAATTATTGAACTTGATCAAAGCCATTATTGAGCCCAATTTGACCAATTGGTCAACCTAACCTAACCTAGCCCAAATTGACCTAAAGGATCAAATTAGCCAAAATCCAAATTAATTTTAAATTAAACTAAACTAAAGCCTACAATCATTTTCAATTAGCCAATTGAACTTGACTCAACACTAATCCAACTCAATTTGGTCAAATTGGTCAAATCGGTCAACTTGACCCATTCGATCTATATGAACCCAAATGAGCCATAATCAAACCCAAAGCAAAAATTGAACCAAACCAATGACACCAATATACTCCAAATAGTCATGTGAACTTGACCTAACACTTAGTTTGACCAAATTTGACCAATTGGTCAACTTGATCCAACCTAACCCAATTTGACCTAAATAGGTCAAATCAAATTAAATAAACTCCAAACCACTTGAAATTTGAGCTAATCCACTTTTGACTCATTTCAGATCTACCTAAATGAAACTTATAGCCAAATGACCACTTTGCCATTGGGTCTAGGGCATCCCATGAGATAAGACATGCATATATGGTCATTCCCTCCCCTTGGTGACTTGGTACCCATTCATAGGTCCACATAGGCACTAAGGACCATGGCTGACCTGACCCAAAGGTGGATGGGTCGCTCATGACTCATGGGGAGGTGAAATCACCTCCCCATTCTCATTAGAGCATTTTAAATCACCGAGGACACCCACTACTCCCATGGTAGTCACCTCCCACCCTTCCTCTACTCATGTGAGGCCAAGTGGAGTGATTCTCTGCTCAAATCGAGCTCCCCATCTTAGCTACTGATCCACCAAGCTGAAACCACCGTCCAAGCTAAAGAAAGAGGGGGTGCACCCCCCTCATTCTTACTCAAACCAACACACTCACACTCGATTCAACCGTAGCAGCCAAGAAACGAGATCCTAGAGCTTCCCCTTGTATTTCTCAAGCTCCCCAAAATCCCCATTCTCAGTTTTACGTGAAATCAAAATAGGGGAGAAAACCCAGTGATTCTCAATTCCTCATTTTGCAACCAAAGTGTAATTAATTTTGTACACACCATCCTTGGACCTAGATGAGTCAAAACGAATAATTTCTCAAGCTTCTCGACTGCTGGAGGGTGGAGTTCGATCAAGACCAATTGCTTATGTGTCGTGGGTTGGTCTTCCAAGCAAACTACACCAAATCAAGGCTCGTAGGCTCAACAGGGCTTCGTTTATACCAAATAAAGCTTTCTCAATCATTATAACCACTGGCCACAAGCTCCAGTAAGGTATTCTATTAAAATTAATCATTAGCTCAAAATAAGTTGGTCTTTTATGAAGGAAACTTGTGTCTCGTGTGATTTCCACCATTATATGTGTTTGTTATGCTTCCCCGAAGGTCTGGGAACAATTTCATCTCCATCTGAGCTCGGGTGAGCTCAAATAGAGCGACAATCAACGGATGACCCATTGCTCGTAGCTCAGGAGGAGACATATCAAGAACTGTCCACTCGGCGTGATTGCAATGAACGGTCCTGATTTGATCATGCGTTGAACCTCTCTTTTCCCCTTGGAATTGCGTGTTTAATCATGTCTATTTAATCTTAGATCGGACGACCCATGTAGAAAGCGCGTTCCACCGCCAGCTGCATCAGCCTTCGACGTGATAACTTAAATAACTAATCCCATCGTGCCATGTGGAAAGCGTACCGCGTTAGCCACCACGTGGCACTGATGGGATTAAGGAGGTTAATTGGGTTAATTAATCTATTTTTAATGCTAAAAATTCTAAAAATTATAATTAATCCTAGAAAAATCCAAAAAAAAATACAAACTTGGGCTCGTTTTAAAGATATTTCAGAGTATAATCTAGAAAAATTATTATTAATTAATTTTATATAGTGATTTTAGATTAATTAAGGTTTAATTAGATATCTAATTAGCTTAATTATTCCTTAATTAATCACCCAATTGATCTCCAACTTTTTATGGATGTTTAGGGGGGTGACCTCTGCCTCCCCTATTTTTTCTGGGATTTTATTGATTGCTTAATTAGAAAAATCAATCAGTTAAGCCTTAATCACTTCCTTAATTTAATTAGTGATAATTAGTGAATGAACAATAGTTTAATTAATTATTTAAGATTAATTACCTCTATTGAATGGTAATGGAGCTTAGGGAATATGGTTGGGATACTTTTTTTAATTCATTTCCTAAGTTTTATTCACTTTTTGGAATTTGATTAGTTAATGATTCATGAGGTAATTAATTACTTAATTAATTAACTAATCTCCAAGATAAAAAATAGAGCCTAATTGAGTGTTTGAAATGACTTAGGGGTTAGGATTGAGGCCTTGTCCTTGATCCCTTTCCCTAAGTTAATTTCATCATTCTAATCAAAATATAATCAAAGAAGTCAATCAATTAATTAATAAGATTGATTAACTCAATCTAAATTCACTTCACACATAAGAAATCTTTAATTAATCTTGGCAGCTCTTTGGGTGTTCAATAATCTAAAGTTGGAGATAATGAAATTATGGTTAGCTTACATGTGTGAGAAAAATCATAAAAGTAGTTAAGTGAGATCCCTTAAGCCTAATTAACTATTAATCATGAGCCAATTGCATTAGGCCCATTTCATTTCTTAGGAGTATTGCTAATTTACTTTTCATATGGTTGCATGTCATATTGGCTCAATATTAATTAGTTAATTAACTTAAGGTGATGTAGGTAAGGGTTAATTAATTCACTTAATTCATACCTTAACCTAATTAAAATATAAAATCAACTTAAATATTCTTCATTAAACTAAATTAACTCACACATGGGGAATGGGATTAGGATTAGCAAGCCTCTTTCATTTTCTGAATCAAATCAAACTCAAAATTAAAAGTGTCATTAAAGAACTTTAGTTTATTTTAAATATCCTTATTTAGTATGATTGTCCTTAGGAATTAATTGGAATGAATGAGATCATATGCTTATGTTCCTTCATTTCTTTCCAATCATTTTAAATGTTGCTTTCCATGTGTAATCATGCATTCATTTCTTTTAAAATTAACTAAATGAAATGGTTTCTTTTATGTCAAATTGCATGTGTTGATTTAAATTAAAAATAGGGCTATTATTACTATTAAATCAAAAGTTATCTTTAAAAGCTCATAAATCAATTATAATATATGGAGTGATGTTAATTATAAATATCTATAAGTTTGCATGTGTTGATAATATAAGATATGCAATATGAAACTCTCTTTCCTTACCCTATATGGATTTGCATGGGATTTACAAATGTATAGTTCATTTGAAAAGAACACAACATCTGTCTAAATCTACTGCTATGCATCTCCATGCTAAGACTTAGGAAGAATTTCATATCACATATGTAAATCATATAATAAAATCAAATATAACTTCTTGCATGACTTCTCATTATTGTGGTTCTTTTTGTACATTTATATGTATATAAGAAAAGTGGTATATTAGTCTGGACATCCTGAGGCTACGAGACTTTAAGTAGCACCAAGTAGGTCTTGTACCTTACGCTCTTGCACCGTACACATCTAAAACTCTTATACATATGTATATATGATATAAACAATGAATAAGAAGCTATGGTGAAATTTTTAATATGAGATTTCTTAAAGAATAAGATATATACTTCCATCTTCACTCTATGCGAGATAAAATGAGGATGAAAATGTACATCTTCTTCTTTTTATGCATTTTGACACCACATAGATCCACATATGTTCTTATTGAGGGTGATCAAGTATGACATTGAGGAGAGGTGTACTATCTCGAAAGATAGAAGTCACCACCCTACAATAGACTTAGTCACCTCAACAAGGACTCCTAAGGACAGTGGGTCTGCATGTGTACTAAAGATTCTTCCCCTAATTTACATGGAAAAGTAAAGTAGGATTTATTTTAAATCGGGTTTGTTAAGTTCCCAATAGGGGCAAACTCCTATAGTACAGGAATGAGATTCTCTTAGAATACTCAGGTAAATGATCATTGTCTCCAAAGATTTCAATAGGTAGGACTATCAATTGATTAGTTTATTTTGGAAGATCAAATGTGATTGATCAAAGAGAGGGAGTTATTATTAAAGCCAAATGAAGATAAGTAAGAGATACTCACGATACTAGGAAACCTAGCGAGCATCTCAAACTATCCTATGGTTGGGCTTTATATTTTTGAAATTGATTTAATTTATTTGAGTTGAATTTTTCATTAGAAATTTAGGACTTGTGATTCCATAACACATGATTAAGAAAATTCTTAAGAGGTGAGGATTTATGCTTATGACCCACAAAGGGGAGAAGCAACCTCAGAACTAAAATCTAGGGAGCTTTGGTGAGGGCTGAAAGCACAACCTAAATCTAAGGCAAAAATGAGTATTTAGTTTGCCTCCAAAAGAAAGGACAAACCATCTGACTGCTTGAACTTACAACCACTTGGGGGTTGCCACCAATTAACTCCTCCTACAGTTTTAAATTTATGTAGGCAAGTCATATACTTTATGCAAGACAGCTAGGCTATTATTTATTTAGAAAGAGACTAAGTCTTTAAACTCACTCCCTAAAGAGACTAGATCATGTAAGGGTATGCTTCAAATGACCTAAATCTAATGCAATTTAAATTTCATTTTATTTTTATTTTTGGACAATCATTTTGACTCAGGCTGATAGGATTCATATCATAATGCATGAGAAATAAGATTATTGGCCAAAATTAGCAAGAAGGGAGGAGGTGTGTTTCCACCATGGCTCTCAAAGGTCAAGCCAAGTTTCTCTAGCAAAGGTGGAAGCCCTCTAATCAAGAGTAAAAATAATATGAATTTATGCATGATGTTATAAAAGAAGTACTCATCTAGCTAAGGGGTTACAAATTTTTTTATCTTGATTTTTAGCCTAAGCTTTAGGTGAGGCTATGAGTTCTTTATTTTTAGTTTTGAATTATTAAATTTGGTAGAAGATTTATTTTTCCTTAAGAACCTAATCCACATCCAGGCCATACATAAATCAAGGAAGAAACTAGAAAAAGGATGCCACTTAATGCACAAGCTAAAAAAATCATCAATCAATTTATAAAGCTAATCACAAAAGAAAAAGAGACCATTGTGGTCGGGTACCACCACAAAAACTCAAAAAATAAATTGACTAGCTGAGCTCTATCCTTATACAACCCAGATCACAAATAAATTAAATATCATTAAGCAAGGAACTCATTGTTATGGGGGTTTTAAAACTTCATTTCTTCATTCTTCTTTTCTTCTTCTTTCTTATGTTCTTCTTTCTTCTTTAGTTCCTTCTTTTAGATGGTTGGAAGGTGGATGCTCCAAAGGCTTCACATGGTGCATAAGATGAGATCTTATGACCAATGCTCATCCTAATCCCCATAACAATCATTCCAAAATCCTAATTATAAAATTATATGAAAAGATAAATCTAAACACCTAAAATAGAGATTAGCTAAAAAAATCACACAAATCCCAAGCATGTATATTGAACTTATCACCCCACACATGGATGACTAAACCCACCTGGCCTATTGGATTATGCTTAAGGGTATAAGCACCTACATAATAAAAGCATTTATACTATTATTTATTATAGTGCCCTTTAAGCACAATCCCCTGCATATGACAATGGTTAGACTAAGATCATCCTACCATTCATTCTACGCATATACATCCTAACATCTAGACTAAAAAATATATCACAAAATAAAAATAACCATCAAACCATGCACCATCCTAACCTAAAGCTAAAAGTGGTGACTTAGCCTAATGTGTGTGCTTTAGAGATTTGTGTGGTATGCTTAGCTATGACTTTAAGTTAGAATTTCCTAAGTGTGAAGAATGTTCAACTTAGAAGAGGGTTTCATTCAAATTATTTAGAAGTTTTGGGTTGATTTTATATTATGTTTTGATTGGTTCAAGTGAATCCTATAATTAATTACAAAGTTGTAAAGAGAGAGAAAGAGAAGAAAATTTCTCTTTTCTTCCCTAACCTAAGTAATTTCTAAAGTGGATTCATATTTTTAGTTTTGTTTAGTGAATATTTCATTATGTGTTTTTAATTAATCTTAAGTTTAGATGAACTCTAAACAAACCTATTAAAAAAAAAGCATTTTAAGATTAAGTAAAATGAACTAAATCAACAAAATATACATTACTTCATTTCTTTCCCAACATGTATAACATGCATATGAATGAGTCCTAAAGATATCTATACATACAAATGAGAATGTTTAGCACACTTTATGATGAATGCTAAGTAATTATTTTAAGAAAATTTAAATGTTTATGAGCATGATTTTCATTAAGTAGCAAAGGTGTTTTTTTATCCAACTTTCACATGCACACATGAATACATGAAAGGAATGAGTGAGTATGATGCCATTGTTAACTAGGGGTGTAAGGTACAAGACCTACTTAGGGCTACATAAAGCCTCAGAACCGTAGGGTTGTCCAGACTAATATACCACTTTCCTTAAATATAAGCATGTGTATAAAAGAAATGAATGGAATAGAAAGAATGTAAAAGTTTATGTTGGTTGATTTATTTTTATTTATGCAATTTATATGTACAAGTATAAGTATCCTTCTTAAGTAATAGCATAGTAATGAATAAGATATGGAACTAGGAAAGTGTTAGGTTCTTTTCAAATGAACTATACACTTTGCCAAATCCTATTCAAAAATATACTAAAAGAGGGGAGAAGGAAAACCTATACTAAGCACATCCTTATATTTTACTCACATGAAAACTTATAAGTAAGATAAAAGTAACACACTTTCAGTTTTGATAATTGATTCATATATTTTTGAAAATAATTTGGATTTAATAGTGATAATAGCTACACATATTCTTACTTTAGCCACACATATAATTTGACATAAAGGTAACATTTTCATTTTAAATTTGAATTTTGAAAATCATGGATGCATGAAACCATATGACACACATATTTAGCATGTTGGGGGAAAAACTAAAGCAATGAGAGCATGTAAATACATTCACTTTAATTAACTCCTAAAGATAATCTTATGAAATAAGAAAGTTTAAAGTAAATCAAAGTTTATTTAATATGATTTTTCTTTGATTTAATTTTAAAAATATGAAGTAAGTTTGTTATTCCTAACCCATTCCCACATGTTTTTGTTTAATTTTTAGGTGATTAGATTCATTTTATATTTTGATTAGGCTAAGGTATGAATTAAACATGTTAATTACCCCTTACCTACACCACCTTAGCATAGTTAACCAAATAATTATGAGCCAATGAGATGACATAAAATCTCATAAAGAATTTAAATTGTCAATGCACCTATGAAAAAAAAGCCTAATGCAATTTGGCTCATTATTAATTATTAATTAAACTAAGGGGTTTAACTTAAGTAATTTCAAAACACCTCTCACACATATGAGTTGAATTTTGATTTTCTTAATTGAACTTAGGCTCTTGAACACCTAAGCATCTACCTCAAGTAGATTAATTGAGTTCTAGAAAGTTTTAGTATTTAAAAAATTAATAAGAGAGTAATTATTGAATTAACCCTTAATTAAGAGAGGATTAAGAAAGAAAAAGAGGGTTTAAGGAATAGCTTAGGGGAAATGCTCCAAAATTATTCCCTAAATCTCCTATTCACTAAAGCAGACCGTAATCAACTTCAACAAAGGATTAAACCACAAATCAAACCCTTAATTATCCTTAATTATATTAAGGGGGTAATTAGGAAATGAATTAGAAAATTCTCTAATTAAGCAACCAATAAATCTCAAAAAAATTAGAGGATGCAGAAGTCATCCCCCAAAATTCACTCAAGAAGTTTGGGAATAATTATTGGATTAATTAAAGAGTAATTAATAAATTAAAATTTCCAATAAAACCAAAATTCAGAGAAAAGAAGTATTTAAAGTTAATCAAAATTAATTTTAGAATATTCTATGTTCAATTATCTTTCTAATATAATTTAATTCATATTTTTATGATTTTTCTAGGTTGAGATATGAATTTTATAAGTTTAGGTAATTAATTAGGAATTATTTAAACCCTAATTAATTCCTTAAACCTATGACGTGCCATGCATGCGGCTGACTCAGCTGCACTTTACACGCATCACTCCATGATTCACATTTTAAAATGTCACGTCATAGCATCGTGGGGCGCGCCGCTTTTCCTCATTTCGATCAAGGATCGATGGTCGAGATTAAAGTCGGATCGAGGGATAAAATAAATATATCATGCGATTTAATCTCGACTGTCCATCCAAAATGCGCAGATGGATGGCCATAGATCCATCTCTACCATTGTCTGTGAGCCATGGAGACCATCAATGCTTAAGGCCATGATCTAAGCTCGATTGAGCTCAGATTGGGATGAAATTTTACCCACACCATCACAATGCAACCTAGATTACATCTAACAGTCAAGATCTTATGCCATTGACATTTCTTTCACAAAGCTCTACACCACATTGAGTTTAATGGTCAAAAAATGGCATACCTCACTGGAGGTGATCACCGATGCTCGATTCCCTTGGAGAAGCTTTGTTTGGTTGAGATGAAGCTTTGGTGAAGGTTTTAGCTCTTAAGGTTGAGTGAATGGATCTATGGACCAACTCCTCCTCCAAGTGAGCTTAGCTTTCATGTAATTGGACCCTTTCTTGCCTTTAGAGCTTGGGAAAGAGCTTGGGCAAGCTTGACTTGATCCTCTGATGGAGCTTGCTAGGGAAATTTGGCTGATATTGAGTATTGGCTAAGTTCAAAACCTATGGAGCTCCCCTATTTTCACCTTGTGAAAACTGAGAAGATGAAGTTGGAAAGTGCTTGATGGAGCTTGGGATCACCGAGAAAAGACTCCTCTGGCATCTTCACACTCAATCAACAAATGGAACTGGAGATTCAAATGAATTAGGGGGAGTATATCTTCTACTTTGGCAATCAGATGGTCGAGAAGGGAGGAGCCATTTTGATCCAATTAAGCTTAGGCAGTGGATTTACTAGGCCATTTAGGCTATCGTTGAGTTCATTTTAGGCTAGGAGTGGATTAGTGGAGTCCCCATGTGCTCCATTTGAGTGGAGGTATGATCCCCGTGTGCCCATTTCAAGCCATGTGCTCAATTTGGCCCTTGGGTCAAGTTGGGCTGACCCAAACCCATTGAGTTGGGTGCACCGCCCTCTCTAGTGTTCACTTGATCTATTAGGAGAGTATCAAGTAGGTATGAAGAGGGTTTGACCAAATTCTAAGCAGAATTGGCCAAAATTTATTCTATGGCCTAGGGGTAAAATAGTAATTTGGTTGATTTTTGAATTTTGGATATATTGGGTATGTTGAGAAAATAGGTTTGGCCAAGTTTCATTGGGTTTGGATTTCATTTGGTATGGTTTGGCTCATGTTGACCAATTTAGGTCAAAATGGGTCAACTTGGGTCAAGTTGATCAATTGGTCAAATTGGGTCAAACCAAGGGTTGGGTCAAGTTCATATGACCATTTGAAATATTTAAGTTGGTTTGGTTTGATTCAATTTGGATTAGGTTTGAATTCATATGACTTCATTTAGGTCAAATGAGTTAAATTGACCATTTGACCTATTGTAGGTCATGGGTAGTTTATATTTGGTTAGTCATATGAAGTGGATTGGTATCTTTGTTTCCAATCAATTTTGGTAAGTTTGAATTTGGCTCAACCCTTTAGGTCAAGTTGGGTTCAAGATCAATTGGGCTAGGTTAGGTCTAGTTGGCCAATTGAGGCTTTGGTCAAGTTCAACAAGTGACTTGGAATGGACTTGACCCGTTGGTTTTAATTAATTTGGCTTAGATCAAGTTTTAACACATTTTGACTTTTTAGGTCAAGTTGGGTTAACTTGGGTCAAGTGGCCAATCAGGCTAGGTTAGGCTCAAATGTTGACTTGGTCAAGTTCAAACATTGGTTATGAATGAACTTAGATCATTGGTTTCAATCAATTTGTCCTATGATGGATTTTGGCTATGTTAGGTTTCATTTTGGCTAAGTGTTGACTTGGTCAACCCTTAAGCTTGACTTAGTTTGACCCAATTTGAGTGATTGATCATCTCATAATGATTGTTGATCATGATGAGAGGCATATGTGAGTTTGATTCAATCCAATTTGGTTACGATTAAAATTTGGCTCATAAGGATACTTTAGGTCAAGTGAGCCTAAGTGGGTCAAATGGCTTGGTCAATGCTTGATTTGAGTTTGATTGAACTTGTATATGGACTTATGATTGAAATATAAATCAATTTGCAAGTGGTTTGAAGTCAAATAAGTTTTGATTCATTTGACAATTTCAAGTTCAAAGGGTGAACATGAAATGAATTTTGGCTTGATTTTTGAATTGAGTTTTGGTTAAGTGATTGAAGTTTGTATTTATATTTAGATTCATGATTGAAGGATTGATCGAATCATGAAGGAAAATCAAGAGTTTGGCTTGATTTGAAATTGAAAGAATTGGTTGATTTAATTTTGAGTTTATATATGTGACAAAAATGAATATAAATGGATTATGAGAAAATTTCAAGGATTTTGATTTGATCATGATCTAGGCTAAGTACTTAAGAGGAAATTAAAGATTTAAGAAAGATTTGGAATTTTGAATTTGAATTTTTGAATTTAGTTTGATTGATTTGAATTTATATTTCACTTATATATGTGTGTGTAAATGAGAATATAAATCAGTTATAAGAAAATTTCATGAGTTTGGAGTGCTTTGATCATGATCTAAGCTAAGTCCTTAAGAGGAAATTTAAAGGACTTATAAAATTTTGGAGTGTTGGATTTGAGTTTTGAGTTTAGTTTGATTGATTTGAATTTATATTTCATTTAGGTATGTGAATATAAATGAGTTATGAGAAAATTTCATGAGTTTGGAGTGCTTTGATCATGATTTAAGCTAAGTCCTTAAGAGGAAAATTAAGAACTTAGGAAAGATTTGTGAATTGATTTCTGAATTTTGGATTTAGTTTGATTGATTTGAATTTATATTTCATTTATATATGTGAATATAAATGAGAATATAAATGAGTTATGAGAAAATCTCATGAGTTTGAATTGATTTGAACATGATTTAGGCTAAGTCCTTAAGAGAGAATTAAGGACTTAAGAAGGATTTTAAATTTGGAATTTGAATTTTGGATTTAGTTTGATTAATTTGAATTTATATTTCATTTATATATGTGAATATAAATGAGAATATAAATGAGTTATTATAAAATATCATGGGTTTGAATTGATTTGAACATGATTTAGGCTAAGTCCTTAAGAGGGAAATTAAGGACTTAAGAATTGATTTTGAATTAGGAATTTCAACTTGGAATTCAATCATGGGCTTCAATCATGTGGCATTGATTTGAGTTTGGAGAAAATCAATTAGGCTAAAATTAATTTAGGTTTGATGTTGGTTTGATTTGGAATTTGACTTGAAGGAAGGAAGTAAGGAAAGTGGTCCAAGCTATAGGGTAGGCAAATTTTCCTAGCATCCCGAAGGCATGACCTACTCCTATGGCTAACTCTTCTAAGTCTCTAGGGCTAGGTTGAGTGTCCACCTAATCACTAGATGTGTCTTAGGACTAAGGATCCCTTAAAGTCTAAGAGGAGTCATATGTCTAAGATGGAGGGGTTGAGAGCTTATTCTAAAAATGAGGTCAACAAAAGGCTCCCAATAGGTGTGGTTTGACTAACAAGGAACACCGCACGTATTGGTATTGAATGAAATGATCAAAAACATCAGACAATCACAAGAACTAACAGAGATAATCTACTCTTAACCCAAGGTGTAGAAAGAATCCAGAACTTAGTGAAATGTGGCTCTATTTATGTCGAGGACATAAGAGAGGGAATAATCTACTAAGGGATAGAATACGTGAACCTTCTATTAGGGAAGCAGGTTTAGGTCATCCACAAAGGGGATGAGAGGTTTGATTTGATTTAAGTCACACTGATGAGAAATTTCCATTGGGGAAGAGGGTTGAATTTGTTTTAATTTTTTTAGATTTGGATTTTGAGATGGGCCCTATTGGTTGACATTACCCTAAATATAGGATGCATGCTTGGGAAAAGGGTCCTTTTGGGGGCTTGAATTCCTAATCCACAAGTGAATTAATTTATTTATTTTATTTATCGTGAGCCTTATTAGTTTGCAAAGGATCAAATTGAGAAGGAGCTTATATCAGCCTGGACTTATCTTAGGTTTACTGTACCAAGGGAGAATCCGTGCATCTGTTGAACAAATTCTCTAACCATAGGGGTGGCTACTAAGAAAGGGTGCTGTCCAATCCCAAAGTAACCCAGGTATTGTCTAAATGGGGTCATAAAGGATGTGATCGAAATAGAGTGCCTGTAGGGGATGGGGTTGCTAAGGGCTTAATCCAAAACCTTGGAGAAGATGACATGGCTAGTCATATATCAAATAGGTATTCGGTGGCCAACTCAAGAAGAAAGTGCTGTGACTTACTTCTTTCAAGAGTGTTGTATCCACCAAGTGAGTGAATGCCAACCAACCTAAGGTGCCTATCAGTTTGCAACAATCACCCTAGGAAGAAAGCTCGGGGACTCGCATCCTCTTATAATGAAACTGACTGCTGGGATAGTCTGTCTTCAGCTCGACAGACGCCATCTAACCTAGGGCGACTACTGAGTGAATGCCACTGGGTCAACTCAAATGTAGTCAAGAGGAAAGGAGTCTCTGGGGACTTACCCTAAACCTCAAATATACTCGATCTAGTTAGATCATAATGAGTAGTTCAAGAAGAAAGCACGGGGACTCACATCTTCTTAAATAAAATCAACACAAGATAGCTTACTGGCAGGGCAGTGAAGTATACCATACTAACAAGGCACTTGATGGTCTGTAATGATCAAGTTAGGAAGAAAGCATGGGAACTCACATCTTCCAAAAAATGATCACTGGGGTGATATACTAGCAAGGTAGCATATAAACTCGACCTAGAGTAGCTAATGAGTGAGTGCCACAGGGGGCTTGCTCCCACATCAAAATAACATGAGATAAAAGATATGTGTTTATTTTTGTGCATGTGTTAAAAGGAATAGGATGCCTCTAGGGGACTCTTACACCTACCTTAAACACCCTTAGAGATTTTGATGAAGTGGTGGAATGGATGGTAGCCGAGAATTCCCACTAAGAAAGGATGCCGCTTGGGTTCTCTCACACCTATCTTAGTTGTGCTAATCAAAATAGGATGCCTCTCGGGTTCTATTACACCTATTCTAATAGACGAGAGATTGTGAGTGAAAGAGGATAGGATGCCACCTTTATGAACGCAGACGCAAACAATGCTTTGAAAGAAGAGAGGATTTGATAAATGGAATCAAATTTTATCCTTTTTATAAATAATTATTTTTAAACATGATTTATTTCATGGGTAATATTTCCTTAGATAGAGCCCATTAATTATAAGCATTGGGTGTTCCCCTTTATAATCAATAAGCTGATAAGATCTTCCTTGGTAGGCCTTCTCTATGATATAGGGGCCTTCCCAAGTGGGTTCAAACTTACCTCCCATCTTTCGATGGACAAATATTGGTATCCTTAGGACTAACACAAGTTCTCCTACAAAAGACTAGGGGACCAGCTTATTGTGAGCTTAAATCATTCTTGGCAAGTTTAAAGCATCTACTGCTCTCTACTGGGAACCTTGCAGATGGTGGCTTCAAAAATTTGTGCCAATAGCTTCATGGTATACTTGTGGTAATGATGAAGCTTGGGTTTGAGAACCTTATAGGACCCAACAATCTGATTGATGACCAACTGAGAATCCCCAAAGATAATGATGCTCTTGACACTAATAGTGATGGCTAACTCTAGACTGCCAATAAAAGTCTCATACTCAACTTTATTATTGGTGTAGGGGTTGGAAATATAGTATGAGAATCTCATCACATCGTGGTATGGAGTTTGGAGAACTATTCCCACCCTTGCCTTTCCTAGAAGAGTAGATCGTGGTGCTTCCCTTTTATGAAAAGAAGCTACACCATCAAAATACATCTCCCATCGGCAGTTGCTAGCCTCCCCTAAGTTCATGATTTGTTCATCAGGGAGATCATCACTAAGCAGAGAATTAGTAGGCAGTAGGTGTGCTGCGAAGAAATCTGCTAGTGCCTATCCTTTTATCGCACGGAGGGGTACAAAGGTGATATCAAACTATGAGAGAATCATGGACCATCATGCCAAATGTCTGGATAGTGTTGGCCATGTCATGAGGTTCTGCATTGGATTGGTTTTAGAGATCAAGTTAACCTTATGAGAAAGTATGTAGTGCCGTAGATTTTGAGAAGCAAAGATCAAAGCTAGGCAATGTTTCTCAATAGGTGGATAGTTTACTTCAATTGGAAAAAGATGACAGCTGAGGTAGTAGAGAGCATTCTCCTTCCCTTCGTCATTGGCTTGGGCCAACAAAGTGTTGAGAGAGTCGTCCAATGCAACAGTGTAGAGGATGAGTGGCCTACCTGGGATAGGGGCTGCAAGAATGAGTAGCTTCACCAAATACTGCTTGATGTCTTCAAAGGCATGCTAGCACTTATCATTTCACTTGAACTTTGCATCCTTTTTGACAAGTGCTGAGAATGGCTTGCATCTCTCCGATAGATTAGAGATGAAGCATCTTAAATATGCCATCCATCCTTGGAGGGATCTGAGTTGAGTTAAACTCTTAGAAGGTGGCATTTCTAAGATAGCTTTGATCTTTTCTAGATCTATTTCTATTCCTCGGTGTCGAACAACAAACCCAAAGAATTTTCTCGAAGCTACTCCAAATGCACACTTCACAGGATTCATTTTGAGGTTATATTATGTTAACCATTCGAAAACTACTCTCAAGTCAAAGAAATGGTCTTCCTTTTCTCTACTTTTGACTACTAGATCATCAACATAGCACTCAACCTGATGATGGATGAGTTTGTTGAAGATCTGAGTCATGGCTCGTTGGTATGTAGCACCAACATTTTTAAGGTCAAAAGGCATGACCCTATAACAAAAGATTTTGATCGGGATTCAAAAAGCAATATTTCTTTCATCTTCAGGAAATATTTTGATTTGGTTATAACTAGATGATCCATCCATGAAAGAGAAGACTACATGAGATGAGACGATGTCCACCATTTATTCTGATATAGGAAGAGAAAATTCATCCTTAGGATATGCATTATTTAAGTCCCTGAAATTGACACATATATGAATTTAGCCATTCTTCTTCTTAACTGGTATGACACTGGCTAATCGGGTAGGATATTTTTCTTCCCTAATGAAACCAGCACCGATCAATTTCTTGACTTCAGAAATGAACTATTCTTTGTTTTTTAATCGCATATGTATAGGAGCTTGCTTAATAGGGGTAGTGTTAGGATCTATTGCTAGCTTGTGGACTGCTATGTCAGGTGATAATTTGGGCATCTCTGCATAAATCCATGCGAAGTAGTCTTTAAACTCAGTCAATAACCTAACTAAGTCATTGGTTTCTTCTTCATTCAACAACGAATTTATGTGCATTGGGTATGGGTTTTTGCTTATCCTGAGGTTGATTTCTCTAAGCTTATCAATTATTGAATGAATCTCCTCTTCAAATTCTGACGGTACCTCTTTGATTTGGAGATCATCCGAGGTTTCTAAACACACATTCTCATAAGAGTTGAGGTTGTGTGAAAAGAACCTATCAGACTCCAAATGGTTGGTGATAACTAAGCATTAATTGTCATCATCATCGATCCATCAGAAATCCTAGTCCTACTCTGATTGTTTCCTATATTATTCCATAGCCTTTTCAAAGTACTCGACCTATGCTTGGACCATGTATGAGGAACTAAACCTTCAGTAAGATTATGAACACAAGGACAGTAAAAGTCAAATGGTAATTCCATTAATTCTTTAAATGTATCCTCCTCAAGTTCTACATTAACTTCAGGACTTGAGGATGTTGATCCCAAAAAGAATCTCTTCGACTTCATACCATTGGAAGAGTTAGAGATTTCTTTAACTACTAAACCTTCAATTTTCTGAGATGTAAGTGAGGTTAAAGCTAAGGTTCCCAGCTGCTGCTTAATAGTTTCACATCAACCTGATTCGAATACTTTGCTTTGTCTAGAGGCCTGGTCTTCATCGCTATCTGGATCGAAGGTCACCTCCAATGGAACTCGTTGAGAGGGGTTGCCTAGTATACTAATCACATTAGACTTATCCTCCGAGCTAAATTCCAAGTCTATGTGAATAGTAGGGGTTCTCCTATGAACTAACATGACTCTTGGTGGCCAACCAGGGGGGTCTTCCACCCATGGAGTCGCTCTCTGCTTCACGCTCTTCCTAATGGAGGTTGAGTCATCTTATCCAAATGTTCATATGATGGAATGAACTATGGGTGGAATGTGATATACAGATTTATTTCTTCTTCAATTCCCATTTCTTGTTCACTTGGATTTTCATTTTTCTTTTCTTTTTCTTTTGCCTTTTCTTTTTCTTTTGAATTTGAATTTTATCCAAGTTCATGAGAAAGGATATTTTGAGGAAGATAGTAGGTCGTATCCTCATAAATCTCAACCTCTCTAACTAAAAATGGCTTTTCATCCCCATTGACATGGTATTCAATCCCATCCTTTCTGAACTTGATGCACTGATGGATGGAGGATGGAATCATCTTATTCAAATGTATCCAAGGCCTACTAAGCAAAGCAGTAAACAAAGTATTTGAATCAATGATGTAAAACTTGGCTTCAATCTTCTAGTCACCTATCTCCAAAGGTAACACTATGAAACCTAAAGCCCGCTCACCTTGTTCATTGAATCCTCTAAATATCATCCAATCTCTCAGAGTGTGGAGATGTCGATCCTCAAATAGGCAAGGGTCTTAAGACTCATAATGTTCACTAATGCACCTAGATCTATGAGAACTCTGGCAAGTCTGAACCTATCCATGTCGACTGTGATGTAAAGGGGACGATTATGCTCTAAGCCCCCCCAGAAGAAGGTCTTCATCTATGAAGGTAATCCCCTAAGCTTCTTTTGTGTAATGTGCCTCCTTACTTATAGCGGTCAGCTGAGCTAAGCATATTTTAGGATCAAGGAGAGCCTTGATTATTGATTCTCTCATCTCTTTGGATAATACAAGGGCATCGTATATGCTTAGCTTAGATGACAACTTTCTTAGATGAGAGAGGACATTATAGTCCACCTTGGGTTGGTCCACCACAAGCATATACAAGGGTGGAGCATCTGGAGGGCTGATCCTCTATACCAATGACTTGTTTCCTTCATCTTGAGGTGCTACCCAGAGGTAGAACCTTGCCACTATGGAGGTTGACTGAGATCTCTTGTGGTGGTAATGGAAGGTTCTACATCGCTCACCTAGCCTTCTCCTATGGGACCATCAGAATCAGATGATTCCAAGTTTATCTCAAGAGGTGAACCCATAGTATTTAGAGTGGAAAGTCCAACTCTAAATCTGAAAGAGGAAGATCAGAATTATTATAGTTATTTTGACTTGAAGAGTTATCATAAGGAATAGAAGAAGATAACCCATCAGAAGTGACATAGATGTAATTCAAACTAGCTTTATTCTTCAATTTCTTGGATTTGATAGGTGGTACAAAGTAAAAATCAAGTAAAGTAAGTGGGGTAAGGGATTTGATGCCATCGATACAAGAGTTCTACTAGTAGAAGAAGAACTAGGTGGAGGAAGTCGCCGATGGTAGGTACAAAGGGTCGGAGGCTGACTTGGTTGGGGGCTATCTATCCTGCCAACAAAAGCTGCTACGCTTGAGCTCCCCTATTTCCGAGTTGGCACTAGCAACTTGCAAATCTTCTTGATGTTGAGAGTTTGAGCCGACTCGTGCACCGCAAGAAAGCTTGATCTTCTGGATGATATTTTTAGAGGTTTTGGATAAAGAAATATCCTAACCTTCTTTAGTTTTATAAGGATCACATGTATCCCCAAGGATTACCCTAATGAAACTGGATGGTTGTTCCACAATATATTCCTTCAGGATAACTACAACACAGGTCTTGAAGCTATGTTCAAGCCTGTCCTTAAATGTGAAGCAATCCTCCAAAACTTGGCCTAACATACGATGGTAGGGGAAAAAGTTAGGATCTTGAATTTTTCCTACTTCCTTTGGTCTCCAAGGCTCGTGTAGTTGAAAATTAGGTTTCTTTAAGAGATTCTTAAAGATATTCCTGATTACCTCCATCTTAAATGAATAAGGTTTGTTAAGATTATCTAAAAGAGTAGGTGGACCATAGCTACCGGCCGTAGGTATGTGTGTCTCTGCTGCTAGTGGTATGGCTGAGGAGGCGACGGTGCTAGCTATGGAGATTACTGTGGAGGTCAGTAGGGTTGCCTTGGTGGTGGTAAAGGAGGTGAAAGTGAAGGCTGCTGAGGTCGTGGTCTCTTAGACTAATCTCTAACTGGTTGCTTCCCCTTATCTACTATTGTCACTATCCTAGTTTCTTCTCATAGACCTTTCATAGCTTTGCTTTGGGCAACTGGTCTTGAAAAGGCAACTGTTTGGCCTCTCCTTGTAGGCTAGCCACCTTATTGAATAATTTCTCAAATATTTTGATAGTGAATCCTTAAGCATGAAGATGACCGGGCCATGGATATTCTTTAAAAGAATCTCAATAGTATATTGCTTAGACAACTGTGGTTCGCATTTCATACTCAGATTATGTCATCAGAGAATATAATCAATAAGAGACTCACCTGGTTATTGTGCTATAATGAGATCGCCTACAGTAACCTTTTGCTGAGCTCCATCAAACCTCTTGATAAAGAGTTGCTCCAACTCAACAAATGTCTTTACTAAACTATTGGGGAGTTCAGCAAACCAATCGAAAGCAATCCCTGCTAGGCTACTAATGAAGAGGTGGAATAGGAAAGCATTGCTGCCATCGGCATTGCAACAACTGGCTCTGAAGTGTGCTATATGCAGCCTTGGGTTTCCACTGCCATCGAAGCTCATGAAGGAAGGTGTGGTGCGAAACCCTTGAGATATTGGATTGCATCAAATTCCATTGGGTAGGGTCTACCATTTGGAACCGATGATCCTCCTCGGGCTTGAGCCAACGCTTCCTTCACTTGTTGCTCAACCATGGATCTACTGTCTTTCTCCTGTATAGAGGTACTTTCCACTACCTTCCTATACATGCTAGTGCTACCTTGCTCAACGGGAGGTAAGGTCTTGGCTGGGTCCAAGACATGCACTAACTCTGGCTGACTAATATTTGTTGTAGTAGGATGAACTACTGGGGCTTATTTCTGAAGTATTGAAACTACAACTAATAAGTCCTCAAGCTTCCTCGCCATCCTATTTATCTTTCATTTTCCTTAATATGGTGTTGATTGATTGTGTCTTCTGATCAACCTCATCACCTTCATGGCATCGCGAGAGAGATCCCCTAGTATCTACCATACCCCATGAAGTCTCCCAAAAATCATCTTCATTGGGATCAAAGTGATCTCTCCTCATCCATCATACCTAGAATTTTCTTCTCTACAAGATAATGTGCTACTATCTCCTCAAGAGAATGATCAATTGGGAACAAATGATCTCGACCGATGATCAATCGTCATGTACGAGAGGCACCAACCTCGCTACCGGAGAGAGTCAATCCTATGAGGACTATATTCACTAGAGGAGACACACTCCTCACTGTCACTAACTATGAAAGGGGTGAAATTCCTAGGAGGTCTTACTATCATCGGTGCAGCTGGACTATCATCTATTACCTCTACAATAGCTGCCACCATCTCCATGTCTTGCTGAACTAGTGGAGTTGGTGAAGGGACGACCATTATTCTTTGGGGTTGCCACTCCCTTCGGAGCAAACGATCAAGCAGGAGAGCTTGGCCTCGCCATAGTAGGTGGTGTAGATGGAGTAGGATCCTCTAGCGATCACCAAGGTACGCCCCCAATATGGCCTTCATGGCCTTTGGTGGAATTGAGATGAGACGTGAACAGATGACGGGACGGAGTGGTGTGGTGGAGACACCACGACTCTATGAACGGAGCTATCCGCGGATGACCGGTCCTAGTAGAAGGATGATGCGGGCGGCAAGGCCGATGAAAATTAACGAAAGTGCGAAGCTACTTAGGCAACCTAACCTCTCCCCTACTGATGAATGATGTATGGGCCTCCGCCCTCTCCTCCAAAGGTGTTTCTCACATTATGGGAGAATGGATCTCAAATCAAATTGAGCTCCGCATCCCAACCCATGCAAGAATGATCAGGCAGATACCACCTCCTCCAGAACCGAGGGTCGGGTGAACCACTGGAGGTGAAATCCTAGCATCCTCTTTGTCTGACCCAAAGAGAGAGAGGATGAAATTGGTTCGCTGGAACCAGCGGGGTGATCAAAGTAGGTACCTCCTCTGCAATTAATCGCATAGCAGCCTCCATCTCCTTGGTAATCATAGTATGATACCACTTGATCATGCAATTTTTATTTCTCCTCTGTGTCTGCGTAGGATGAGTAGAGTGATAACTAGACCCAACCTCAAAGGCTGGGGAGGCAATCTTTGAAATTAGAGGAGCCTTACCCTTAGGGTGCTAAAGAGTGGGTGCTAGTCCTTATTGGGGCATCATGGGAAACCATGGGGCGCTCAAGCACTATCACTATCATTACTGAAATTGGTGGGATTGCCACTACTTTCCTCTTTAATGAGGGGATATCAAAATGGGATCATCCGATGACTTTCTACCCCACCACCATGTCTAATGAGGTGAGGGGAGTGCCCTCACCGGTGATCTTCACCTCAAATCCCGCCAAAATGGATATGGTGTATGATCGCCGGATTGGCTGATCTAAGGCTAAGTCCATGTCTTGTGAGAAAGTAAACAAAAACTTCTATGAGCCTGCCATTTCTAATCAACTGCAAAATCTAAAGGACTGAACTGTAGTTGCAATTGTAACTGATGTTGAGAATCTGTAATATTGGAAACAAGCTTAGATCAGGTTTTTATTTTTATTGATTTCTAATTTTGAATTTAAAATTTGAATCCACATCCAACATCTTAGAAGTGTTAAGTGGGTTTGAAATGGATTAGAGAAGACTTAGAAATTTGATTGGTAAGAGGAATTTTTGAATATGAATCTAACTTCAACAAATTTAAATATGTTGAAAGATGGATTCAAATATTTTTAGAAAGATGCTTCCATAGGTTCATATTTGAAATTAGATTTTGATTTGAAGACCCTTACCTTTAACAAATTTTGGCATGTTAAAGTAATTCACTTAGCATATTTGGGTATGCTAAGTAAAGTGTTTGAAAATACTTATTTCTTTTTGTGTGAATTATTGTTGATTTTGAAAATTGGAATTCCCATTTAGAAAATTTAGGTATGCTAAGTGAGGAACCCAAGTGTGTTTTATTTTTGAAAGATTTTTGAAAATAGGATTCTTA
This sequence comes from Cymbidium sinense, assembly GCA_021442155.1. Lineage (NCBI taxonomy): Eukaryota > Viridiplantae > Streptophyta > Magnoliopsida > Asparagales > Orchidaceae > Cymbidium > Cymbidium sinense. The sequence continues at coordinate 130,002,025 of CM038215.1, forward strand.
ACAAATTTGAGTATGCTAAAAAAGTCTTAAACTATTTCATTTGTTTTGGATATTTTGAATTTTGCAAAAGTAGGATCCTTAGCAAATTTGGGTATACTAAGGAAATCCTATTGTGTTTCCTTTTCTTTTGTTTTGAATTATTTTTGATTGAAAGTGGAGACTTTACTTTAACAAATATGGTATGCTAAAGATGAAGTTCCACTTAATTTTTTGAAATGGAGATTTCACTTAGCAAATTTGAGTATGCTAAATGAAATTCCAAAAGATGTGTTCATAATTTTTGTGTTTTTGGTTTAGTTTTGAAAATGGGAACTTTTCTTTGGCAAATTTTGTATGCTAAAGAGTGAAGTTCCAAAAGTGTTTGAAAATTTCTTTGGTTTTGAATTTGGAGACTTCACTTAGCAAATTTGAGTATGCTAAATGAAGTTCCAAATGTGTTTGAAAATTCTTTTGGTTTTGAACTTAGAGACTTCACTTAGCAAATTTGAGTATGCTAAATGAAGTTCCAAATGTGTTTTAAAATTTTTGGTTTTGAATTTGGAGACTTTACTTAGCAAATTTGAGTATGCTAAATGATGTTCCAAATGTGTTTGAAAATTTTTTTGTTATGAATTTGGAGACTTCACTTAGTAAATTTGAGTATACTAAATGAACTTCCAAATGTGTTTGAAAATTTTTGGTTTTGGATTTGGAGACTTCAGTTAGCAAATTTGAGTATGCTAAATGAAGTTCCAAATGTGTTTGAATTTTTTTTTGTTTTAAATTTGGAGACTTCACTTAGTAAATTTGAGTATACTAAATGAAGTTCCAAATGTGTTTTAAAATTTTTGGTTTTGGATTTGGAGACTTCACTTAGCAAATTTGAGCATGCTAAATGAGGTTCTAAATGTGTTTTGAATTTTGAAAATATGATTGTTAAGTTTTGATTTTTAAAAAGAAGACTTCCATTCAACAAATTTGGGTATGTAAAAATGGAAGTCAATCTTATTTTTCCAAAATGCGAAAAATTTTATTTTGTGTGTGATTATTACTTTTTGAAGAGGGAATTCCAACTTAATCATATATGAGATATGTTTAAGTAGGATTTCCAAATGATATAATTTTTATTTGGGAATGAAATCTTCATTTAATAAATTTGGGTATATTGAATGGAGATGTTCATATGTGCTTTTGAAAAATTTAGTCTTATTTGAAAATGAAACTTTCATTCAATAGGTGTGGGTATATTGAAAGGAAAGGTTCATGTGTGCTTTTTGAGAGTTTTATTTTTAATTTTGATTTTAATTTTTGGAAAGATGATTCTTCATTTTATTTTTGAAAATGAAATTTCCATCAAAATGAATTGAGGGAAGATGTTCATTTGTGCTTTTGGAAAAGATTGTTAGTTTTATTTTTGAAGATTCCTACATGTAATAATTATGAGAATTGTTAGATGAGGGTGATTTAAGAAAATTTTGTAAAAAATATTTTATTACGTGCATTTTTTTGAAAGAGTGCTTTTTGAAAAAGCAAGATTTTAATGAAAAATTTTATTTGTCTTTATTATTTTAGAATGAACCTTTCCTTATCATAAAATTGAGAAAGGGGAAATCTTTAAATGTTTCCTTTTTATTTAGATCTTTTTATTTTTATCCATTGAAGAACCAAACGAGTTTTAAGACCAACACGGGGTGAGGTCCTAAAACCTAAAGATGTTGGCTAGCTTAACTTAAGAATAAAATAAGCTAAGTGCAAACAGAATGAAAGATAGTCTTAGATTCATTCCAAAGTACAAACCCACTATCGATACTTCTAGACAATGATCATTTACCAAAGATGGAGAGAGGAACTATCCCCAGCGGAGTCGCTAAAAAAATATGTGGTAAAATTTTCAATAAGAGATTTCTTAAAGAATAAGATATATGCTTCCATCTTCACTCTATGCGAGATAAAATGAAGATGGAAATGTACATATTCTTTTTATGCATTTTTGACACCACGTAGATCCATAAATATTCTTATTGAGGGTGATCGGGTATGACATTGAGGAGAGGTGTACTATCTCGAAAGATATAAGTCACTATGCTACAATGGACCTAATCACCTCAACAAGGACTCCTAAGGATAATGGGTCTGCATGTATACCAAAGATTATTCCCCTACTTTACATGGAAAAAGTAAAGTAGTTTATTTTAAACCGGTTTGTTAAGACAATCCCCCCCATAGTTAATTACATCCTAAATGAGATAAGAATACTCAAGTAAATGATCATTGTCTCAAAGATTTCAAAGTAGGACTATCAATCAATTAGTTTATTTTGGAAGATCAAATGGGATTGATCAAAGAGAGGGAGTTATTATCAAAGCCAAATGAAGATAAGTAGAGATACCAAATGCTAGAAACCTGAGCATCTCAAACTATCCTATGGTTGGGCTTTATATTTTGAAATTGATTTAATTTGTTTGAGTTGAATTTTTATTAAAAATTTAGACTTATGATTCCACAACAAGATTAAGGAAATGCCTAAGAGGTGATGAGGATTTATGCTTATGGCCACAAAAGGGGAGAAGCAATCAACCTAAATCTAGGGAGCTTTGATAAAGCATAACCTAAATCTAAGGAAAAATGATTTGGTTTGCCTCCACAAGAGAGGACAAACCACCACGCTTGGACTTACAATCACGGGGTGGCTACCAACTAACTCCTCCTATGATTTTAAATTCATGTAGGCAAGTCATATGTTTTATGCAAGATAGCTTGGTTGTTATTTATTTAGAAAGAGACTAAGTCCTTAATCTCACTCCCTAAAGAGACTAGATCATGTAAGGTATGCTTCAAATGACCTAAATCTAATGAAATTTATATTATTTTATATTATTTTGGATAATCATTTTGACTCAGCATAGATTAATGCATGAGAAATGAGATTATTGGCCAAAATCAATGAGAAGGAGGAGGTGTGTTTCCACCATGGCTCTCAAAGGTCAAGCCAAGTTTCTCAAAGGTGGAAGCCCTCCAATCAAGAGTGAAAATAATATGCATTTGATGATATTATAAAAGAAGTACTCATCCAAAGGGGTTGCTAATTCTTTTATCTTGATTTTAGCCTAAGCTTTAGGTGAGGTTATGAGTTCTTTATTTTAGTTTTGAATTATTAAATTTAAGAAGATTTATTTTTCCTAAGAGCCTAATCCACATCTAGCCATACATAAAGCAAGGAAGAAACTAGAAAAGGATGCCACTTAATGCTGCTAAAAAAAATCATCAATCAATTTATAAAGCTAATCATAAATAAGAGCCATTGTGGTCGTACCACCACAAAACCCAAAAAAATTGGGTAGTTGAGCTCTTCCCCTTATACAACCCAATTACAAATGAATTAAATATAATTAAGCAAGGAATCATTGTTATGGGGTCTTCAAGCTTCATTTCTTCATTCTTCTTTTCTTCTTTCTTCTTCTTTTCTTCTTTCTTCTTTGGTTCCTTCTTTTAGATGGTTGAAAGGTGGATGCTCCAAAGGCTTCACATGGTGCATAAGATGAGATCTTATGACCAATGCTCATCCTAATCCCCATAATAATCATTCTAAAATCTTAATTGTAAGAATTACATGAAAAGGAAAAGTAAATCTAGCTAACACCTATAAAATATAGATTAATTAAACAAATCACACAAATCTCAAGCATGTATATTGGACTTATCACCCCACACATGGATGACTAAGTCCACCTAGCCTATTAGATTATGCTTAAGGGTATAAGCACCTGCATAATAAAAGCATTTATAGTGCCCCTTAAGCACAATCCCCTGCAGAAGACAATGGTTAGACTAAGATCACCCTGCCATTCATTATATGCACATACATCCTAACATCAAGACTAAAACATATATCATAAAACAAAATCAAGCATTGAACCATACACCGCCCTAACCTAAAGCTAGAAGTGGTGACTTAGCCTAATGTGTGTGCTTTAGAGGTTTGTGTGGTATGCTTAGCTATGGCTTTTAAGTTAGAATTTTCTAAGTGTGAAGAATGCTCAACTTAGAGGAGGTTTCATTTAAGTTGATTTAATTATTTTGGGTTGATTTTATTTTATGTTTTGATTAGGTTTAAGTGAATCCTACAATTAATTACTAAGTTGTAAAGAGAGGGAAAGAGAAGAAAACTCATCTTTCCTTCCTTAACCCAACTAATTTCTAAAGTGGATTCATATTATTAGTTTTATTTAGTGAATGTTTTATTATGTGTTTTAATTAATCTTAAGTTTAGATGAACTATAAACAAACTTATTCAAAAAGAAAGACATTTTAAGATTTAAGTAAAATGAACTAAATTCACAAAACATACATCACTTCATTTCTTTCCCAACATATATAACATGCATATGAATGAGTCCTAAACATATCTATACATGCAAATGGGAATATTTAGCACACTTTATGATGCATGCTAAGTAAATCATTTAAGAAAATTTAAATGTTTATGATGCATGATTTTCATTAGTAGCAAAGGGGTTTCTTATCCAACTTTCACATGCACACATGAATATATGAAAGACATAAGTGAGTACGATGCCATTGTTAACCAGGGTTGTAAGATACAAGACCTACTTAGGGCTAAAGCCTTGCAACCCCAGGATTGTCCAGACTAATATACCACTTTCCTTAAATACAAGCATGTGTACAAAAGAAATGAATGGAAAAGAAAGAATGCAAAAGTTTATGTTGGTTGATTTATTTATTTTTGTTTGTGCAATTTATATGTACAAGTATAAGTATCCTTCTTAAGTAATAGCATATGAATGAATAGATTTGGAATTAAGTGTTAGGTTCTTTTCAAATGAACTACACTCCAAATCCTATTCAAAACTATACTAAAAGAGGGGAGAAGGAAAACCTATATTAAGCACATCCTTATATTTTACTCACATGCATACTTATAAGTAAGATATAAGTAACACACTTTCAGTTTTGACAATTGATTCATATATTTTGAAAATAATTTGGATTTAATAGTGATAATAGCCACTCATATTCTTACTTTAGTCAACACATATAATTTGACATAAAGGAAACATTTTCATTTTAAATTTGAATTTTAAAAAGCATGGATGCATGAAACCATATGACACATATTTAGCATGTTGGGGAAGAACGAAAGCAATGAGATCATGTAAACACATTCACTTTAATTACCTCTTAAAGACAATCTTATGAAATAAGAAAGCTTAAAGTAAATCAAAGTTTATTTAATATGATTTTTCTTTGATTTTGAATTTGATTTAATTTTAAAAATATGAAGTGAGTTTGCGTCCTAACCCATTCCCACATGTGTTGATATTTTTGTTCAATTTTTAGGTGATTAGATTCATTTTATATTTTATTAGGTTAAGGTATGAATTAATTAATTACCTTACACACCACCTTAGCATAGTTAACTAAATAATTATGAGCTAATGAGATCACATAAAACCTCACAAGGAATTTAAATTGGTAATGCACCTATGAAGAAAAGGCTTGATGTAATTTTGCCCATGATTAATGATTAATTAAACTAACGGGTTTAACTTATGTAATTTCAAAACACCCCTCACACATATAAGTCAAATTTTGATTTTCTTAATTGAACTTAGGCTCTTGAACACCTAAGTATCTACCCCAAGTAGATTAATTAAGTTCTAGAAAGTTTTAAAATTTTAATAAATTAGTTATGTGGGTAATTAATAAATTAACCCTTAATTAAGAGAGGATTAAGAAAAAAAAGGGGGTTTAAGGAATAGCTTAGGGGAAATGCCCCAAAATTATTCCCTAAACCACTTATTCACTGAAACAGACCTCAATGAACTTCAAAAAAGGATTAAATGACTAATCAAACTCTTAATTATCCTTAATTACATTAAGGGGGTAATTAGAAATTGAATTAGCAATTTCTCCAATTAAGCCACCAATACATCCCAAGAAAATTAGGGGAGGTATAAGTCATCCCCTAAAATACACTCAAGAAGTTTGGAATAATTACTGGATTAATTAAAAGTTAATTAAAAATTAATATTTCTAATAAAACCCAAATTCAGAGAAAAGAAGTATTCAAAAATAATCAAAAATAATTTTAGAATATTCTATGTTCAATTATCTTTCTAATGCAATTTATTTCATTTTTTTTTATTTTTCTAGGTTGAGATATGAATTTTAAAAGTCTAGGTAATTAATTAGGAATTATTTAAACCTAATTAAACCTATACGCCACGCATATGCACGACGCACTTTACACACGTCTTGTTGCATTTTTAAAATGTCACATCATAGTGCCGCGTGGTGGTGGTTCTACACACTTTTCCCTCAACCGTCCGATAAAGGATCAGATGGCTGAGATTAAAGCCACAGATTAAAGGGGATAAAAATAAATATATCACACAATTTAATCTCGACTGTCCATCCAAAATGTGGGGATGGATGGCCAGAGATCTGTCCCTGCCATTGCCTGGGAGCCATGAGACCGTCCATGCTTAAGGCCATGATCCAGGCTCGATTGACCTCGGATTGAGATGAAATTTTATCCAGACCATCACAATGCAACCTAGATTACATATAATTGTCAAGATCTTATGCCATTAATATTTATTACACAAAGCTCCACACCACATTGAGTTTAATGGTCGAAAAATAACATACCACATCATAGGTGATCACCGACACTCGAATCCCTTGGAGAAGCTTTGTCTGGTTGAGACGAAGCTTTGGTGAAAGTTTTAGCTCTTGAGGTTGAGTGGATGGCTCTATGGACCAACTCCTCCTCCAAGTGAGCTCGACTTTGATTGAATTGGACCAACCTTACCTTTGGAGCTTTGGAAAGAGCTTGGGCAAGGTCAACTTGATCCTCTGATGGAGCTTGCCAAGGGAATTTGGCTAATATTGAGTATTAGCTAAGTTCAAAAACCTATGGAGCTCCCCTATTTTCACCTTATAAAAATCGAGAAGGTGAAGTTGGCAAGTGCTTGAGGGAGTTTGGGATCACTGGAAAAAGACTCCTTGGACTTCCTTACACTCAATCAACAATGGGAAACTAAAGATTCAAATGAATTAGGGGGAGTATATCTCTCCTAAATCACACCGAGAAGGAGGAGCCATTTTGATCCAATTGAGCTGGTTAGGCCATTTAGGCTATCCTGAGTTCGTTTTAGGCTAGGGTGGGATTGAGTCCCCATGTGCTCCATTTGAGTGGAGGTATGATCCCATGTTCCTATTTCAAGCCATGTGCTGGTTTGGCTAGGTCCATTGGCTAACCAAACCCATTGGGTTGGGTGCACCACCTCCTAGTGTTCACTTGATATATTAGAGAGTTTCAAGTAGGTATGAAGAGGATTGACCAAATTCCAAGTGGATTGGCCAAAATTTATTCTATGGCCTAGGGTAAAATGGTCATTTGGCTGATTTTGAATTTGGATATGTTGGGTATGTTGAGAAAATAGGTTTGGCCAAGTTTTCGATTTGGAGTTCATTTGGTATGGTTTGGCTCATGTTGACCCATTTAGGTCAAAATGGGTCAACTTTCAAGTTGACCAATTGGTCAAATTGGGTCAAGGGTTGGGTCAAGTTCATATGACCATTTAAAATGTTTTAGTAGCTTTGGTTTGATTCAATTTGGTTTAGTTTGAATTTGGTTCATATGACTTCATTTAGGTCAAAGTCAAGTTGACCAATTTGACCATTTAACCTATTTGAGCTAGGTCATGGGTAGGTTTAGGTTTGGTTAGTCATATGAAGTGGATTGGTATCTTTATTTCCAATCAATTTTAGTTAAGTTTGAATTTGGCTCAACATGACTCTTTAGGTCAAGTTGGGTTTAAGGTCAATTGGGCTAGGTTTAGTCTAGTTGGCTAATTGAGGCTTTGGTCAAGTTCAACAAGTGATTTGGAATGGACTTGACCCATTGGTTTTAATTAATTTGGCTTAGATAAAGTTTTGACATATTTTGACTTTTTAAGTCAAGTTAGGTCAACTTGGGTCAAGTGGCCAATTGGGCTAGGTTAGGCTCAAATGTTGACATAGTCATGTCCAAACATTGGTCATTAATGAACTTAGATCATTGGTTTCAATCAATTTGTCCTATGGTGGTTTTTGGCTATGTTAGGTTTCATTTTAGCTAAGTGTTGACTTGGTCAACCCTTAGGTTTGACATGGTTTGACCCAATTTGAGTGATTGATCATCTCATGATGATTGTTGATCATGATGAGAGGCATAGGTTAGTTTGATTCAATCCAATTTGGTTAGGATTACAAATTGGCTCATAAAGGTACTTTAGGTCACTTTGGGTCAAGTAAGTCTAAGTGGGTCAAATGGCTTGGTCGAAGCTTGATTTGAGTTTGATTGAACTAGTATATGGACTTATGATTGAAATATAAATCCATTTGCAAGTGGTTTGAAGTTAAATGGCTTTTGATTCATTTGGTAATTTCAAGTTCAAAGGGTGAACAGGAAATGGATTTTGGCTTGATTTTTGAATTGAGTTATGGTTAAGTGATTGAAGTTTGTATTTATATTTGGATTTATGATTGAAGGATTGATTGAATCATGAAGGAAAATTCAAGAGTTTAGCTTGATTTGAAATTGATTTGGCAAAGTTCAAGATTTTAACTTGAAAGGCTTAGGTTGGATTTTGAATGAGTTTGAGTTTGATTTTTGGAAGTGGTTTTGATTGTTTGAATTTATATTTCATTTATATATGTGAATATAAATGAGAATATAGATGGATTATGAGAAAATTTCAAGTATTTGAAGTGATTTGATCATGATCTAGGCTAAGTCCTTAAGAGAAAATTAAAAGATTTAAGAAAGATTTGGAATTTTGAATTTGAATTTTTGAATTTAATTTGATTGGTTTGAATTTATATTTCATTTATATATGTGAATATAAATGACAATATAAATGAGTTATGAGAAAATTTCATGAGTTTGGAGTTCTTTAATCATGATCTAGGCTAAGTCTTTAAGAGGAAATTTTAAGGACTTAAGAAATTTTGGAGTTTTGGATTTGAGTTTTGAGTTTAGTTTGATTGATTTAAATTTATATTTCATTTATATATGTGAATATAAATGAGAATATAAATGAGTTATGAGAAAATTTCATGAGCTTGGAGTGCTTTGATCATGATTTAGGCTAAGTCCTTAAGAGGAAAATTAAGGACTTAGGAAAGATTTGTGAATTGATTTTTGAATTTTGGATTTAGTTTGATTGATTTGAATTTATATTTCATATATATATATATATATATATATATATATATATAAATGAGAATATAAATGAGTTATGAGAAAATCTCATGAGTTTGAATTGATTTGAACATGATTTAGGCTAAGTCCTTAAGAGGGAAATTAAGAACTTAAGAATGATTTTGAATTAGGAATTTAGAATTTCAACTTGGAATTCAATCATGGACTTCAATCATGTGGCATTGATTTCAGTTTGGAGAAAATAAATTAGGCTAAAATTGATTTAGGTGTGATGTTGGTTTTATTTGGAATTTGACTTGAAGGAAGGAAGCAAGGAAAGTGGTCCAAGCTATAGGGTTGACAAATTTTCTTAACAGCCCTATGGCATGGCCTACTCCTATAGCTAACTCTTCTAAGTCTCCAAGGCTAGGTTGAGTGTCCACCTAATCACTAGATGTGTCTTAGGATTAAGGATCCCTTAAAGTCTAAGAGGAGTCCTATGTCTATGATGGAGAGGTTGAGAGCTCATTTTAAAAATGAGGTCAACATAAGCATAGACACCCATATGCATATAAGAAAAGTGATATATTAGTCTGACATCCCGAGGCTTTAGAAGTAGGTCTTGTATCTTATGCCCTTGATGTAGAACAATGGCGACATACTCACTTAAAACTTTATATATGTGAATGTGTACTTAGCTAATGGAGGAAAATATCTTTTTCCATTAAAAAATACTTGCATTCATAATTCAATCAAATGAAATATTTAAATTCCAAATACACTTGTTTGCATTCATCACTTAAGTGTACTAAGACATATATTGTATGTATAGGTATGATTAGGATTTAATCATATGCATGATATGCATGATGAAAAGAAATGAATAAATATGTGTTATGTGATAGTAATTCATTCTAATTAATCTTAAGATATTTTTCTTATTGAATACAGTCATTTAGAGTGAACCAAAACTTATGACTGATTAAAATATATAATAAGTTATTCACTAAATAAAATTGATTAATTAAATTGCTTTAAAAGTGACTTAAGGTAGGGATGAAATCGAGGTTCTCTCTTTCTTCTCTTTATAACACTTAGTTGTTAAGTGTAGGCCATATGAAACAAAAGAAAGCACTTGATAAAATATTCAAATCAATTAAATCACCTAAAGAGAAATCAACCTTTTATAAATTAAATCCCTCACACTTATCAAATTATAACTCTAAAGCCTAGTTAGGATAGACAACACAAACCTTAATGCACACACATTAGATTAAGTTACCACTTCTAGCTTTACGTTTGGGTAGTGTATGGTTTGATGTATATTTTGTTTTGTGATGTATTATTTTAGACTGGATGTTAGGGTGTATGTGCGTAGTATAGATGTTAGGCCAATATTAGCCTAATCATATTTTCTGTAGGGGGTTGTGCTTAAGTGGCCACTATAATAAAAATATAAATATTTTTTTATATTTTTAAATTTTATTTATTGTGCAGGTTGTTTAGCCCCTAAGAATAATCCAAGTTAGGATAAGTGAGCTTGGTTACCCATGTGCAGGGTGCTAAGTCCAAATTATTCACATAATTGCTTGAGTTGTTGTTGACCTCATTTTTAGGAGAGCTCTCAACCCATCCATCTTAGACATAAGACTTCTCTCAAACTTAAGGGTTTCTTAGTCTTAAGATAAATCTAGTGACTAGGTGGACACTCAATCTAGCCCTAGAGACTTAGAAGAGTTAGCCATAGGAATAGGTCATGCCTAGTGTTAGAAAATTTTCCTACCCTATGCTTGAACCAAATTCACTTCCTTCCTTCAAGTCTAACTTAAATCAATTCCAACTTAATTGATTTTCTCCAAACTCAAATCAATTCCAAATGTTTGAAATCCATGATTGAAATAAATGATTGAAGCTTATGATTGAAATTCTAAGTTTAAAATCCTTTCTAAGCACTTTGATTCCCTCTCATGGACTTAGCCTAAATAAAATCAAAATCAATTCAAATTCAAGGAATTTTCTCACAACCCATTTATATTCTCATTTATATTCACACACACACACACACACACACACACACACACACACACACACACACACACACACATATAAAATATATATATATATATATATATATATATATAAAATGAAATATAAATTCAAATCAATCAAACTAAATCCAAAATTAAAATACAAATAAAAATCTTTCCTAAATCATTTTGATTCTCTAAGGATTTAGCCTAAATGTTCAAATCACCAAATTCATTTTTTCATAACCCATTTATATTTTCATTTATATGAACATATATAAATGAAATATAAATTCAAACAACCAAAACCAACTCAAAAATCAAACTCAAATCCATTCAAAAATCCAACCTAAGATTTTCAAATCAAAATTTTGGACTTAGCCTAATCAATTTCAAATCAAGCCAAACTCTTGATTTTTCTTCATGATTCAATCAATCCTACAATCATGAATCCAAATATAAATATAAACTTCAATCACCAAACCAAAACTCAATTCAAAAATCAAACCCAAGTTAAACTCTTGTTCTCCCCTTGAACTTGAAATTATCAAATGAATCAAAACACATTTGACTTCAAACCACTTGAAAATGGATTTATATTTTAATCATAAGTCCATATGTGAGTTCAATCAAACTCAAATCAAGCTTTGACCAAGTCATTTGACCCACTTCTCACTTAATTAAAGTGACCTAAAGTACCTCTTATGAGCAAAATCCTAACCAAATTGGATTGAACCAAGCTATGCTCTCATCATGATCAACAATCATCATAAGATCAATCACTTAAATTGGTCAAACCAAGTCAAACCTAAGGGTTGACCAAGTTAATATTTAGCCAAAATGAAACTCAACATAGGCCAAATTGATTGAAACCATTGATCAAAACTCATTCATGACCAATGTTTGAAATTGACCAAGTCAACATTTGAGCCTAACCTAGCCCAATTGACCACTTGACCCAAGTTGACCTAAAAAGTCATGTAAAAAATTGATTTAAGCTAAATTGATTGAAACAAATGGGTCAAGTTCATTCAAAAATGATTGATGGACTTGACCAAAGCCTTAATTGGCCAACTAGACTAAACCTAGTCCAATTAACCATGAACCTAACTTGACTTAAAAGGTCAAATTGAGCCAAAATCAAACTTAACCAAAATTGGTTAGAAATAAAGATACCAATCCATTTCATATGACCAATGAAACCTTAGCCAACCCATGACATAACCCAATAGGTCAAATTGGTCAACTTGACCCATTTGACCTAAATGAACTCAATTGAACCAAAATCAAATATAAATCAAATTGAATTAAACTAAAGCCACCAAAACATTTAAAATGGTCATATGAACTTGACCCAACCCTTGGTTTGACCCAATTGGTCAACTTGACCCAAGTTGAACCATTTTGACCTAAATGGGTCAACATGAGTAAAATCACATCAAACCAACTCCAAATTCAATGAAACTTGGCCAAACCTATTTTCTCATCATACTAAACATGTCCAAATTGAAATCAAGGTCAAATGATCATTTTACCCCTAGGTCAGAGGGTAAATTTTGGCCAAACGAACTTAGAATTTGGTCAAATCCTTTCCATAACCACTGATACCATCTGGATCAAGTGAACACTAGAGGTGCACCCAACCCAATGGGTTTGGGTCAGACTAGCCCAATGGCCAAACCACATGCCTTGAAATGGAGCACATCCTCCTTCCACTCAATTCAAGCACTTGGAAAGTTCACCATTCCACAAATAGTTGTAAGTCCAAGTGGGTGGTTTGTCTCTCTTTAGGCAAACCAAATACCCATTTTCACTTAGATTTAGGTGCTTTTGGTCCACGAAAGCTCATAACATGCAGATCTACTCAAAAATGTAAAAAATGAAGAAAATCATATTTCTATCTTTATTTTATCCCGTATAGAGTAAAGATGTAAGTATACTCCCTTTCTTTAGAAAATTTTAATAATTTCAAATCATAAATTTCACCACACTTACCCTATAGCTTGAACCAAATTCCTCACTTCCTTCCTTCAGGTCAAACTTAAATCAGTTCCAACTTAATTGATTTTCTCCAAACTCAAATCAATTCCAAATGATTGAAATCCCTGATTGAAACCTATGATTAAAATCCATGATTGAAATAAATGATTGAAGCTTATGATTGAAATTCTGAGTACAAAATATTTTCTAAGTCACTTTGATTCCCTCTCATGGACTTAGCCTAAATAAAATTTAAATCAATTCAAATTCAAGGAATTTTCTCACAACCTATTTATATTCTCATTTATATTCACATATATATAAATGAAATATAAATTCAAATCAATCAAACTAAATCCAAAATTAAAATCCAAATCAAAAATCTTTTCTAAATCACTTCGATTCCCTCTTAAGAATTTAGCCTAAATTAAGTTCAAATCACTTCAAATTCATGGAATTTTCTCATAACCCATTTATATTTTTATTTATATGCACATATATAAGTGAAATATAAATTTAAACAACCAAAACCAACTCCAAAAATCAAACTCAAATCCATTCAAAAATCCAACCTAAGCCTTTAAAGTAAAAATCTTGGACTTAGCCAAATCAATTTCAAATCAAGCCAAACTCTTGATTTTTCTCCATGATTCAATCATCCTACCATCATTAATCCAAATATAAATACAAACTTCAATCACCCAGCCAAAAGTCAATGGAAAAATCAAACCCAAGTTAAACTCTTGTTCACCCCTTGAACTTGAATTTATCAAATGAATCAAAACACATTTGACTTCAAATCACTTGAAAATGGATTTATATTTCAATCATAAGTCCATATGTGAGTTTAATCAAACTCAAATCAAGCTTCGACCATTTGACCCACTTAGGCTCACTTGACCCAAAGTGACCTAAAGTACCTCTTATGAGCTAAATTCTAATCCTAACCAAATTGGATTGAACTAAGCCCATCTAAGCCTCTCATCATGATCAACAATCATCATAAGATGATCAATCACTTAAATTGGGTCAAACCAAGTCAAACCTAAGGGTTGACCAAGTTAATATTTAGCCAAAATGAAACTCAACATAGGCCAAATTGATTGAAACCATTGATCAAAATTCATTCATGTCCAATGTTTGAACTTAACCAAGTCAACATTTGAGCCTAACCTAGCCCAATTGACCACTTGACTCAAGTTGACCCAACTTGACCTAAAAAGTCAAAATGTGTCAAAAATTGATTTAAGCAAAATTGATTGAAACTAATGGGTCAAGTTCATTCGAAAATGATTGATGGACTTGACCAAAGCCTCAATTGGCCAACTAGACTTAACCTAGTCCAATTGACCATGAACCTAACTTGACCTAAAAGGTCAAATTGAGCCAAAATCAAACTAAACCAAAATTGATTAGAAACAAAGATACCAATCCATTTCATATGACCAATGAAACCTAAGCCAACCCATGACATAACCCAAATAGGTCAAATGGGTCAAATTAGTCAACTTGACCCATTTGACCTAAATGAACTCAATTGAACCAAAATCAAATATAAACTAAATTGAATTAAACTAAAGCCACCAAAACATTTCAAATGGTCATATGAACTTGACCCAACCCTTAGTTTGACCCAATTGGTCAACTTAACCCAAGTTGACCCATTTTGACCTAAATGGGTCAACATGAGCCAAATCACATCAAACCAACTCCAAATTCAATGAAACTTGGCCAAACCTATTTTCTCATCACACCAAACATGCCCAAATTGAAATCAAGTTCAAATGATCATTTTACCCCTAGGTCAAAGGGTAAATTTTGGCCAAACGCACTTAGAATTTAGTCAAATCCTCTCCATAACCACTTGACATCTTAGTGGATCAAAATTGGGAGGTGGCACAACCCAATGGGTTCACCAACAGCCCAATGGCCAAACCGACCACATGCCTTGAAATGGAGCACATGGAATCCTCCTTCCACTCAATTCAAGCACTTGGGAAGTTCACCATTCCACCCCCAGACAGTTGTAAGTCCAAGTAGTTGGGTGGTTTGTCCTCTCTTGGAGAGGCAAATCAAATACCCAATTTTACCTTAGATTTAGGTCATGCTTTTGGTCCTCGCCAAAGCTCCCTATAACATCTGTAGATCTACGTGGTGCCCAAAAATGCATAAAAAAAAGAAGAAAATCATATTTCTATCTTCATTTTATCCAATATAGAGTAAAGATGTAAGTATACTCCCTTTTCTTTTAGAAAATTTTAAATCAGAAAATTTCAAATCATAAAATTTCACCACAGTTACCCTATAGCTTGAACCAAATTCGTCACTTCCTTCCTTCAAGTCAAACTTAAATCAGTTCCAACTTAATTGATTTTCTCCAAACTCAAATCAATTTCAAATGATTGAAATCCCTGATTGAAACCTATGATTAAAATCCATGATTGAAATAAATGATTGAAGCTTATGATTGAAATTCCAAGTTCAAAATCTTTTCTAATCACTTTGATTCCCTCTCATGGACTTAGCTTAAATAAAATCTAAATTAATTCAAATTCAAGGAATTTTCTCACAACCTATTTATATTCTCATTTATATTCACACATATATAAATGAAATATAAATTCAAATCAATCAAACTAAATCCAAAATTAAAATCCAAATAAAAAATCTTTTTTAAATCACTTTGATTCCCTCTTAAGGATTTAGCCTAAATTAAGTTCAAATCACTTCAAATTCATGGAATTTTCTCATAACCCATTTATATTTAAAAATCCAACCTAAGCCTTTCAAGTGAAATATAAATTCAAACAACCAAAACCAACTCCAAAAATCAAACTCAAATCCATTCAAAAATCCAACCTAAGCCTTTCAAGTCAAAATCTTTGACTTAGCCAAATCAATTTCAAATCAAGCCAAACTCTTGATTTTTCTTCATGATTCAATCAATCTACAATCATGAATCCAAATATAAATACAAAATTTAATCACCCAACCAAAACTCAATTCAAAAATCAAGCCCAAGTCAAACTCATGTTCACCCCTTGAACTTGAAATTATCAAATGAATCAAAACCCATTTGACATCAAACAACTTGCAAATGGATTTTATTTCAATCATAAGTCCATATGTGAGTTCAATCAAACTCAAATCAAGCTTTGACCAAGCCATTTGACCCACTTAGGCTCACTTGACTCGAAGTGACCTAAAGTACCCCTTATGAGCCAAATTTTAATCCTAACCAAATTGGATTGAACTAAGCCCATCTAAGCCTCACATCATGATCAACAATCATCATAAGATGATCAATCATGCAAATTGGGTTAAACTAAGTCAAACCTAAGGGATGACCAAGTCAACACTTGGCCAAAATGAAACCCAACATAGCCAAAATCCACCATAGGCCAAATTGATTGAAACCATTGATCAAAACTCATTCATGACCAATGTTTGAACTTGACCAAGTCAACATTTGAGCTTAACCTAACCCAATTGGCCACTTGACCCAAGTTGACCCAACTTGACCTAAAAAGTCAAAATGTGTCAAAACTTGATCTAAGCCAAATTGATTGAAACCAATGGGTCAAGTTCATTCCAAAATGATTGTTGAACTTGACCAAAGCCTCAATTAGCTAACTAGATCTAACCTAGCCCAATTGACCATGAACCCAAATTGACCTAAAATGTCAAATTGAGCTAAAACCAAACTAAAACAAAATTGATTGGAAACAAAGATACCAATATATTTTTTATTACCAATGAAACCTAAGCCAACCCATGAACTAACCCAAATAGGTCAAATGGGTCAAATTGGTCAACTTGACCCATTTGACCTAAATAAACTCAATTGAACCAAAATCAGCTATAAACCAAATTGAATTAAACCAAAGCCACCAAAATATTTCAAATGGTCATATGAACTTGACCCAACCCTTGGTTTGACCCAATTTGACCAATTGGTCAACTTGACCCAAGTTGACCCATTTTGACCTAAATGGGTCAACATGAGCCAAATCACATCAAACCAACTCCAAATTCAATGAAACTTGGCCAAACCCATTTTTCAATCATACCAAACATATTCAAATTAAAACTTAGGTCAAAAGACCATTTACCCCTAGGTTAAAGGGTAAATTTTGGCCAAATTCACTTGAAATTTGGTTAAATCCTCTTCATGACCACTTGACACCCTCCTAGTGGACCAAGTAAAATACTAGTGAATGTGGTGAACCTAACCCAATGGATTTGGGTCAGCCCAACCTAGCCTAAGGTCAAAATTGACCACTTTCTTGGACATGGCCACATGGGAATAATTCCTCCACCCATTTCAAGCACATGACACTCTTACACTACCTCCATCTGGCCAAAATGAATGCAATGACACATCAAATGGCCTAACAAACCCACTCAAGGAGCTCAATTGGATCAAAATGACATCTCCTTGCTCGGCCATCCGATTGATCTAGTGGGAGATATACTCCCCCTAATTTCACTTGAATTTAATTCTACCCTATTCGATTGAAGCATAGGAACTCAGAGCAAGCCATTGCTAGTGTTCCCAAGCTTCCTAGAGTGAGTTAGAAATTCCATTTTCTCAATTTTCCTAGATTAAAAATAAGGGAGCTCAAGTGAAAATTCAACTTAACCAATACTCCATACCTAGCTAATTCCTCTTGCAAGCTTCATCAGAGGATCAAATTGAACTTTCCTAGACCTTTTCCTAAGCTCCAAAGGTAAGGGAGGAGTGCTCTTGACCAAGACTGAGCTCAATTGAAGGGTGACTTGGCCTCTAGGAAGATCCACCCAATTTCAAAGCCTCAAAACTGCAACAAAGCTTTGTCTTCACTAGAAGAAGCTTCTCTAAGGGAATCGAGCATCATTGATAGCCTTCAGTGAGGTAATCCATTAAACTGAGCTTAGATTAGATGTGGTGTGGTCCTTTGTGAAAGGAATTTCTACTTCATGAAAATCTAGCCATTGGATGTGATCTCCCTTGCATGGTGATGGTGTGGGTTGAATTTGGATTCAATCCGAGCTCAATCAAGCTCAGATCTTCCCTTAGAAGATGGATAGTGTCCATCTCCCTCAGGAAAGATCAGGGGTGAATCACGGGTCATCCATCCACGTATTTTGGATCGACGGCCATGATTAAAACACATAGGATCCATTGTTTAATTCTTTAGAATCACAAATTTAATTTCAGTCATCCGATTCTTGATCAGACGGATAGGGAGAAAGCACGTAGCACCGCCGCTAATGCGGTGCTATGATGTGATAACTTAAATAGCAAATCCTGTCATGCCACATGGATTGTGGGCGTCGTGCCAGCCTCCACATGGGGCTGACTGAATTAACTATATAATTAGGGATTTAAATTACCTAATTAAGCTTAGAAACTTCAAAAATTTATATCTAAGTGTAGACAAATAAAAAAAAAAGTGAAATAAATTGCATATGAATGGTATTTAAATCTAGAATATTATAAAATTGATTTTAATGAATTTTGAACTATGTTATTTTTTGGATTTAGGCTTTATTGGGAATTTTATTTTGCTAATTACTCTAATTACCCCATTGATTAATTCCAAACTTCTTGTGTATGATTAGTGGGATGACTTCTATCTCCCCTAATTTTCTTGGGATTTATTGATGGTTTAATTAGAGGAATTGCTAGATTAATTTCTAATTACCCTCTTAATATAATTAAGTTTAATTAAGTGTGTAATTAATTAAGTGAACATGAGGTTTAGGGAATAATCTTGGGATGTTTTCCTTAAGCTATTCCTTAAACCCCATCTTTCTTCCTTAATCCACACTTAATTAAGGATTAATTCACTAATTACTTACCTAATTAATTTGATAAAATTCTGAAACCTTCTAGAACTTAACTAATTCATCTTAGGTAGATGCTTAGGTGTTCCATAATCTAAGTACATTATGGAAATCAAAATCCAACTCACATATGTGTGAGAGGGGTTATGAAAGTACTTAAACTAAACTCCTTAATTTAATTAATCATTAATCATGAGCCAAATGCATTAGGCCCTTTTCTTCTTAGGTGCATTGCTAATTTAAATTCTTTATGTGGCTTTATGTCATATCATTGGCTCATAATTATTTGGTTAAATATGCTAAGGTGGTGTAGGTAAGGGGTAATTAACACATTTAATTCATACCTTAACCTATTAAAAATATAAAAATCATCTAATCATCTAAAGATTAAACTAAAATACCATACACATGAGGGAAATGGGTTAGGACCAGCAAACATTCTTTCACATTTCCTAAATCAAACATAAAACAAATTCAAAACAAAAGTCACATTAAACAAAATTTGATTCACTTTGAGCTTTCTTATTTCATAGGATTGTCTTTAGAAATTAATTAGGGTGAATGAATTTACATTGCTTTCATCACTTTATTTCTTTCTTAGCTTGCTAAATGTGTATGTCATATGAAATTCATGCATTCATACATTTTTAAAATCAAATTAAAAATGAAATATTTTCTTTATGTCAAATTGCATGTTTTGGCTAAAGTAAAAATATGAATGACTATTATCACTAGTAAATCCAAAACTATTTTCAAAATCTATAAATAAAAGACCTAAAATTGAAAGTGTGCTACTTCTAATTATTTATAAGCTTGCATGTCGATATAAATATGAAGATGTGCATAGTGTGGCTTTCTTTCTCTTTTCTTTTAGCATAGTTTTGAATAGGATTTGGCAAAGTGTATAGTTCATTTGAAAAGAACACAACACTTGCCTAATCCCATTCCTATTCATTCCTATGCTATTATCTAAGAAGGACGTATGCACTTGTACATATAAATTGCATAAACAAAATAAACAAATAAATACAAACGTTTTGCATCTTTCTTTTTTCCATTCATTTCTTTTGTACATGTGTTTATATTTAAGAAAAGTTGTATATTAGTTTGGAAAACCTCAGGATTGCGAAGCTTTAAGTAGCCCTAAGTAGGTCTTGTACCTTACACCTCTAGTGCTGACAATGGCGCCATACTCACTTATGCCTTTCATACATACACATGTGCATGTGAATAATGGATAAAAGATACCCCTCTTTTCTACTTAATGAAAATCATGCATCATAAAGCATTCCAATTTTCTTAAGTAATATTTTTAGCATTCATCATAAAGTATGCTAAAAATTTCCATTTGTATGTATATATATGCTTTGGATTCATTCATATGCATGTTATACATGTTGGGAAAGAAATGAAGTATGTGTGTTTTGTGAGATTAATTCACTTTACTAAATCTTAAAATGTCTTTCTTTTTTGAATAGGTTTGTTTAGGGAAAATCTAAACTTAGGATTAAATAAAACACATAATACAACATTCACTAAATAAAATCAAACATGAATCCACTTTAGAAATTACTTAGGGTAGGGAAGGAAAGAGAAGTTCTCTTCTCTTTTCCCTCTCTTTACAACCTTTAGTAATTAAGTACGTTCATTTAAACAAAACAAAAATCATCAAATAAAAACTAACCCAGAATAACTAAATAATTTAAATGAAACCACCCTATAAGTTGAACCTTTTCATACTTAGTAAATCTAAACTTTAAAGCCTAGCTAAGCATACCACACGAACTTTAAATAACACACACATTAGGCTAAGTCACCACTTCTAGCTTTAGGTTAGGGCGGTGCATGGCTTGATGTTTGCTTTTATTTTGTGATGTATTATTTCTAGTCTGGATGTTAGGGTGTATGTGCGTAGAATGAATGGTAGGATGATTTAGTCTATCTGCGGATTATGCTTAAGGCTATAATAAAAATATAAATACTTTTGCTGTGCAGGTGCTTATACCCCTAAGCATAATCCAATAGGCCAGGTGGACTTAGCTACCCATGTGTGGAGTACTAAGTCCAATATACATGCTTGGGATTTGTATAGTTTGTTTAGCTAATCTCTATTTTACCAGAGTTAGTTAGATTTACTTTTCCTCTTCATGTAATTTTTTATAATTAAGATTTTGGAATGAATGTTATGGGGGATTAGGATGATCATTGTCATAAGATTACATCTTATGTACCATGTGAAGCGTTTAGAGCAACCACCTTCCAACCATCCAAAAGAAGGAACTAAAAGAAGAAAGAAGACAGAAGAAAGAAGAAAGAAGAAAAGAAGAAATGAAGGCCCCCATAACATGAGTTTTCTTACTTGATTGTAAATTAATTTATTTGTAATCCGTGTTGTATAAAGGTAGAGCTTGGCTACCTAATTTATTTTTGGATTTGTGCGGTGGTGCCTGACCATAAATGGCCTTTTATTCTTTTGTGTTAGCTTTATAAAATGTTGGATGTTTTGTTTAGCTTGTGCATTAAGATGGCATCCTTTTTCTAGTTTCTTCCTTGCTTGATGTATGACCTAGATGACGATTAGGCTCTTAAGAAAAAATAAATCTTCTACCAAATTAATCAACTCAAAATTAAAAATAAATTACTCATAATCTCACTTAAAGCCTAAGTTAAAAATCAAGATAAAAGAATTAGTAACTCCTTAGCTGGATGAGTATTACTTTTCTAACATTATGCATAAAAGTATTTGTTTCACTCTTGATTGGAGGGCTTCCACCCTTACCAGAGAACTTGGCTTGACCTATGAGAGCCATGATGAAAATATACCTCCTTATCTCGCTGATTTTGGCCCATAATCATATTTCTCATGCATTAAATCCTATAAGTCTGAGTCAAATGATTATCCAAAAATAAAAATAAAATGTAATATGATTTGCATTAGATCTAGGTCATTTTTCATGCCCCTTATATGATCTAGTCTCTTAAAGAGTGAGTTTAAAGACTTAATCTCTTTCTAAAATAAATAACATCATAGCTATCTTGCATAAAGCATATGACTTGCCT
Organism: Cymbidium sinense; assembly: GCA_021442155.1. Classification (NCBI taxonomy): domain Eukaryota; kingdom Viridiplantae; phylum Streptophyta; class Magnoliopsida; order Asparagales; family Orchidaceae; genus Cymbidium; species Cymbidium sinense. The sequence continues at coordinate 130,024,111 of CM038215.1, forward strand.
ACATGAATTTAAAATCATAGAAGGAGTTAGTTGGTAAACCAAATACCCATCTTCACCTTAGACTTAGGTAGTGCTTTTAGCCCTCACCAAAGCTCCTTAGATTTAGGTTCTGAGGTTGCTTTTCTCCTTTGCAGGCTATAAATATAAATCCCCACCTCTTAGGCATTTTCATAGCTTTGTACTATAAAATTGTAAGCCCTAACATTCTAATAAAAATTCAACTCAAACAAATTAATTCAAAATTTTAAAATGTAAAGCCCAACCATAGGGTATTTTAGGATGCTTATTAGTCTTCCTATTATCTTAAGCATCCTTTACTTATTTTCATTTGGCTTTGATAAGAACTCCCTCCTCTTGATCGATCCCATTTGACTTTCTAAAAATAAATCAATCGATTGATAGTCCTACCTTTTCGAAATCTTTAGAGATAATGATCATTTATATTAATCGAGAGTATTCCTAAAGAATCTCATTCCTTAGGATGTAATTAACTATGGGGGCTTGCCTCCATAAAGAACTTAACAAACCCAGTTTAAAATAAACCCTACTTTACTTTTCTATGTAAAGTAGGAGAAGAATCTCTGGTACATATGCAAACCCACTATCCTTAGAAGTCCTTATTGAGGTGATTAGGTCCATTGTAGGGTGGTGACTTCTATCTTTTGAGATAGTACACCTCTCCTCAATGTCATACCCGATCAACCTAATAAGAATATCTATGGATCTACGTGGTATCCAAATGCATAAGAGTATATTTATATCTTTATTTTTTTGCATAGATTGAAGATGGAAGTATACATTATTAAGAGAAATGAATTGAAAAAGTTTTCACCACAGTTGTATGGTGTGTTTAGCTAACATTTATTTTGCAAGTGTAGCTAGATTTATTTTTTTTCTTTTAATGTAATTTTGCAATAGGATTAAGATAAATGTTATAGGGGATTAGAATGAGCATTGGTTAAAAGACCAAGTTTTATGTATCATGTGATGCCTTTGAAGCAAGCACATCCAAATCAGGTCAAAAGGAAGAAAAATATGGGGCAAATCATATGAAGAAATGAAAGATGAAGAAATGAAAGCTGAAGAAATGAAGAATGAAGACCCCCATAACATTCATCATTTATAATTGTAACTATTCTATTATAATCCGAGTTGTATAAGGGTAGAGCTCAACTACCCATATTTCTTTTTGGGTTGTACGGTGGTACCCGACCGTACCGTCCTCTTATTCTTTTATAATAACTTTATTTTTAGGTTTGTGCGGTGGTGCCTAACCATAAATGATATTTTATTCTTTTGTGATAGCTTTATAAAATTATTTGATGTTTTGTTTAGCTTATGCATTAGAAAAAGTATATCTTTTCATAGTTTATTTATAATTGATGATTGTTGTATGACCTGGATACGATTAGGCTCCTAGGGCAAAATTTAATTTTGCTATCCAAACTAATAACTCATAACTAAACCTCTAAAATAGCTCATAACCTCATATAAATCCTAGGCATTAAATCAAGATAATAAAAGATTTATCAACCCTTTAGCTAGATGTTGTACGTTTAACATCATGCATACTCATCTTATTTCACTCTTGTTAAGAGAGGGCTTCCATCTTTGCCAGATAGTAAGGGGTCAGCTTTTGAGAGCCTATGATGAAAGAACACCTCTTCTCTTTTGATTTAGCTAATAATCAATTTCTTATGCATTTAGACATATAAAATCCTATAGCCTGTGTCAAAATAAAGAGTCCCAAATTAAAAAAAAATTTGATAAAATTTGCATTAGATTAAGTCATTATTCATACCCCTCATGCTCTACTCTCTTATGGAGTAGGTAAGGACTTAGTTTTTTTTCGAAATAATAACAACCTAGCCATCTTGCAAAAGTATAAGACTTGCATACAAGGAGTTGAAGCATAGGAGGAGTTAGCTAGCTGCCACTCCGGTGGTTGTAAGTCTAGCAGTCGGGTAGTTTACTCTCTCTTGTGGAGGTAAACCATATACTCACTTTCACATTAGATTTAGGTCATGCTTTGGCCCTCACCAAAGCTCCATAGATTTAGGATATGAGGTTGCTATTTCTTTTTAAGCCACAGGCATAAATCCTCACCTCTTGGGCATCCTAAGAATATCATTCTGTTAGGGTGTAAGTCATAGCTTTCTAATGAAATATCAACCCAAGCATATAAAATCTCTTTAATTTTAAACATATAAAGCCCAACCATAAGATAGATTGGAATGCTCAATAGGTTTCCCAGTATCATGAGCACCCCCTACTCATCTTGCTTTGGCTTCGATAATAAGTCTCTCTTTTTGATATATCCCATTTGATCTTCTAAATATAACCAATTTATTGATAGTCCTATCTTTGAATTCTTTGGAGATAATAATTGCCTACTTTAATTGAGAGTATTCCTAAGGAACTCACCTTCCTTAGGATGTAATTAACTATGGGGGCTTGCCCCCATAGGGAATTTTATAACTCTGTTTAAATAAATTCTACTTTATTCATCTATGTAAAATAGGGGAAAAATATCTGGTATATTTTAAGAGTAATCATGCCTTAGGAGTTCTTATTAGGTGATTAAGTCCATTGCAGGGTAGTGGCTTCTATCTTTCAAGATAGTATACTATTCCTGAATGTCATACCCGATCACCTCTATAAGTATACCCTTAGATCTGTGTGGTGTCCCCCCCATACACATGAACTGAAAATAAGCACCACACCCACCCTAGGTCAGCCATGAACCAATGAGAGGTGACTTAACTCATCTCCCATGCAAATCGAGCACCCATTGGATTCAAACCAAGGAACCATTGCACACAGCCCTTGGGCAGCCTCCCATTACTTCCTCCACTCACGTCAAGCCACATGGATGTGAGCATGACCTCTTCTGTGCCTTGATAATGGCCTGCCAGCCAAAAGGAGGAAGCCTATCCCGCCCATCCTTCCCTGCCAATTGAGGGGTATAACCCTTGAATTCAAACAAGATTTGGCACCATTTGAACACACTTAGCCCCCAAGTGAGAAAAAAAATCCCACTACCCTTCTCAGAGCATTCCAAAGCCTCCTGAGCTTGCATTTCCTTCTCCAGCGTGTAACTGAAATAGGGGAGGACAATCCAAAGTCCCGTTTGCTCAATCCTCCACCAAACTTTAATCAACCTTGCACACACCATCACCACACCTCATCGAACGATACCAAGTCATTTCCCAAGCTTCCAAGCCACCAGATGTTCAAGTTTGTTCGAAGCTGAAGCTCCTACGTACGTGGATTGGTCATCCAAGCAACTCACTTCAAATTGAGGTCCAAGCTTCTCAACAGAGCTTTGCTTTAACTAGGCGAAGCTACCTCCATTGATCCCACCACTAGACATTAGCTCTAGTGAGGTAATTCCTCAAAACCATAGTTTAGGTGAATTTTCCATGGGCCTTTATGAAGAAAATTTTCATGTGGGTCAATCTTGACCATTGGATATGTTCGTCTCCTCCTTCTGATGGTGTGGGATCAATTTGATCCCAATCTGAGCTTTGGTGAGCTCAGATTGAATGGAGAAAGACAGATGGTATCCATCTTTTGCCATCCTTGAAGGAGATAGATCATGGGCCATCTGTTTTGCATGATCAGAATGGATGTACCTGATATGATCACGTTAGATCTGTCAATTTATTCCCCTTAATCGTGGGATTTAATCATGGCCATCCAATCTTAGATCAGACAATCCATAAGAAAAGTGTGTCTATCTCAATTTGAGTCAGCATCTTGATTTGATAACTTAAATAGCTTATCCCATCATGCCATGTGAAAAGTGCACTATGTCATTGCGTCGTGTCAGCTGCCACATGGCACCGACAGGATTAGAGGGTTAATTAGGCTTATTTAATCTTTTTTTTAAGGCTGAATCTTTCTAAATTTATAATTAATTTTAGAAAAATTCAAAAATATAAATGAGAGCTCATTTTAAAGGTATTTCATAGGAGAATCCAAGAAAATTATTATCCAATTAATTATCCAATTAATTTTAAACTTTTTAGAGATGTTTAAAGGGATGACTTCTGCCTCCACTATTTTTCTTGGAATTTATTGGATATTTAATTAGGAAAATTGATTGGTTAAGCGTTAATTACTCTCCTATCTTAATTAATATTAATTAATTAAATGAATAGTAAATTGATCCATTAATTAAGTTCATTAGCCTCTATTAATAGTGGAGAAACTTAGGAAAATAGATTGGGACCCGCCTTCTAATCTTTTCCTTAAGTCTTCTTCATTCCTTCTTTAAAATTAATTAGTTAGGACTAATTAATTAATTAATTAATTAAACCAATCAAAACCCAAATTATGTCTGAACTTTAATTAACTAATTGAAAAGGTTTAGGGATTGAGTCTTAGGCTTTCTCCTTTGTCTCTTTCCCTAAGTCCATTTCAAATTGTTGATTAAGGATAATTATAATTTAATTAGATAATTAATGAAATTAATTAGCTTGGTTAAACCTGCTTTCCTTAGTTAATTCTTGGGTAGTTCTTTAAATGTTTAAGAGTCTAAAGAAATTTAATGAAATTTTGACTAGCTTACATGTGAGAGAAAATTATAAAAGTAATTAAAAAAATCCCTTAAGCTTAATTAACTATTAATTATGAGCCAATTGCATTAGGCCCCTTTCATTTCTTAAGATCATTTCTAATTTACTTTTCATGTGGTTGCATATCATGTTGGCTCATCATTAATTAGTTAACTAACTTAAGGTGATATAGGTAAGGGTTTAATTAATTGATTTAATTCATACCTCAATCTAATCAAGCCATAAAATCAATTTAATTACTTTTCCTTAAATCAAATTAACTCACACATATGGGGAATGGAATAAGGATTAACAAACTTTATTCACATCCCTTAAATCAAATCAAACATGAAACCAAAAAATGGCTTTAAAAAACTTTGGTTTATTTTAAATAAGCTTATTTAATATGATTGTCCTTAGGAATTAGTTGGATTGAATAAAATTACATGCTTGTGTTTCTTTATTTGTTTCCAATCATGTTAAAATATTATATGCCACTTGCATTCATGCATTCACTTCTTTCAAATTGATTAAAAGAAAATGGTTTCTTTTATGTCAATTTGTATGTGTTGACTTAATTAGAAATATATGTGGCTATTATCGCTATTAAATCTCAAATATATTTTTAAAAATCTTATTAATGAATAATAATATATACTGTGACTTCATACATAGGAGATGCATGTGAATATGAGCTTAGTTTATGAAGTGAAGTCTCTTTCTTACATTCATATGTTGACTTGCATAAGTTTGAATGTTAATGGGTATATTAGTCTGGACATCCTGGAGATGCATGACTTTAAGTAGCCCCAAGGAGGTTCCAATCTCACTCCCATGGTGTAGAATAATGGCGACGTACCTATTTGATTTCATTCTTATGCACTTTGACATTAGAATTTAGATATAGCTTTAAATTAATATGACAAAATAATTCGACCAAATGAAACATCAATTCTAAGTATATGTGCTAACATTCATCATTTAAGCATGCTAAGATATAAATTGCATGTATAGTTATGTTTAGGACTTAATCATATGCATGTAATATATGATGGAGAAATGAACAAACATGTGTTATGTGATAGTAATTAATTCTAATTAATCTTAAGATGCTTTTCTTATTGAATGAGTTTATTTAAAGCAAAGCTAAACTTAGGATTAATTTAAAATATATAATAAGCCATTCACTAAAAGGAATTCATTTAATTAATTTACTTTAGATATGACTTAAGGTAGGGATGAAAGAGTGTGATCCTCTCTTTTCTTCTCTTTATAACACTTAGTTGTTAAATATAGTTCAAATGAAACAAAGGAAAACATTAAGTAAAATTTACAAATCAATTAAACCATTTAAATTAAAACTACCCTTTATAATTAAATGTCCTTCATACTTAGAGAATGAAAACTCTAAAGCCTAGTTAGAACATACCACACAATCCTTAATACACACACATTAGATTAAGTCACCACTTCTAGCCTTATGTTAGGGCGGTGCATGATTTGATGTATATTTATTTTGTGATGTATTATTGTAGACTGGATGTTAGGGTGTATGCCTCGTAGACTGGATGTTAGGCCGTGATTAGCCTAATCATATTTTTTGCAGGAGATTGTGCTTAATGGGCGCTTAAAATAAATATCAATGCTCTCTTTTACAGGTTGCTTAACCCCAAAGCATAATCGAAATTAGGACATGTGGACTTGGTTACCCATGTGCATAGTGTTAAGTTCAAATTATACATATAACTGCTTGGGTTGAATGGTGTGTTTAGCTAATAATTATTATGTAGGTGTAGTTAGATTTACTTTTCATATTTTTGATGTAATTTTACATTAGGATTTTGGTTAAGGGTTATGGGGGTTAAGGATGAACATTGGGTAAAAGGTTTAATCTTGGGGTGCCATGCGATGCCTAGAAGCCTACCAAATCAAATGAAGTAAATCAAATGAAGAAATGAAGGAAGCATGAAGACTTGAAGACCACCATAACACTTATCATTTATAATTTGTAATTATTCTTTCATTTATTGGGTTGTATAAGGGTAGAGCTCGGCTACTCATTTTTCTATTCGGGTTGTATGACGGTACCCTACCGCACCAGCCTATTATTCTTTCACCTTGAGTTTATAAATTTTTTGATGATTCGCTTACATTGTGCAATAGAAATGACATGTATTTTCCTAGTTTCTTTATTTATGATGATTTAATGTGTGGCCTAGATCTACTTAGGCTCTTAGGAAAAAATAAACTTTTTCACCCCAATCACCACTCATAATGTAATTTTCTAAACAACTCATAACCACATTTAAAAGCCTAGGTATTAAATTAAGATAATTAAAAGATTTTGCAACCTCATTAGCTGAATGTTGTATGCTTAATATCATGTATATCATATTATTTCACTCTTGCTAAAAGAGGGTTTTCATCCTTGCATGATAGGGGACTCAAGTTTCTTTTTAAGTAATAACAACCTAACCATCTTGCAAGACATATGACTTGACTACATGGTTTAAAAATGTAGGAGGGGTTAGTTGGCTGCCAGTCTAAGCGGTTATAAGTCCAACAATCGGGTGGTTTACCCTCTCTTATGGAGGTAAATAATATACCCATTTTTTGCCTTAGCTTTAGGACATGCTTTGGGCCTCACTAAAGCTCCCTAGATTTAGGATCTGAGGTTGTTATTTCCCTTTGGGCTACAAGCATAAATTCTCACCTCTTAGGTATTTTTACAACCTTGTATTGTGGGATTATAAGCCCTACCTTTCTAATACAATTTCAACTCAAACATATAATTCTCTTCAATTTTAAATATATAAAGCCCAACAATATGATAGTTTAGGATGCTTACTAGGCTTCTTAGTATCATGAGCATCCCCTACTCATCTCCTTTTAGCTTTGATAATAAGTCTCTCCTTTTGATATATCCCACTTGATTTTCCAAACATAGCCAATTTATTGATAGTCCTATCTTTGAAATCTTTGGAGATAATAATTGTCTACTTAAATTGAGAGTATTCCTAAGGAACTCACCTTCCTTAGGATGTAATTAACTATAGGGGCTTGCCCCCATAAGAAACTTTAGAATCTAGTTTAAATAAACCATACTTTATTCATCCATATAAAGTAGGGGAAACATCTCTAATACATTCGAAGATCGATCATGCCTTAGGAGTCCTTATTAGATGATTAGGTCCATCATAGGGTAGTGAATTCTATCTTTCGAGATAGTGCACTATTCCTAGATGTAGTACCCGATCACCTTAATAAGTACACCCTCAGATATGTGTGGTGTCCTCCTATACACATATAACATCTAAAAATAAATACCATAGATTTTTCTAGCGACTCCACTGGGGATGGTTCCTCTCTCCATCTCAAGTAGACAATTGTTGTCTCCAAGCATCGATAGTGGACTTGTATTTCATATAACTCCTAGACTATCTCTCCTTTCTTTGGCACTTAGCTTATTTCATTCTTAAGCAAAGTTAGTCAACATCCTCTAGGTTTTAAGACCTCACTCCTTGTAGGTCCTAGAACCCCTATTAGGTTTCCCAATTGGTGAAAGATACAATTATCTAATAAAAGGAGATGATGAAAATTTAGAACCTCGTTGCCACTAGCTTGGTGAGGCAAGGTTCATTCAAATATTTATAAAAATAAACTCTTTTGTAAAATGTCACTTTCCAAAAGCACTTTTTCAAAATTCACATAATAATAGATTTTGCACAAAATTCATATGAAATTTTCAAAAAGCAAAAAATTCATATAACCAAACCTCATCTAATAATCACCATGATAGTTACATGGAGGTTCTTTTCATAATTAAAATCAAAATCATTTTTCAAAAGCATCTTTTTAAAAATAGTTATCTTTATTCAACACACTCAAATTTGTTGAATGAAGATTCTATCTTCAAATAAAATCATAGCATAAAATTGAAACTTCGCTCAACATATTTCAGATATGCTAGAGTTGAAGTTTCCATCTTTTCAAAAGCAAGAAATCACACACATAAAATCAAGACATATTTTGGACACCATTTGACATACCTAAATTTATCAAATGAGAGTCCCATTTTTCAAAATTCACAAAAACAAATTGAACTCTATTTAACATACCCAAATTTGTTAAATAGATTTTCCCTCTTTCAAATAAATGATAATCACATTTGATTCCCACTTAACATACCAAATTTGTTAAGTAAGAGTCCCATTTTGAAAAAAAATAGATCACATTTGATTCTTACTTAACATACTAAAATTGTTAAGTAAGAATCACATTTTTCAAATTATATCGCATTTGATTCCTACTTAACATACCAAATTTGTTAAGTAAGGATCTCATTTTTCAAATCATATCACATTTGATTTCCACTTAACATACTAAATTTGTTAAATAAGAATCCCATTTTTCAAATCATATCACATTTGATTCCTACTTAACATACAAAATTTGTTTAAGTAAGAATCCCATTTTTCAAATCATATCACATTTGATTTCTACTTAACATACCAAAATTGTTAAGTAAGAATCCCATTTTTCAAATCATATCACATTTGATTCCTACTTAACATACCAAATTTGTTAAGTAAGAATCTCATTTTAAAATCATATCACATTTGATTCCCACTTAGCATACCAAATTTATTAAGTGAGAGTCTCATTTTCAAAATATAAATCAAATGATATTTGGCTTCCGCTTAACATACTATTGACCTCATTTTTAGGATGTGCTCTCAAGTTCTCCATCTTAGACATAGGACTCCTCTTAGAATTTAAGAGTTCCTTAGTCTTAAAACACATCTAGTGATTAGATGGACACTCGACCAAGCTCTAAAGACTTAGAAGAGTTAGCCATAGAATTAGGTCATTCCTTAGGGGTGTTAGGAAAATTTGCCTACCCTTTGCTTGAACCATTCCTCACTTTCCTCCCTTCAAGTCAAACTCCAAATCAACCTTAATTTATTTTCTTCAAATCCAAATCAACTCCATATGATTGAAATCCATGATTGAAATCTATGATTGAAACCCATGATCAAAATCCATCAAAATTCCTAAGTTCAAATCTTCCTAAGTCTTTAATCTTCCTCTTAAGGACTTAGCCAAAATCATGATCTAAACCAAATTAAACTTATAAGATTTTCTCATAATTCATTTGTATTCTCATTTATGTTCACATATATAAATGAAATATAAGTTTAAACCAATCAAACTAAACTCAAAACTCTAAATCAATTCATGAAATTTTCCTAAGTCCTTTACATTTTTCTTAAAGAACTTATCCAAAATCATGATCAAATCATTTCAAACTCATGGGATTTTCTCATAAATCATTTATATTCTCATTTATATTCACATGTATAAATGAAATATAAATACAAATCAATCAAATCAAATCCTCAAATTAAATTCCAAATCAATTCATGAAATTTTCCTAAGTCCTTTAAATTTTCCTTAAATGACTTATCCAAAATCATGATCAAATCATTTCAAATTGATGGGATTTTCTCATAAATCATTTATATTCTCATTTATAGTCACATGTATAAATGAAATATAAATACAAATCAATCAAATCAAATCCTCAAATTAAATTCCAAATCAATTCATGAAATTTTCCTAAGTCTTTTAAATTTTTCTTAAAGGACTTATCCAAAATCATGATCAAATCAACTCAAATTCATGGGATTTTCTCATAATTCATTTATATCCTCATTTATATTCACATATATAAATGAAATATAAATATAAATCAATCAAACCAAGTTCAAAAATTCAAACTCCAAACTCCAAAATTTTCCTAGGTCCTTTAAATCCCTCGTAATGGACTTAGCCCAAATCATGATTAAACCACTTCAAATCCTTGAAATTTTCTCATGATCTATTTATATTCTCATTTGTATTCACATATATAAATGAAATATAAATTCAAACAATCAAAACCTATTCCAAAAATCAAACTCAAATCCACTCAAAATCCAATCTAAGCCTTTCAAGTCAAAATCTTGAACTTAGCCAAATCAATTTCAATTCAAGCCAAACTCTTAATTTTCCTTCATGATTCAATCAAACCTACAATCATGAACCCATATATAAATACAAACTTCAATCACCAAATCAGAATCCAATTCAAAAATCAAACCCTAAATCCTCTCCTATTCACCCTTTGAATATAAAATTATCAAATGAATCAAAAGCCATTTTACTTCAAACTACTCATAAATGGATATTTTTTTTCAATTATAAGTCCATACATAATATTAATCAAACTCAAATCAAGCTTTGACCAAGGCATTTGATCCACTTAGGCTCACTTGACCCAAAGTGACCTAAAGTACCCTTATGAGCCAAATTTTAATCCTAACCAAATTGGATTGAATCAAACTCATCTATGCCTCTCATCATGATCAACAATCATCATGGGGTGACCAATCAACCAAATTGAGTTAAACCAAGTAAAACCTAAGGGTTGACTAAGTCAACACTTAGCCCAAAATGAAACCTAACATAGCCAAAATCCACTATAGGCTAAATTGATTGAAACCATTGATTAAAGTTCATTCATGACCTATGTTTGAACTTGACCAAGCTAACATTTGAGCCTAACCTAGCCCAATTGGCCACTTGACCCAAGTTGACCCAACTTGACCTAAAAAATCAAAATGTGTCAAAACTTGATCTAAGCCAAATTGATTGAAACCAATAGGTCAAGTTCATTCCAAATCACTTGTGAAACTTGACCAAAGCCTCAAATTGGACTAACCTAGCCCAATTGACCTTAGACCCAACTTGACCTAAAGGGGTCATGTTGAGCCAAATTTGAACATAAACAAAATTGATTAGAAATAAAGATACCAATCTACTCCATATGACTACCCAAACCTAAACCTATCTTTGACCTAGCCCAAATAGGTCAAATGGGTCAAATAGGTCAACTTGACCCATTTGACCTAAATGAAGTCATATGAGCCAAATTCAATACTATACCTAATTGAATCAAACAAAAGCCACCAAAATATTTCAAATGGTCATATGAACTTGACCCAACCCTTAGTTTGACCTAATTTGATCAAGTGGTCAAATTGACCCAAGTTTACCCATTTTGACCTAAATGGGTCAACATGAGCCAAACCTTATCAAATAAATTCCAAATCTCATGAAACTTGGCCAAACCTAGTTTCTCCACATACCCAACATATCCAAATTGAAAAATTAGCAAAATGACTATTCTACCCCTAGGCCATAGAACAAATTATGGACAAATCCATGTGTAGTTTGGTCATGCCCTCTTCATATCCACTTGATGCCTTCCTAAAAGCTTAAGTGAGCCTAAAGAAAAGTGGTGCACCCAATCCAATTAGTTTAGGTTAGCCCAATTGGCCCCAAGGCCAAACCCAACCCCATGGGTCAAATTGGCTCATTCCAAATCCCTCCTCCACCCAATTTGATGCATATGGGAGGTTAGCAATCCACTCAAGGCCTCAAACCGACCATGTACCAACTTAAAATAGATCAAACAACCTCTTTAATTTGAGCAATTAGATCAAAATGACAAAGAAGGTGGTGGCCATCCGATTGCCTTAGGGGGAGATATACTCCCCCTAATTCATTTCAAAATGATCATTCCCTAATTCGATCGTGCCCTAAAGAGTGTTAGGAAAGATCAGAGAGCCTTCCTAAGCATTCTAAGAGGGATTTGAAAAGTTGTTTTCTTTATTATCTCCATTGGAAAATAGGGGAGCGCCTTCAATTTCCTTTACACTAAAATTTACTACAATTCCTCTTGCACCCTTCCTCTGAGGACCAATTCGAGTGCACCCAAGCATCCATTTGAGTTCCCACAGCAAGGAGAGCTTCCATTGGATCAAAGTCGTAAGGGAGATCAAGTGGTGTTGGTCCATAAGAAGATCCACTCAACCCCAAGGCCTGAAAATTTCAACAGGGCTTCGTCTCCACTAGACGAAGCTACCTCATCGATCTCGAGCGCCGGTGATCACCTCCGACGAGGTATGAAATTTTCTGAACACTTGGCATAGGAGGTGTTGGTCTTTCGTGAAATGAATTTTTAAGTCATGCAAGATCCACCGTTGGATATGTTTCTTATTGGTTTTAGATCGTGTGGGTAAAGTTTGTTTAATCAGAATCAATCGAGCTTCGGATCTTCCCTCTGATCATGGGACCTCTGATCCTAGGGGAAGAATCGGAGATCGACCATCCATCCGCATTTTGGATGGGCGGTATTCGCACATTTAGAAAATGAATTATCCTTTTAGAAACTATGGGGTGATCCCTGGCCATCCTATCATTGATCAAACGGTAGGGATCAAAGCGTCCTCCGCCACCACGATGACACTTAAGTAGCGCTCACCCTTGCGATGTGTAAAGCATGTTGTGACGCGTGTATGTCTTTGTGAGTGAGATTAGTTTAGGGATTTAACTAAATGCTAATTAATCTCCTAATCTTCTAAAAATTATATCTTTCTCAATAAAATTCAAAAAAATATGAGGTAAATCTTATGGAAAGATAATTTAACCTAGAATAATTTAAAAATAATTTCAATGGATTTTGAATTATGTTTTCCTCTAATTTTGGATTTTATTGGAAATCATATTTTGTTAATTACCTCTCAATTAAACCTCTGATTAATCCCAAACTTTTTCGGTATGTTTTAGGGGATGACCTCTGCCTCCCTAATTTTCTTGGGGTATATTTGAAGGCTTAATTGGGGGAATTAAAAATGCATTTCTTAATTACCCTCTTTATGTAATTAAGGATAATTAGGGTTTGGATTAGTGTTTTAATCCATTATTAAAGTTGATTAAGGTTAGATCCAATGAATAAGAGGCTTAGGGAATAATTTTGGGGTATTTCCCCTAAGCTAATCCCTAAACCCCCTTTTTTCTTTCCTTAATCCTCTCTTAATTAAGGGTTAATTCATTAATTATCCTCTTATTTAATTTCTAAAATTTTTTAAAACTTCCAAATTTTAATTAATTTACTTTGGGTACATGCTTAGGTGTTTAAGAGCCTAAATTTAATTAAGAAAATTAAAACCTAATTCATATGTATGAGGGGGTGTTTTGAAATTACTTAACCTAAACCCCTTAGCTTAATTAACCATTAATCATGAGCCAAATTGCATTAGGCCCTTTTCTTCCTAGGTGCATTAGAAATTTAAATTCCTTGTGAGATTTTATGTCATCTCATTAGTTCATAATCATTTGGTTAACTAGTGTAGGTAAGGATTAATTAACTTGCTTAATTCATACCTTAACCTAATTAATACATAAAAATGAATCTAATCATCTAAAAATTAAACAAAAATATGAAACACATGTGGGAATGGGTTAGGAACAATGAACTCAACCCACCTTTTTAAAATTAAATCAAACTTAAAACTAAGCAAAATCACATTGAATACACTTTAATTTATTTTAAACTTTCTTATTCCATAAGAATGTCTTTAGGATTTAATTAAAGTGAATGTGTTTACATGCTTTCATTGCTTTGATTCTTTCCCCAACATGTTAAATTTGTATGTCATGTGGTTTCATGCATTCATATGTTTTAAAATCAAATTTAAAAGTGAAATTGTTTACTTTATGTCAAATTTGCATGTGTTGACTAAAGTAGAAATATGACTGGCTATTATCACTATTAAATTCAAATTATTTTAAAAACATGTAAATTAATTATCAAATATAAAAGTATGCTACTTTTATTATAATTATAAGCTTGCATGTGAAAGAATATAAAGGTGTGCTTAGCATATGTTTCCCTTCTCTCTTATGTTAGTATAAATTTTGAATAGGAGTTGATAAGATGTACAATTCATTTGAAAAGAACCTACACTTACCTAATTCCATATCCTATTCATTTCTATGCTATCACTTAAGAAGGGTTACTTATGCTTGTACACATAAATGGCATAAATAAAATGAATCAATTAATACAACTTTTGCATTCTTTCTTTCCTATTCATTTCTTTTATACACATGCTTGTATTTAAGAAATTTAAGAAAAGTGGTTAGTCTGGACAACCCTGAGGTTGCGAGGCTTTAAGTAGCCCTAAGTAGGTCTTGTACCTTACACCTCTGGTTAACAATGGCGTTGTACTCACTTATGTCTTTCTTACTTTCATGTGTGTATGTGAAAAATTGGATAAAGAAATCCTTTTCTACTTAAGAAAAATCATGCATAGTAAACTTCTAAATTTCCTTAAATGAATTACTTAGCATGCAACATAAAGTATGTTAAATATTTTCATTTGTATGTGTAGATATGCTAAGGACTCATTCATATGCATGTTATACATGTTGGGAAAGAAATGAAGCGATGTGTGTTATGTGGATTTAATCCATTTTATTTAATCTTAAAATGCCTTTTTTTTAATAGGTTTGTTTAGAGCTTATCTAAACTTAAGATTAATTAAAAAATTATTCAAAACATTCACTAAAAAAAACTAAAATGTGAACCTACTTTAGAAATTACTTTGGTTAGGGAAGGAAAGAGAAGTTATCTTCTCTTTCCCTCTCTTTATAACTTAGTAATTAATTGTAGGATTCATTTGAACCAAATCAAAACATCAAATAAAATCAATCAAAAATAATTAAACAACTTAAATGAAACCCTCCTCTAAGTTGAACATATTTTCACACTTAGAAAATTTGAACTTAAAGTCATAGCTAACAATACCACACAAACCTTCAAAGTACACACAATAGCCTAAGTCACCACTTCTAGCTTTAAGTTAGGGCAGTGTATAGTTTGATGTTTTGTTTTGTTTTGTGATATATATTTTAGACTGGATGTTAGGGTGTATGCTCATAAAATGAATGGTAGGATGCTCTTAGTCTAATCATTATTTTCTATAGGGGATTGTGCTTAAGTGGCGCTATCATAAATAAAAATATAAATGCTTTTGCTTGCAAGTGATTTATACCCCTAAGCATAATCCAATAGGCCAGGTGGACTTAGTCACCCATGTGTAGGGTGATAAGTCCAATATACATGCTTGGGAATTTTGTGATTTATTTTATCTAATCTCTATTTTGTAGGTGCTAATTAGATTTCTATTCTTTTTCTTTTCATGTAAATTTGTGCAATTAGGATTTTAAAATTATTGTTATGAGGATTAAGATGAGCATTGGTCATAAGATCCTATCTTATGCATCATGTGAAGCATTGGAGCATCTTCCTTCCAACCATCTAAAAGAAAGAACCAAAGAAGATAGAAGAAAAGAAGAAATAAGAAGAAAAGAAGAATGAAGAATGAAGCTTGAAGACCCCCATAATAATGAATTTCACTGGATTGTATAAAGGTAGAGCTGGCTATCATCATTTTTTTACGTTACCACACAATAGCCTTTTATTCTTTTTTGCGATTAGCTTATAAATTGATTGATGATTTATTTAGCTTGTGCATTAAGTGACATATTTTTCCTAGTTTCTTCCTTACTTTATGTATGGCCTGGATGTGGATTAGGCTCTTTAAGAGAAAATAAATTTTTTACCAAACTTAATAACTCAAAATTAAAATAAAGAACTCATAACCTCACATAAAGTTTATATTTAAAATCAAGATAAAAGAATTAGCAACCCTTTAGCTGGATGAGTATTTCTTTTATAATATCATGCACAAATGCAACTTATTTCACTCTTGATTGGAGGGCTTCCATCTTTGTCAGAGAAACTTGGCTTGACCTTTGAGAGCCATGGTGGAAACACACCTCCTCCCTTCTCGCTGATTTTGGCCAATAACTTTATTTCTCATGCATTAGGCATATGAATCCTATTAGCCTGAGTCAAAATGATTGTTGAAAAATAAAAATAAAATAAAATTTAAATTGCATTAGATTTAGGTCATTTGAAGCATATCCCTTACATGATCTAGTCTCTTTAGGGAGTGAATTTAAGGACTTAGTCTTTTTAAATAAATAATAACCTAGATATCCTACATAAGCATAAAGACTTACCTACATGTATTTAAAATCATAGGAGGAGTTAGTTGGCGGTCACACCCAGACAGTTGTAAGTCCAAGCAATCAGGAGGTTTGTCCACTCTTGTGGAGGCAAACCAAATACCCATTTTTTGCCTTAGATTTAGGTTGTGCTTTCGACCCTCGCCAAAGCTCCCTAGATTAAGGTTCTGGGATTGCTTCACTCCTTTGTGGGCCATAAAAATAATTCTTCACATCTTAGGCATTTCCTTAATATTGTGTTAAAGAATCATAAGTACTAAATTTCTAAAAAAATATGCAACTCAAGCAAACTAAATTAATTTCAAAAATATAAAGCCAAATTATAGAATAGTTTGAGATGCTCGCTAGCTTTCCTAGCATCGTGGGTATCTCATACTTATCTTCCATTTTGGCTTCGATAATAACTCCCTCTCTTTGATCAATCCCATTTGATATTCAAAAATAAACCAATCGATTGATAGTCCTTTCCTATTGAAATCTTCGAAGACAACGATCATTTACCTTAATCGAGAGTTTTCCTAAGAAATCCCCCCATTCCTTAAGATGTAATCAATTATGGGGGCTTGCCCCTATAGGAAACTTAATGAACCCAATTTAAAATAAACCCCCTGCTTTACATTTCTATGTAAAGTAGGGGAAGAATCTCTGGTATATAAGCAGACCCATCATCCTTAGGAGTCATTATTGAGGTGAATAGGTCCATTAAAGGGTAGTGACTTCTATCTTTCGAGATAGTACACTATTCCTTGATGATGTACTCAATCAGCTGAATAAGTTCATCTGTGGATCTGCATGGCATCCTAAAAAAGATAAATTTTTATAGTCTTGTCTTTCTTTTCTCACCACAGATTTGAAAGGCGACTCTATAGAAATTTAACTCCACACATACCAAATTTATTAAATGGAAGTCTCATTTTCAAAAGCAAATAAAACACAAATCACAAATCATAATTCGCTCCCACTTAACATACCAAATTTATTAAGTAAGAAGCCCCATTCTCAAATCAACATATATCACACACATAATCCATCATCACAAGCAAAGATACTTTCACAAAATTTTCAAACCACACAATCAAAACCTTTCCTTGGCCTACCTTAATTTGCTAAGTAAAGTTTTTCAAAATCAAAATTTTCAAACAAGATACATAACAAAAATATCTTCAAAGGTCTCTCTAAATATCTGAACCCTGCCCAACACACTTAAATTGGTTGAGTAAGAATTCTAAATCAAAATCATATGGCAAAGAATCTCCTCACATATCAAAATCTCTCCAATGAGCCCTACTTAACATAACTAAATTTGTTGAGTGTGGGTTCAAATTTCCAAATCAAGTTTAGAATTTATTTCTAAAGGTGATTTCCAAAGCGAGGGACTGATTCAGTAATGTTTTCAATAATTGTAGAGTTTTAGCTCACCAATCACCAAGACACATGGCTCTAACAAGTTTGTGTTTTCCTTGTCGGTGTTGACTTGGCCTTGGATCGACAAGCTCACTCACCTAATCCGCGTTGATCATTGGATTCATCTGCAAGTTACTTATGAGGGGACAATCCTCACAATAGTCAGTAAGAGGAGGTGGAGGGATAGATGTCGCTTATTCACTTTGACATGCCTTCTGACTTCGAGTTCCCACCACTGAAGAGGAAGGCAGTAGAGGTCCCCATAATGATAGCAGTAGCTTCAATACTAGCAGTTTCAATTCCAGTGGTAGCGCCAGCAGTGTCAGTGGTCCCTCTATTTGTTCCATCAGTTATTCATTCTATTGCCCCGATGAGGGTTGACACCTCCTTGTTGGTCCCCTCAAAGGGGAAGGCTATCTTGGTCTCCAAGATAGTCTCCCCTACCTTTGAGATATGCTCTAGCTCTCTCCCCGCTCAACTCATCTGCACTCAATGCCACAACAAGAGCTGGAAGGTTAAGCAGCATCATGAGGGAGCAGTTGTAGAGGCAGAGGCAGCGTCCCATGTTGCAGAGAAGGGTTCACCCCGGGAGGTCTCCCCACTGGCGAGGGTTCCATCCCTCAAAGATGGAGAGGAGGATTACAGGAAGATCACACCACTTATGAGGTGACTAGAGAGAGGAGGAGGCCCCACTAGATTGGCGTGATAAAAGCAGAGCCCATAGATGCTTAAAGTCTGGTCCATTATTTTACCTGAGGTCTTTGATCCCTAAAAGCATTAGGGAGACACATGAGAGCTGATATACCAGAAAAGGGCAAGTAGAGGGAGGGAGAGGAGGAGGTATGCCCAATAGTTGGCAGCCTCCACTCTTATGGATTTCCCAGGTCGGCGGGCTACTCGAGCCGACCATACCGATAGTATAGTGCTCAAAAGTATAGTCAGTCATAGGAGGAGAGCTCTTGCTGAGCGGTAGCCGGTGTCTCCACCACACCAGACCCCTCATTGTTCACCTTCATTAGTACATGTTCCAGCATCTCCTGTGCTGGCTAAGGCACAAAATTCAGCATCGGAGGAGAAGAAAGCTCTGTTAGTGATCTGGCTATGGCCTCGGGGTCCCATTCTATATACTCCACCCATTGAGGTTACTATGGTGAAGAAGGATTGGCGACCCAAGAGCATCACAACCACCATCATAGTTCAGGAGATCCCACCGAGATAGCACTCCACCAAGAAATCATGAGCATGTATCTTCCAAATGAGCATAGTCCCAGATGGCACTCCATTGGCGGTAGTCGGATGCATTTATCAATGAGCACAATCCTTATCTGAATGAGTGTTTGTGTCGACATAGTTAGATCATTCTTTGGATGACATTCTCATACAATATTTGCAGGAAAGAGGGAAATCCTTTGAAGCGATCAATCAGATTATGAGGAGGGAAGGGTTAATTTTGATCCTGATGAAGATCATTTGTTGGAAGACTTGGCCGAGGTCCACATGGTCGATACCAGGAGCTCTCTCTTTAGAGATCAGCAGAGTCAAGAAGGTATTATGGTTGAAGAAGATGATGCCATCCATTCAACCCAACACCTTCTTCAACAGATTAGATAGAAGGATGATCAGATCAACTAGATGGAGAAGAGGATGGAAGACTTATTAGAAGCCATCCATGCACTCCAAAACTAGGCCTCAGCCCCATAACATATACTGATAGGGGTAAATCATCCTGAGTCAGCACACATTTTAGATCAACCCAAGAGTACTTCTCCAGTAGATAAGGATAGTGGTATCTTGTCCATCCAAACAAGTTGCTAAAGAGAACTTGAGGGAGGTTGGAGCCAAGCAGTAGTAGCATCAGCCTCCACTTGCCCAAGACAGTACACTAGCGCAA
The DNA here is from genome assembly GCA_021442155.1 of Cymbidium sinense. Lineage (NCBI taxonomy): Eukaryota > Viridiplantae > Streptophyta > Magnoliopsida > Asparagales > Orchidaceae > Cymbidium > Cymbidium sinense. The sequence continues at coordinate 130,043,947 of CM038215.1, forward strand.
CCATCGACTAGTTCCAACACTTTTTCCACAGTTATAACTATAGTTCCTCCAGTTAGCTCTTCTTCTAGTAGCCATATTGTATTGATGGAAGGGGGGTGCCAAACCCCTTACTCCACTTACTTTACTTGATTTCTACTTTGTACATCTTTCCAAATCTAAGAAATCAATAAAGAAAGCTGATTCCACTTACATTTGTGTCACTTCTCATGATTTGCCTGAGTTTATTCCTATAGAAAGCTCTTTGAGTCTAATTAATAATAACTCTAGTTTTAATCATTCCTCTTCTGATTTAGAAATGGATTACCCATTCCTGAATCACTCGAGATCACCTATTGAGATTGATTTGGAGTCATCCAACTCATGATCCCAAGGAGAGCAATACGTAAACTGAGTAGTAAAACTTTCCATTAAACCATCTCATGAAGTCATTAAAGTCAACCTCCGTAGTGGCAAATTTTTACCTCTTAGGGTAGCACTTCAAGATAAGGGTAAGCGAGTCATTGGTTCAAGTGAACAGATAGCCCCCCATAGGATGCTCCACCTATGAATATGCTTGTGGAGGACCATCCCAAAGTTGACTATAATGTCCTCACTCACCTAAAAAAGTTACCAGCTAAGCTAAGCATATATGATTCCTTGTCCTATCCAATGAGTTGAGGGAGTCATTGATCAAGAACCTTCTTGATCTGAAAATATGCTTAGCTCTACTGACCGCTATTGGAGAGGAGGCATGTTTTTCAAGAGAAGCCCGTGGAGTAACACTCATCGATTAAGACCTTCTTTTGGGGACAATTGAACACAACCGTCCCCTCTACATCACAGTGGATATGGGCAGATTCAGACTCTCTAGGGTATTTGTTGATCTAGGTGCATCAGTGAATATTATGAGTCTAAAAACCCTTGCCTACCTAAGGATTGACATCTTTGAACTCCGAGGAGATCAGATGATGTTGAGAAGATTCAATGAGCAAGGTGAGAGGACTTTAGGCTCCATAGTGTTGCCATTGGAGATAGATGACTAGAAGACAGAGGCCAAGTTCTACATTATTGTTTCAGATACATTTCTCACTGCTTTGCTCGGTAGGCCTTGGATACATGAGAACAAGATGGTTCCATCCTCTCTACATAAGTGCATCAAGTTTTGAAGAGGTGGAATCGAATACTATGTCAAAGGAGACTTGAAGCCATTTTTAGTTAAAAAGGTTGAGATATATGAGGACACGACCTACTATCTTCCTCAAAATTAAAAAGTCTATTTTCACAAACTTGGTCAAAAGTTTAAAAACAAAAGAAATAGAAAAAGAAGAAAAAGAAGAAAAAGAAAAAAGAAAAGGAAAAAGAAAAATGAAAAGAAAATAAAAATACAAGTGAGCGAGAAATAGATACTAAGGAAGAAGTAGAGCCTGAAGTTAGATTCCACCCATAGTTCATTCCTCCATATGAACACATGGGTAAGATGACTCGACCCCCACCAGATAGGAGAAGGGGGCAGATCCAAAGGCAGTTCTAGAGGCGAACGACCTTATTGCTGGTGGCCAGCCAGTAGGAGCTATGCTTCAACACATAGGAGTACCCCTGCTATCCATATAGATTTGGAATCCATTTTAGAGGTTGAGTCTCATGTGGTTAGCACGCTAATCAACCCCTCTTAGTGGGTCCAATTGGAGGTGACACTCAAGCCAGTGATGAAGACTAGACCTCCAAGAAAAGCATGAATGTATCCGAGTCATTATTATGTAAAACAGTCAGACAGTAGTTGGAAACCTTAGCTCTAACCTCACTTTACTCTCAGAAAGTTGAGGGTTTGGTAGTTAAAGAGGCCCCGAAGTCATCTACAGATATCAAGCCAAAGAGGTTTTTGCTGGGAGCATCATCCTCAAGTCAGTAAGCTAATATAGAACTTGAGGATGATTCATCCCCAAGTCATTCTACATCCTACATTAGCCTCATGGCCATTCGAGTGTTGGGATACTGACATAGTAGGTCCAATTGATCATCCTTTTTTCAGTTGTCATCGGTTCATTCTAGCTATCACTGACTACTTTTTAAGTGGGCAGAGGCAATCTCACTCAGAGAGGTCACAACTTAGCATGTGCTCTAGTTTTCAGGAACCATATCATATATAGGTTCGGGGTACCTCAATGAATTATATCCGATAATGGTACTGCATTCAAAAGCACTAAAATCAATAGCTTGACCTAGAGACACATCATAGATTGGAGATATTCTACCATCTATTACCCCATGATAAATGGCTTAGCAAAAGCCTTCAACAAAACTCTCATCTAGATATTAAAGAAGACACTCAATGATAACAAGCGTCAGTGACATGAGCAGTTAGTTCAAGCTTTGTGGGCTTACCGCACTATATACAGGACTCCAACTCAATCTACCCCATTCTCTTTAGTGTATGGGTCTGAAGCAGTTCTACCATTAGAAGTACAACTCCCATCATTAAGGATAGCTGTGGGTAGTAGGATCACAATGGAGCAAAATGCTAAGTTATAGTTAGAAGAGCTCGAATGTTTGGAGGAGAGATGCTTACGGGCATGCCAGAACCTTGGGTTATACAAAGCCAAAATGATTCAAGCTTATAACATGTTGGTCCGTCCTAGAGCTTTTCAAGTAGGAGAGCTTGTTATAATTTTAAGGAGATCAATTGTTGCCCATCGCAAGATGGGAGGTAAGTTTGAACCCACTTGAGAAGGCCTTTTTACCATAGAGAAGGCCTACCAAGGAGGTTCTTATCAACTTATAAATTGTAAGGGAGAGCGCCTTATGCTTCTAATCAACAGGCTCTAGCTAAAGAAATATTATCCATAAATTTCATTTTAAATCAATCATCAATAACATTTCTTTCATCTCAAATTCCATCACTTTCGTGTTGAGAAATATCTTTGCTTGCGAATCCACCACAATGTGTTTAGGGTAGGTGTAGGGACCTAAGTGGCATCCTATCTTTTATTCAACACAACACCAACACAAACTACACACAACCACATATAAAATAAACACATATTTTTTTATCTCGGGCTATTTTGAGGTGGGAGAAAGCCCCATTTGACACTCACTCATTAACTGCTCTAGGTCAGGCTGGCATGCTACCTTGTTAGTGTGTCATCCTAGTGGTTATTTATTTGGCGGATGTAATTCTACAAGCTTTCTTCCTAACTTGATCATTTCAAATCGACGAGTGCCTTGTTAGTTTGGTAGACCTTAGGCGCGGTCGGTAAGCCACCTCATGTTGACTTTGCTTAAGACGATATAAGTCTACACGATTTCTTCTTGAACTAGCCATCATGCATTAATTGGGTTGAGTATATTTGAGGCTTAGGATAAGTCCCCTAGCAGCACCTTTCCTCTTGACTACTTCATGTTTGGGTCTAGTCCTTACATGGGACTCCCCACTTGGTAATCACCCTAGGTCAGATAGTTTCTGTCTCATCGATGTTACACTATCCCGATGATCATTTCTGTATGTGAAGATGTAAATATATAAGCCTTCCTCTAAGATTAATCATCGCAAATTGACGGGCACCTTAGGTTGGTTGGTTATCTCCATGATGATGGTGACCCACCCGGTGTATGCACCACTCATGGCAGATATAAGTCTACAGCCATTCTCCCAGAGTTGGCGATCGTATACCCATAGGCTTTCATTTACAGGGTTCTAGATAAAGTCCCTAGCGGTACCTCCCCTGTGGGTACTCTATTTGGATCATATCCTTAGTGACCCCATTTAGACACTACTTGGGTTACTCTTGAATTGAACAGTCCCCCCTTTCCTAGTAGCCACCCCTATGGTTGGAGAATTTATCTTGCGGATATGCAGATTCTTCTTTGGTCTAGTAAGTTTGAGATAGGTCTAGGCTGATATAAGCTCCTTCTTAGTGTGGTCCCTTACACATCAATAGGGTCCACACATAAAAACAAAACAAATATATATCTTTGCTTGTGGATTAGGAGCAACACCCCTAGCGATACCTTTTCCCATGCAAACAACCTATCTTTAGGGCAGTGTCAGCAAAACTCTCTATAGGAATTGCCTGCTACTTTTAAGTTTAGATAAGTCCCTGGGTCAGCACTCTCTCAATATTCACCCTTAGGTCGGGCTTGACTTGTTGTCCCACCAACAGGTCACCCCAGCGATCATCCTTACTTTGGGAGATATAAATTTATCACGCATTCTCTACAGCACGACTGTTGCACACCGACGGATAGCCTTAGGTTGGGTACAATTTGTTGTGCTATTAACCGATCACCTTAGTGGTTCCTTATTTAGAAAGTTGTAAGTCTACAAGCTTTCTTCCTAACTTGACCAGTGTACACCAAAAGGCAACCCTTAGGTTGGTTAGCTTTACCATGCGGCCGGTAGACTATTCCTTTGGATTTGTAAATCTAAGATAGGTCTAGGCTGATATTAACCCCTTCTTAGTGGATCCATCACACACTGATAGGGTCCATCCAAAATTAAATTTATTCTGACTATTCTTGAGTCGATATGAGTCCACAATGGCATTGGCTTAAATAGTTGCCTTAGGTTGGGTTTGATTTATTATGCTACCAGTAGATCACCCGAATGGTTCCTTATTTAGAAGGATGTAAGTTTACAAGATTTCTTCCTGGCTTGACCATTGCACATCGAAAGAAACCTTTTAGGTTGGTTAGCTCTACCTCGTAGCTGGTAGAATATCCTTTTGGATTTGTAAATCTAAGAAATGTTTAGGCTGATATTAGCTCCTTCTTAGTAGATCCATCGCACATTGACAAGGTCTATCTAAAATTAAATTGATCTTGACTTGTTGACCTCACTTTTGGAGTGAGCTCTTAACTTCCACACCATAGATCTAGGACTCTTATAGGCACTAAGAGTTCTTTAGTCTAAGAAACTTTTAGTGATTAGGTGAACACTTAACCTAACCCTAGAGACTTAGAAGAGTTAGCCATATGAATAGGTTATGCCTTAGGGATTTAGGAGGACTTGCCCACCCTATAGTCTAAATCCAATCCTTGCTTCCTTCTTTCAAACCAAACCTCGAATTGAAATTAATTCCAAAATCAAATCCAACCATCAAATGATTGAAACCCATGATTAAATTCAAACTCCAAATTCCTTTGTAAGCCCTTTGATTTTTACCTTATAGACTTAGCCTTAACTAAATTTAAACGAACCTCATTCCAATTAATTTTCTTAATTATAAAATTTGATCTTAAATCAAATTCCAAATCAAAAATCAATTCCAAACTCCAAATGGTTGAAACCCAAATCAATTCAAATTCCCAATTTTAGCCCTTTTAGCCAAATTCTTGAACTTGGCAAAATGATATCCAAATCAAATCAAAAACTCATGGATTTATTCATGATTCAATTATTCCTACAATCATTGATCTAAATATTAACATAAACCACCATTGCCAAACCAAATCCAAGCTAACCCAAGCAAAACCCAAGTTAGCCCTTTTTGACTTGAAATTGTCAAATGAACCAAAACCCATTTGCCTTCAAACCACTTGTAATTGGATTTATTTTCAATCCTAGGCTCATGTGTGAGTTCAACTAAACTTGAATCAAGCCAATTAACTCATTTAGGCTTACTTGACCTAAAGTGACCTAAAAGATCTTTTTGAGCCAAGTTCTAATTCAACCCAAATTAGATTAAACTAAGATCATCCAAACCTTACAACATGATCAATAATTATCATAAGTTAATCAATTATCTTGAATTGGGTCAAACCAAGTCAGCCTAGCCCATTGACCAAGTCAACACTTAGCCCAAATGCAATCCAAACTAGCCAAAATCCATCATATGCCAAATTGATTGAAATCATTGATTCAAACTAACTCATAATCAATGATTGAACATGGCCAAACCTTCACTTGAGCCGAACCAAGCCTAATTGGCCATTTTACCCAAGTTGACCCAAATTGGCCTAAAAAGCCAAAATGGGTCAAATCATGATTTAATCCAAATTGATTGCAACCAATGGCTCAAGTTCATTCCAAATAACTTGTTGAATTTGACCAAATCCATGATTGAACCCAATTGGTCAACTTGACCTAACCTAGCCTAAATTGACCTAAAGGGTCAAATTAGCCAAAATCCAAATTGAATCCAAACTAAATAAAACTAAAGCCTAAAACCATTTTTAATTAGCCAATTGAACTTGACTCAACACCTAACCCAACTCAATTTGGTCAAATTGGTCAAGTTGGATCATTTGACCTATATGAACCCAAATGAACCAAATTCAAATCCAAAGCAAATTGAACTAAGCCAATAACACCAATACACTCCAATTGGTCATGTGAACTTGAGACAACCCTTAGTTTGACCTAAATAGGTTAAATCAATTGGTCAACTTGACCCAACCTAACCTAATTTGATATAAATAGGTCAAATCAAGCCAAATCAAATCAAATAAACTCCAAACCACTTGAAATTTGGGCTAACCCACTTTTAACCCATTTCAAATCTACCCAAATAAAACCCATAGCCAAATGATCATTATCCCTTGGGTTTAGGGCATCCTATGAGATAAAACACATGCCCATTGTGTCATTTTCTCCTTCTAGTCACTTGGCACCCAATCATAAGTCCACCTAGGCACCTTGGACCATGACTGACCTGACCCAATAATGGTTGGGTCAGCCTTGATCCATGGGGAGGTGAAATCACTGCCCCATCCCCATTGGAGCTTTCTAAATCGCCAAGGATAAGCACCTCCTCCCTTGGCAGCCACTCTCACACCCTCCTCCACTCAAGGGAAGCCTACTCACATGATCCCTGCCCAAATCGAGCTCCCATGGTGACCCCTTGATCAAAAATTTCCAAACCAGCCATGACCATTTGATCCAAGGAATGAGGGGGTATACCCTCCTCATTCTCACTCAAACTCACACACACACACACGATTGAACCCTAGTAATCAGAGAGAGAAATCCTAGAGCCATTTCCAAGCTTTCTCAAGTTCCCCAAAATCTTCATTTCTAGTTTTGATTGAAACCGAAATAAGGGAGCAACTTAGTGAATCTGATTTCCCCATTTTATAACTAAAGTGCAATTAACTTTCCACACACCTTCCTTGGAGTAAGTCAAGCAAGAATGAATCTTTTCCCAAGCTTCCCGATGACTGGAGGGGAGAGTTCGATCAAGCCTGATCACCTTCATCTAGCACCTTGGTCTTCCAAGCAAACCACTTCAAATCAAAGCTCGTGCAGCTCAACAGGGCTTCATTTCTACCAAATGAAGCTTTCTCAATCATTAGACCCATCGGTTACCAGCTCTGGTGAGGTATGCCATTGAAATCGATCCTTGAATGAAGATAGGTTGGTCTTTTGTAAAAGAAATTTTTGTGTCATGTGTTTTCTACCATTGGATTTGATTGTCATGCTTCCCCAAAAGTGTGGGATCATTTTCATCTCCATCCAAACTCAGGTAAGCTCGGATCAAGCAGCCATTAATGGATGGTAGCCATCCTTCATCGCTCGGGAGAAGATAGATCATGGATCGTCCATCCTGCGTGATTAGGATGAACGATCCTGATCAAATCACGGTTAGCACCTCAGTTTAATCCTTCGAAACTACGGGTTTGATCATGTCCATCCAATCTTAAATTGGATGATCGAGGAAGATACCGCGTGCACCACCATCCAAGTCAGCACTCAGATGTGACAACTTAAATAGCAAATCTTGTCAAGCCATGTGGAAAGGATGCCACGTCAGCCGCCATGTGACCCAATGAGATTAAGGCTCTAAGTAGGGTTAATTAATTTATTTTTAATCATTAAACTTTCTAAATTCATATCTAATTCTAAAAAAAATCCAAAAAATACAAACTCAGGTTCATTTTAAAGATATTTCAGGTAGAATCTAGGAAAATTATTAATAATTGATTTTGGATAGTGAATTTGCTTAATTAAGATTTAATTAGAAATATAAATTATCAAATTACTACTTAATTAACCATCCAATTAATCTCAAACTTTATGTGCATGTTTAGGGGGATGAATTCTACCTCTCCTATTTTTCTGGGATTTTATTGGTTGCCTAATTAGGAAAATCAATGAATTCAGTCTTAATCACTTACCTAATGTATTAGTGATAATTAAGCAAATGAATAGTAAATTAATCAATCAATCAAACTTATTAACCTTTGTTAATGATGATGAAGTCCAAGGAGATGGATTGGTACTCCCTCTTCCAATCTTTTCTCTAAGTCTTCTCTAATCCCTCTTAAGTAACTAATTAATTAACACCTCTTAATTAATTAATCAATAAAGTTAACCAAAATCCAAATCATACCTAAACCTTAATCAATTAATTGAAAGGATTTAGGGATTGAAACTTAGGTTCTTTTCTTTGTCTCCTTCTCTAAGCCCAATTCATTTTAGTTGGTTAAGATTAATTAAGTTTTAATTAACCAATTAATGAACTTAATTAATTCAATTGAATCTATTTCTCTAACCTAATCTTGGGTAGCTCTTTGGGTGTTCACTAACCCAAAGGGGGAGATAATGAAATTATGGTTGGCTCACATGTGTGAGAAAACCATTAAAGTAGTTAAGTGAGACCCTTTAAGCTTAATTAATTATTAATCATGAGCCAATTGCATCAGGTCCCTTTCATTTCTTAAGAGCATTGCAAATTTACTTTCCATGTGGTTGCATATCATGTTGGCTTATTATTAATTAGTTAATTAACTTAAGTTGATGTAGGTAAGGGTTAATTAATCCATTTAATTCTTACCCTAACCTAATTAAATCATAAAATTAACTTAATTACTTCTTCATTAAACCAAAATTAACTCACACATGGGGAATGATATCAGGACTAGCAAACTTCTTTCTCTTCCCTTAACTCAAATCAAACTCAAAAAATAAAATGTCATTAAAGGAAATTTGGTTCATTTTAAATAGCTTCATTTAGTATGATTGTCCTTATGACTTAATTGGATTTGAATGAAATCACATGCTTGTGTTGTTTTATTACTTTCCACTCATGCTAAATGTTGCTTGCCATATGTAATCATGCATTCATTTCTTTTAAAATTAATTAAATGAAATAATTTCTTTTATGTCAAATTGCATGTTGATTTAAATTAAATAGGTATGGCTATTATCACTACTAAATCAAATGTTTTTTTAAAAGCCTATAAATCAATTATTATAAATAAAGTGAGGTTAATTACAAATAGCTATAAGATTGCATGTGTTGATAATATAAAACATGCAAAGTGAAGTTTTATTTCCTTACCTTACATGGATTCATATAGGATTCACACATGTATAGTTCATTTGAAAAGAACACAACATTTGCCTAAATATACTCCTATGAATCTCCATGTTAAGACTTAGGAAGAACTTCATATCATAAATGTAAACCACATAATGAAACTAAATATGATTTCTTGCATGATTTCTTATTCTTATGGTTCTGTTTGTACATTCATATATATTTGAGAAAAGTGGTATATTTGTCTGGACATCTAGGGGCTACGAGGCTTTAAGTAGCCCTAAGTAGGTTTTGTACCTTACACCCTTGGTATAGAAAATAATGGCGCTGTACTCACTTAAAACTCTTATACATGTGTATGTGTGATGTCGCCAATAGATGCGAATAATTAATCATATAATCAAATTAAACATAATTTCTTGCATGATTTCTTATTCTTTTGGCTCTATTTGTACATTTATATGTATTTGCGAAAAGTGGTATATTAGTTTGGACATCCCTGGGCTATGAGGCTTTAAGTAGCCTTAAGTAGGTCTTGTACCTTATGTCCCTAGTGTAGAAAATAATGGCATCATACTCACTTAAAATTCTTATACATATGTATGCATGATGTGGCCAATGAATAAGAGTAACAAAATAAGTAAATCAAACATAACTTTTGCATGGGTTTTTCTATCCTTATAGTTTCTTATACATTTACATGTATCTAAGAAAGTGGTATATTAGTCTGGACATCCCGGGGCTGCAAGGCTTTAAGTATCCCTAAGTAGGTCTTATTCCTTACGCCCCTGGTGTAGAAAACAATGGCACCATACTCACATAAAACTTTCATACATGTGAATGTGTGTTTAGCTAATGGATAAAAAAATATTCCTCTTTTCTATTAAAAATACATGCATTCATGATTCAATCAAAAAATTGAAATATTTAAATTCTAAATACACTTCTTTGCATTCATCATTTAAGTGTGCTAAGATTTACATTGCATGTATAGGTATGCTTAGGATTATGCATGATATATACATGATGGAGAAGAAATGAATATGTGTTATGTGATAGTAATTCATTCTAATTAATCTTAAGATGTCTTTCTTATTGAATAAGGCCATTTAAAATGAACCTAAACTTAGAATTAATTAAAATATATAATAAGCCATTCACTAAAGAAAATTAATTAATTAACTTGCTTTAGAAGTAACTTAAGGTAGGGATGAAAGAGAGACTCCCTCTCTTTCTTCTCTTTAGTACACTTAGATGTTAAGTGTAGGCCATATGAAATAAAAGGAAAACATTAAATAAAATCTTCAATTCACTTAATTCACTTAAAGAGAAACTAACCCCTTTATGAGTTAAATCCCTCACACTTAGCATAGTACAACTCTAAAGCCTAGTTAGGACATACCACATAAGCTCTAATGCACACACATTAGACTAAGTCACTATTTTTGGCTTTATGTTAGGGCGGTGCATGGTTTGGTGTATCCTTATTTTGTGATCTACTTTTTTTAGACTAGATGTTAGGGTGTATGCACGTAGTCTAGATGTTAGGCTGATATTAGCCTAATTGTACTTCCTACAGGGGGTTGTGCTTAAGGGGACATTAAATAAAAATATAAAAATTACTTTTTACTGTGCAGGTTACTTAACCTTTAAACATAACCCAAGTTAGGATAAGTGGGCTTGGTTACCCATGTGTGGGGTGCTAAGACCAAACTATTCATATAACTATTTGGGTGGTACAGTGTGTTTAGCTAATATTTGTTTTGAAGGTGTAGCTAGATTTACTTTCCTTCTTTTAATATTATTTTTGCATTAGGATTAGGATGATTATTATGGGGGATTAGGATGAGAATTGGTTATAAGACCAAGTCCTATGTACCATGTGATGCCTTTGGAGCAACCATATTACAATCAAGCCAACAGGAAGAAAGAAATGGAGAAAATCAAATGAAGAAATGAAGAATGAAGACCCCCATAAATTCATCATTTGTAATTATTCTTTTGTAATATAGGTTGTATAAGGGCAGGGCTCAGCTACCTACATTTCATTTTAGGTTGTACGGTGGTACCTGACCACATCGGCCTTTTATTCTTTTTCAATAGCTTTATAAAAATTATTTGATGTTTTGTTTAGCTTGTGCATTAGAAAAAATATGCCTTTTCATAATTTATTTATGATTGGTGATTGTTGTATGGCCTGGATGCGATTAGACTCTTAGGATAAAAATAAATTTTCTATCCCACTAACCAACTCATAACTAAACTTTTAAAATAACTCTTAATCTCACCTAAAGCTTAGGTTGTAAATCAAGATAATAAAATATTTAGGAACCCCTTAGCTCGATGTTGTATGTTTAATAACACACATATCATCTTATTTTACTCATGATTAGAGAGGGCTTCCATCTGTGCCAGATAGAATGGGCTTAACCTTTTAGAGCATATGATGGAATACCACCTCTTTCTCTCTTGATTTGGCCCTTAATTAATTTGTCATGCATTTAGGCACACAAAATCCCATAGCCCGTGTCAAAATAAAATGTCCAAAATTAAATAAAATTTGCTAAAGTTTGCATTAGATTAAGTCATTATTCATACCCCTCATGCTCTAGTCTCTCAGGGAGTGGGTTTAAGGACTTAGTTTCTTTTCTAAATAATAATAACCTAACCATCTTGCAAAAGAATATGACTTGCCTACATGGATTTAATGCATAGGAGAAGTTAGCTGGCTGCCACTCCAGCCGATTATAAGTTCAGTAGTCGGGTGGTTTACTCTCTCTTGTGGAGGTAAACCATATTCCCACTTTCGCCTTAGATTTAGGTCATGCTTTGGCACTCGCCAAAGCTCCCTAGATTTAGGATCTGAGGTTGCTGTTTTTCTTTGGGGCTACATGCATAAATCCTTTCCACTAAGGCATTTTTACAATCTTGTATTTTGGAATTATAAGTTCTATATTTCTGATAAAATTCAAATCAAATGAATAAATCTCATCAATTTTAAATATATAAAGCCCAACCATATGATAGATTGGCTCACTAGGCTTCCTAGTATCATGAGCACTCCCTACTAATCTTCTTTAGTTTCAATAATAACTCTTCCCTTTTGATCTCTCCCACTTGTTTTTTTTCAAAATACAATAAATTTATTGATTGTCCTATCTTTGAATTCTTTGGAGACAATAATCACCTACTTTAATCGAGAGTATTCTTAAGAGATTTATTTTCTATAAGATGTAATTAACTATGGGGTAAGCCCCCATAGGGAACTTTATTATCTGGTTTAAATAAACTCTACTTTATTCATCTATATAAAGTAGGGAAAAATCTCTGGTATATTTGAAGATCCATCATACCATAGGAGTCCTTATTAGGTGATTAGGTCTATTATAGGATAGTGACTTCTATCTTTCGAGATAGTATACTATTCCTCAATGTTGTACCTGCTCACCTCAATAAGTACACCCTCAGATCTGAATGGTGCCCCCCCTCAATGAAACGAACTCCAAAAATAAACACCACGGATTTTTTTAGCGATTCTGCTGGGGATGGTTTCTCTCTTCATCTCTAGTAGAATATTTTTATCTCCAAGCATCGATAGTGGACTTACATTTTATGTGAGTCTGAGACAATCTTTCCTTCCATTGGCACTTAGCTTATTTCATTCTTAAGCAAAGTTAGCCAACATCGTTTAGGTTTTAGGACCTCACTCCATGTAAGTCTTAAAACCCATATTGGGCTACCCAATAGGTGAAAAATAAAATTTATCAATGAATGGAGAGATGATAAAAATATAGAATCTCCTTCCCACTAGCTTGGTGAGGCAAGGTTCATCAAAAATTTAAAGAAAATAAATTCTTTCACAAAATGATATTTTTTAAAAGCTCCCTTTTAGAAAATAGCCACCTTCATTCAACATACTCAAATTTGTTGAATGAAGATCCTATTTTTCAAATCATAAACATAAAAATTGAAATCCCACTCAACATGTTTTACATATGCTAGATTGAAAGTTTCTGTCTTTTCAAAATTTAAAAAAAATCACATACATGACATCAAAGCATATCATGAAATATATTTAACATACTTAAGGTTTTTTAAATGAATTTCACCTCTATTTTGGAATCTTATTTGACATACCATATTTGTCAAACAAAGATCTCCCCTCTCCTTCCAAAAGAAAGAGATCACACTAAACACATTTGATTCCCACTTAACATGTCAAAGTTGTTAAGTGAGAATCTCATTTTCATGTGCATTTGATTCCCACTTAACATGTCAAAGTTGTTAAGTGAGAATCTCATTTTCATGAGCATTTGATTACACTTAACATGCTAAAGTTGTTAAGTGAGAATCTCATTTTCATGTGCATTTGATTCCCACTTAACATATGAAAGTTGTTAAGTGAGAATCTCATTTTTCATGTGCATTTGATTACACTTAACATATCCAATTGTTAAGAATCTCTAAAACATGAATTTGACCTCACATATTCAATTTGTTAAGTGAGGGTCTCATTTTAAACATTTGGTCTCCACTTAACATATTCAATTTGTTAAGTGAGGGTCTCATTTCAAAACATAAATTTGACCTCCACTTAACATATTCAATTTGCTAAGTGAGGTTCTCATTTTCAAAACATAAATTTGACCTCCACTTAACATATTCAATTTGTTATGTGAGGGTCACATTTTCAAAATATAAATTTGACTTTCACTTAACATATCCAATTTGTTAAGTGAGGGCCTTATTTTTAAAACATGCATTTGGGCTTTCACTTAACATACCAAATTTGTTAAGTGGGAGTTCCATTTTCAAAACATCAATCACATCACATTTGGACTTTCACTTAACATATCAAATTTGTTAAGAGAGAATCCCACTTTCAAAGAAAATTCAAAACATGCATCAATCACATTTGGACTTTCACTTAACATACCAAATTTGTTAAGTGAGAGTCTCATTTTCAAAGGAAAATCAAAACTTAAATCAGTCACATTTGAACTTTCACTTAACATACCAAATTTGTTAAGTGAGAGTCCTTTTTCAAAGGAAAATCAAAACTTAAATAAATCACATTTGGACTTTCACTTAATATACCAAATTTGTTAAGTGACAGTCCCTTTTCCAAAAAAAAAAGTGAAACATGCATCAATCACATTTAGACTTTCACTTAACATACCAAATTTGTTAAGTGAGAATCTCATTTTCAAAAGAAAATCAAAACAAAAATCAATCACATTTGGACTTTCACTTAACATGCAAAATTTGTTAAGTGAGAGTCCCATTTTTAAAGAAAAATCAAAACTTAAATCAATCACATTCAGACTTTCACTTAACATACCAAATTTATTAAGTGAGAGTCCATTTTTCAAAAGAAAAATAAAAACATGCTTCAATCACATTTGGCTTTCATTTAACATACCAAATTTGTTAATTGAAAGTCCCATTTTGAAACACAAATTAAACACATGTGGCTTCTACTTGACATATCAAATTTGTCAAGTAAGAAACCCCATTTTCAAAATCAGCATTTCACACATCACAAGCTAAAACATTCTTCAAAAAAATTTTCTAAACACACAATCTCAACCTCTTCTTAGCATACTCAAATTTGTTAAGTAGAGGTCCTTAAAATCATGAATATTCCCAAACAAGATACACAAAATGCAAACATATCTAAGAAAATCTCTCCTCAAATTTTTGAACCCCACCCAACCTACCTAAATTGGTTGAGTATGGGTTCTAAGACCAAAATCAAATGGAAAAAGACTCTCCTCTATTTTTAAAATCTCTCCCCTGAATCCCACTTAATATATTTGAATTGTTGAGTGTGGGTTCAGAACTCCAAATCAATACAACTTTTATGGAATGAATGTTTAAGCAAAAACCTGACACGGATTACATTTTAACACTTGTAGATCATCGGTCATGCAGTCTTTGAGTATACATATCAGAAGTTTGTTTTTACTTTCCCCTTCGGGATGGACTTGGCCTTGGATTGGGCCAGCCTCCCCAAGATCGACTCCACCCATCTGGTCTTCTTCGATCGAGGATTCGAGGGAGCTCTTGTTACTTGTGAGGGGGCAACCCTCACTAATATTAGTTGGGATGAGGTGGTTGGGCAGAAACCAATCATCCATATTGATATGCCCTCTAATTTTGAGTATCCTCTATTAAAGAAGAAGGGTGTAGTTGTTCCCACACCCCATTCTGAGATAGTTCTAGCACCTATCCATCCAGCTGTCCATGCCATTGCTCCAGCGAGAGCTACTACCTCCTCTTTGGTTACCCCGAAGGGGAAGGTTATCTTAGCTTTTGAGATAGTCTCCTCCACTTATGAGGTAGGTACTAGCTCCTGCTCTATCTTGTTCACTCGTACTCAATGCCATAATAAAAATTACAAGATTAAGTGGGAGCACAAGCGAGTAGCCAGAGAGCTTGAGGCTACATCTCACATGGCCGAGGAGGGTTCTCCCCGAGAGGTCTCTCCACTTCCAACTAGTAACAAGTTTCATCCCCACTCAGCATTAGACAGAGAGGAAGATTATAGAAGGATTGCTGCTTCTTCTTCACCAGTAGTATACTATGATACATCAGATAAGGAGCACAGGAGGCCCTATGTTAGATTTAGAATTATCTTACGCCAGGTTGGTAGAGCACATGATGCTCAGAGTCTAATACCTTATTTGATCTATGGTCATTGATCCCTAGGAGTGTTAGGGGTCAAATCCATAGGGAGAGAGCTACGGAGGCTCAAGCATCTACTCATCTGGATAAGAGAGAGCAATAGAGATAAGCTAGATAGTCAGCAGTATCCACTTTGATAGATTTTTTTAATCATTCCTCGATCAAGTCCTATTATACAGACATGATTGTTCTTATCGATGCTACCCACCATAGGCAGAGATCTCTTGTTGAGGGAAAATTGGTGTTTCCTTCACACCACTCCCCTTGTCATCCACCCTCAATCGTACAGCTCCCAGCATCCACCACTCCTGCCAAAATTAGAAGCCCCATCCGGTGAAAGACCTCCTTTGGTGATCCTGACCCGGATCGCTCCCTCCATCCACCTATGAGTTGAGATCAGCTCCCTGCTGACCTCTACCTCAAGCGTGTGGTAGAGTGGACCGCATTGTCATCCAACCACCACCAGCTAGTAAATTAGTCTGAGGAGGAGTGATAATGTTATAGTTCCCATGGTAGTAGATCTCCCCAGGGATACCACTCCACCAATGAGCAGTCATGAGCACATCTCTGCTAGTGAGCATGACCCTTCTAAAGCTAGCACTCTAGTGACAGGCAATGTTAGGTGTATTTGGTCGTGACCACGTCATTCCATGGTGATACAGTATTATCGACACATTTAGATCATTTCCTAGATGAGATCGTAGCTGGTTACTTTGCAAAGAAGAGGAAACTCTTGAGTAGTGATCGCATAGATTATGAAGATGAGTGGATAGCATTTGATTCTAATGAAGATGATCTTCTTGAGGATTCGGCCGGACTTCACATGGTCGACACTATGAGCTCCCTTTAGAGAGATCAACACAATCAAGAAGGTGTTGTGGTTGAGGAAGATGATCCATTCAACCCAACACCTCATTAAGCAAATGATTATCGATCAACTGGATGGAGAGAATGGAAGACATTAGCGGCCCTCCATGCACTTTGAATCAGTCATCAACATATCGATAGAGATAGATCATCTTGAGTTAGCACATGTTCTAGATCAGCCCAAGAGCACTTTTCCAGTAGATCGGGATAGTGGTAGCTTTCATAGGAAGGTGGTGGACACCACCTCCATGCAAGAGAAAAACATCAAAAGCATGGTGGAATAGTAGGTGAGGGATGCATTGGAGCAAGCTTGAGGTGGCTCATCCATTCCAAAGGGTAGACCATACCTAGAGGAATTTTATGTTGTCCAATATCCCAAGGATTTTGTGCCTCTTTTCTTTAAAATCTTTCATGGTAGTGGAAACCCCTGATAGCACATAGCATATTTTAGAGCTGGATGTTCAAATGCTGGTGGCAGCGATGCACTCTTATTCCACCTCTTCATCAGTAGCTTGATAGACATCACATTTGATTGGTATACCGAACTACCCAATAGTTTAGTAAAGATATTTGTGAGTTAGAGCAGCTCTTTATTAAGAGATTTAAGGGAGCTCAACAAAGGGTAAATGTGGGTGATCTCATTATAGCTCAACAACACTTCGGTGAGTCCCTTGTTGATTATATTTGTAGATGACATAATTTAAGTATGACATGCGAACCATAGCTGTCTAAATAGCATGCCATTGAAATTCTACTCAAGAATATCCATGGTCCGATCGCCTTCATGCTTAAAAGGTTTACCATTAAAATATTTGAGAAATTAATCAATAATGCAGCTAGTCTACAAGGATAGGTCAAATAGTTACCTTTCCAAGATCAGTCAGCCAAGCCAAGACCACAGAAGGTATTTGAGAGAAGCCAGGGGCAATCATAATAGTTGATAAGGGGAAACAACTAGCCAGGGTTAAGTTAGACAGACCTCGAGCTCAGCTCTCCTACCACCTCCTTTTCACCCATCGGCCGTCATCACCTCGGTTGCCCGCGTGACCTCCACCACGCCTCCTCGGTGTATCCTCATTGCATCACCAGAGTATAGCTACCCGCCATTAAGTAGTTATCATATACCTACTTTGTCAACAAATTAAATAAACCATATTCATTCAAGAGGGGGGTAGTCAGAAAAATCTTTAAGAATCTCTTAAAGAAGCTTGATTTTTAGTTTCCAGAGCCTAGGTGACCGGAGTAAGTGGGAAAAATTTGCAATCCAAACTATTGCCCCTACCACTGCATGCTAGGGCATGTCTTAGAAGATTGCTTTACCATTAAGGACTAGCTTGAGCGTAGCTACAAGTCGGGTGTCATTATCATCCCTAAAGAATATCTACTAGAACAACCCTCTAGTTCTATTAGGGTAATCCTTGGGAATACACATGATCTTCTCAAGATAGAGGAAGGTTGGGATATCTCCCTATCCCGAACATCCAAGAAAATTTTTTCTAAGATCAAAAAATTACCTTTGCAGGTGCTTGAAGCAACTCAAACCTCTAACTCCAAGGAAGGTTTGCAAGATGCTAAAGACAACTTGAAAGAGGTGACAACCCAATAGCAACAACAGTCCACCTTACTTGCCCTGGATAGCATAATAATGTAACCACCGTCTGAGTCCAGCACTCCATCCACTATTACAGCTACTATTTATTCTTCCACTAGCTCCTCTTCTACCAGCAGGAGCATTGTATTAGTGGACAAGGGCATTAAATACCTTACCCACTTACTTTATTAGATTTCTATAATGTACCTCCACCTAAAAAGAAATCAATGAAGAAACCTTTCACTTACATCTTGTCCACTTCTGATACTCTTGATTTTATTCCTCTAAAAAACTCTCTAAGTCTACAAAATAATAATGATAACTCTAGTTCTGATCATTTCTCTTCTTATTTAGAAATGGATTTTCCATTCCTAAATAATTCAAGTTTGCCCATTGAGATTGATTTAGAGTCTTCTGACTCTGATGATCCCATGGGAGAAGTTGTAAGTGAACCTGATGAGCAGGTAGAACTTTTCATGAAACCTTCTCATGAAGTCATTGAAGTCAATCTCCGTAGTGGCAAAGTTCTACCTCCTAGGGTAGCACCTCAGGATAAGAGTAAACAAGCCATTAGTTCTAGTGATCAAGAAGCCCTTCCACAGGATGCTCCACCTATAGATATGCTTGTGGAAGACCAATCCAGAGTTGACTAGAATGTCCTCGCTCATCTAAGAAAGTTGCCAGTTAAACTAAGCATAAATGATGCCATTGTCTTATCCAAAGAGATGAGGGAGTCATTGATCAAAGCCCTTCTTGATCCTAAAATATGCTTAGTTAAGTTGACCGCTATTGGAGTGGAGGAATGTTATTCAAGAAAATCCTATAGGGTTGCATTCACTAATGAAGACCTTCTTTTGGGGACAACCGAGCACAACCGTCCCCTCTACATTATAGTGGACATTGGCAGATTCATACTCTCCAGGGTGTTAGTTGATCCAGGTGCATTACTAAATATTATGAGTCTAAAGACCCTTGCCTACTTAAGGATTGACATATATGAAATCTGAGGAGATTAGATGATGTTAAGACGATTCAATGAATAAGGCGATAGGGCTTTAGGCTCCATAGTGTTACCATTGGAAATAGATGACTAGAAGACAGAAGCCAAGTTTTATATAATGGATTCAGATACATCTTTCAATGCTTTGCTCAGTTGGCCATGGATACATGGAAATAACATGGTTCCATTCTCTTTACATCAATGCATCAAGTTCCAAAGGGGTGAAATAGAGTATTATGTCAAAAGAGGTTTGAAGCTATTTTCAGTTAGAGATGTCGAGATATAAGATGCGCAGCTTACTATCTTCCTCCAAATCAAAAAGTCTATTCTCGTGAACTTGGTGAAAGTTCAAAAATAAAAGAAAAAGAAACAAAAGAAAAATAAACAAAAGAAAAAAAGAAAAAGAAGAAGACAAAGAAAAAGAAAAGAAAAAAGGAAAGAAAAAAAGAAGTGAGGAATGGAAGAAGAGCCGATATTACATTCCTCCCAGTTCATTCCTCCATATGAACACATGGGATGACTCAACCCCCCTAGGAGGGAGGCAGATAGTTCAGAGGTA
This sequence comes from Cymbidium sinense, assembly GCA_021442155.1. NCBI lineage: Eukaryota > Viridiplantae > Streptophyta > Magnoliopsida > Asparagales > Orchidaceae > Cymbidium > Cymbidium sinense. Next base: position 130,063,884 of record CM038215.1, read on the forward strand.
GAAGACCTACTCTATATTGGCCACCCAATAAGAGCTATGTTCCAACACACTGGAATACACCCACTCTCCACATAAACTTAGAGTCTAATTCAGAGGATGAGTCTCATGTGGTTAGCACGCTGACCAAACCTCTCAGTGGGTCCCTTTGGAGGTGACATTTGTGTCAAACAATGATGAAGACCAGGCTTCCAAGCAAAGCATAAATGTATCTAAATCACTTTTATGTAGAACATTCAGACAACAGTTGGGAACTTTATCACTAATCTCACTTTCTTCCCAGAAAGTTGAAGGTTTAGTAGTTAAGGAGGCACCCAAGTCATCCACAGATGTCAAAACAAATAGATTTTAGTTGGGAGCATCATTCTCAAGTCAAGAAGCCAATGTAGAACTTGAGGATTATTTATATAAAGATTTAATAAAATGCCTTTTGATTGGTATTCGCTTTGTGTTCTTAACTTAACAAAGAAGGGATTACTACCACATACTTGATCTAAACATAGGCTGGACTACTTTGAAAGGTTATGGGACAACCAAAGTAGATATTCTCAATCAAGACCAGGACTAGGAATCAACACAGTGGGTCCAGTTGATGATGAAAACCATTGCTTAGTCAACACCACTCATTTGGGGTATAATAGGTTCTTCTTAAATCATGCTAACTCTTATGAGAAGGTATATTTAGAAACTTCAGATGACCTAAATGAGCTTGAAGTCAAAAATGTACCACCAGAGTTTGAAGAAGAAATTAAATCAACCATCAACGAACTCAAAGAAATCAACTTAGGAATTGAAGATAATCCATGTCCGATATACATCAGTGCCTTGTTGAATAAAGAAGAAACCAATGACTTAGTTAGGCTATTAGCTGAGTTTAAGGATTGCTTCATATGGAGTTATGAAGAAATGCTCAGTTTATCTCCTGACATAGCAGTCCACAAACTAGCAATAGAACCTAGTGCTAACCCTATCAAGCAAGCTCCTAGATGCATGCGATTAGACATTAAACAACAGGTCACTTCTAAAATCAAGAAATTGATTGTTGCTGGTTTTATCAGGGAAGAAAAATATTCTACCTGGTTGGCCAGCATCATCCCAGTTAAGAAAAAGAATGGTCAAATTTGCATATGAGTCAATTTTTGGGATCTAAATAAGGCATGTCCTAAGGATGAATTTTCACTTCCTCTACCAGAATTAATGGTAGAATTTGCCTCATCTCATGTTGTATTCTCTTTCATGGATGGCTCATTTGGCTATAACCAAATCAAGATGGCCCCTGAGGATGAATGAAATACTGCTTTTTGATGATCATAATCTTTTGTTAAAGGGTCATGCCTTTCAGCCTTAAAAATGTCGGTGCTACCTACCAGTGGGGCATGACTCGAATCTTCAATGATCTCATTCATCATTAAGTTAAATGCTATATTAATGATCTAGTAGTCAAAAGAAAATAATAGAAAGACCATCTCTTTGACTTGAGAGTAGTTTTCAAATGGTTAAGATAATTTAATCTCAAAATGAATCCCCTAAAGTGTGCATTCGGAGTAGCTTCAGAGAAATTCCTTAGGTTTATTGTCTGACCCTGGGAATAGAGATCGATCTAGAGAAGATTAAGGCTATCTTAAAAATGCCACCCCCTAAATGTTTAACTCAACTCAGATCATTCCAAGGGAGGTTAGCATATCTAAGATGCTTCATTTTCAACCTATCAGGAAGTTGCCAACCATTCTCAGCACTTGTCAAAAAAGATGCCAAGTTCAAGTGGGATAATAAGTGTTAGCATACATTTGAAGACATCAAGCACTACTTGATGATGTCGCCAGTTCTAGCAACCCCTATCCTGAGAAAGCTATTGATCCTCTACACTACTGCATTAGATGACTCCCTTGGTGCTTTGTTGGCTCAAATCAATGATGTAGGGAAAGAAAATGCACTCTATTATCTCAGTCATCTAATCCTAAATACCCACCTATTGAGAAGCATTGCTTAGCTTTAATCTTTGCATCCCAAAAGCTATGACACTACATGCTTTCTCATAAGGTGAATCTAATCTCTAAGATCAATCCACTACAATATCTCATGACACATCCGATGCTATCTGAATGGTTGGCATATTGGTCCATGATTTTGTAGTAGTTCAACATCACTTTCATACCCCTCTGTGCGGTGAAAGGATAAGTACTAGCAGATTTCTTAGGAGCACACCCACTTTTTGCTGATTCCCCGCTTAGTGATGACCTCCCAAATGAACAAATCATGAACTTATGGGACACTAGCATTCAGCTGGGAGATGTATATTTTGATGGTGTGACTTCCTTTCAAAAGGAGAAGAACCATGATCTACTCTTCCGAAAGAAGGGTAGGAATAGTTCTCTAACTCCGGATGATGTGATGAGATTCTTCATATGTCCAATCCATGCACCAATAATGAAGTTAAATATGAGGCTCGATTGCCCGGTCTGAGTTAGTCATTATATGCATCAGTATCAACATCTTGAGGATTCTCTCATCATCAACCAAATCACTGGGTCCTACAAGGTTCTAAAGCCTAAGCTCCATCATTATCACAAGTATACTATAGATTTATTGACCCAAATCCTAAAGATCACTATTTACAAGATTCCTCAAGGAGATAATGCAGTAGTAGATGCATTGGCCAAACTTGTCAAAGAGTTGGCATGTCCGAAAGATGAGTCCATTCCAATAAGGGTCAAAAATAGACAAGTCTTATCCTTTATTGACGCTGAACTCATCGAAATACTCTCTCTTGAAGGGGAGGTTACCATTTCCAAAAAAAATGAGGAGTTAGATTGGAGGTAACCATTCATGGATTATCTAAATATAGGTAAACTACCTCAAGAGAAATCACATCGTGAAGTGAGCCCTTTCCTACACTCTCATGGATGGTACCTTTACGATGGTCCTTCATCATATGTGGTTACATTGTTCTAGACAAACATGAAGCCCATAGAGATCATGAGGTACACTCAGGTTTTATGTGGAGCATCAATCCGTCCAAGATGAAAGCCAAGATCAAGAGACTAGGATACTACTTGCATCGATGATCACAGACTTCATGGATGTAGCTAGGAGATGCCACCAATGTCAGGTGCACGATGTGATCCTATATCAACCACCCAATATTCTACATCCTACTTTGGCCTCATGGCCATTCGAGTGTTGGGATATTGACATAGTGGGCCCGATTGATCCTCCTTCCTCCAAGGGTCACCGATTCATTCTAGCTACCACTGACTACTTTTCCAAGTGGGCAGAGGCAATCCCACTTAGAGAGGTCACATCTCAGCATGTGCTCCAATTTTTTAAGAACCATATTGTATATAGGTTCGGGGTATCTTGATGAATTATATATAATATGGTATTGCATTCTAGAGCACTAAAATTAATAGCTTTTCCTAGAGACATGACATAGATTGAATATACTCTACCTTCTACTACCTGAGGGAAAATGATCTAGTAGAAGCATTCCATAAAACTCTCATCCAAATATTGAAGAAGACACACGATGACAACAAATGATAGAGGCATGAGTAATTAGTTAAAGCCTTGTGAGCTCCAACTCAGTCTACCCCATTCTCCTTAGTGTATGATTTTGAAGCTATTCTACTACTAGAAGTCCAACACCTATCATTAAAGATAGCTATGGGTAGCAAAATCACAACAGAGCAGAATGCTAAGTTGCGATTGGAAGAGCTCAAAGGTTTGGGGGAGAGATGTCTTCGGGTATGCCAGGACCTCGAGTTATACTAAGCCAAAATGATTCAAGCTCACAACAAGCTGGTTCGCCCTAGAGCTTTTCAAGTAGGAGAGCTTATTTTAGTTCTAAGGAGACCAATTGTTGCCCATCAAAGATGGGAGGCAAGTTTGAACCCACTTGGGAAGGCCCTTTTTCCATAGAGAAGGCCTACCAAGGAGGATCTTATCAACTTATAAATTATAAGGGAGAGTGCCTGATGCTTCCAATCAATGGGCTCTACTTAAATAAATACTATCCATAAATCTTATTTGAAAACAATCATCAATAAACTTCTTTTCATATCAAATTTTATTTCTTATGTGTTAGAAATATCTTTTTCTTGCAAAATCCATCACGCCATGTTTAGGGTAGGTGTAAGAGAACCCAAGCGACATCCTATCCTTCCATAAACACAAACACAAACTACACACAATTCTTTGGTGCTACTAGATTAGGTGTGAGAGAACCTAAGAGGCATCCTATTTTGACTAGTACAACTATGTTAGGTGTGAGAGAACCCAAGCGATATCCTTTCTTGGTGGAGTCATAATTGCCCCAGTGTCACCATTTCAACGTGTTTAGGGTAGCTGTAAGAGAAGCCAAGTGGCATCTTATTCTATCTTTCACAACACAAATGAACACATATCTTTTATCTTGAGCTATTTTAATGTGGGAGCAAGCCCCCTGTGGCACTCACTCATTAGCTCTAAGGTCGGCTGCTATTGCATGTTAGTAGTCACTTGTTTGGCGGATGTGAGTCCCTGCGCTTCTTCCTGGCTTGACCATTGCAAATGAATGAGTGCCTTGTTAGTTTGGTAGGTCTTATTGCGTAGCCGGTAAGCTATCCCATGTCGACTTTGTTTAAGAGGATGTAAGCCTACATGCTTTCTTCTTAAACTAGCCATCATGCACTGACTAGGTCGACTATGTTTAAGGATTAGGGTAAGTTCCCCATTGGCTCCTTTCCTCTTGACTACTTCAAGTTTGGGTTTAGTCCTTACACCAGACTCCTCGCTTAGTAGTCACTCTAGGTCGGATACCCCATGTCGAGTCGAAGATAGACTATCCTGATGATCAGTTCTGCTTTAAAGAGATGGAAGCCTACACGCCTTCTTTCTAGACTGATTGCTGCAAACTGATGGGCACCTTTAGATTGGTTGGTTATCACCATGCTGACGGCGACCCACCTGGTGGACATACCACTCTTGGAAGATGTGAGTCACCATGCTTTCTCCCTGAGTTGGCCATCGAATACCTATAGGCTTTCTTTTACAAGGTTTTGGATAATGCCCTTACCGGCACCTCCCCTATGGGCACTCTATTTAGATCATGTCCTTAGTGAACCCATTTAGACACTACCCTAGTTACTCTAGGATTGGACAGTTACCATTTCCTAGTAGCCACCTACGTGGTTGGAGAGTTTGTCTTGCAGATATGCAGATTCTCCCTTGGTCCAATAAGTCTGAGATAGGACTAGACTGATATGAGCTCCTTCTCAGTGTGGTCTCTCACAAACCAACAGGGTCCATGCAAACTTAAAAAAACAAAATATATCTTCGCTTCCAGATTAGGAATTCAAGCCCCCAATGGCCCCTTTCCCAAGCAGGCATCCTATCTTTAGAACAGTTTCAACAAAACTCCTTATAGGAATTGCTTGACTACTTTCCAATTGAGATAAGTCCCCGAGTCGGCACTCTCATAATAGTCACCTTAGGTCGAGTTTGATTTGTTGCATCCAACATATCACCTTAGTGATTCCTTGTGTAGGAAGATGTGAGTCCCCACGCTTTCTTCCTAACTTGACCATTGCACACCGAAAGGCACCCCTAGGTTGGTTAGCTCTACCCCACAGTCGGTAAACTACCCCTTTGGATTTGTAAATCTAAGATAAGTCTAAGCTGATTTTATCCCCTTCTTAGTGGATCCATCGCACACTGATAGAATCCATCAAATTAAAATAAATAAAATTAAAATAAATATAATCCAGTCAAATGATATTATCTTGACTACTTCTGAGTCGATATAAGTCCCCCAATGACATTCACTAAATGGTCGCCTTAGGTCAGGTTAGATTTATTGCATCCAACAGATCACCCCAGTGGTTCCTTGTGTAGGGATATGTGAGTCCTAGTGCTTTCTTCCTAACTTGTCCATCGCACACTGAAAGGAACCCCTTAGGTTGGTTAGCTCTACCCCATGACCGGTATACTATCCCTTTGGATTTGTAAACCTAAGATAGGTCTAGGCTAATTTTAGCCCCTTCTTAATGGATCCATCGCACACCGATAGGGTCCATCTCATCAAATTTCTCATCCTCCCTCTAGCGGAGTCCAAATTAAATCTATCTTATCCCTAGTGGATTTGAGCTCACAACTCCAGCAAGTGCGTGCTTGTTGACCTCACTTTTGGAGTTAGCTCTTAACTTCCTCATAGTAGATCTAAGACTCTTATAGACACTAAGAGTTCCTTAGTCTTAAGACACTTCTAGTAATTAGGTGAACACCTAACTTAACCCTAGAGACTTAGAAGAGTTAGCCATAGGAATAGGTTGTACCTTAGGGATTTAGGAGGACTTACCTACCCTATAGCCCAAACCCAATCCTTACTTCATTCTTTCAAAGCAAACCTTAAATTCAAATTCAAATTTCAAAATCAAATCCAACTATCAAATAATTGAAACCCATGATCAAACTCAAACTCCAAATCCCTTTCTAAGCCCTTTGATTTTATCTTATGGACTTAGCCTTAACCAAATTCAAATCAACCCCAATCCAATTGATTTTCTCAATTATCAAATTCAATCTCAAATCAAATTCCAAATCATAAATTAATTCCAAACTCCAAATGATTGAAACCCATGATTAAGTCCAAATTCCAAAATCTCTTCCTAAGCCATATGAACCACCTTCATATGCTTATTCAAAACTCCTTCAAACTAACTCAAACTGGGTTGATTTCTTTATGAACCATTCATTCATTTTTATTCACAAATATAAATGAAATCCAAGTTTAAACCCTTCAAACCAAATCAAAAATAAATCAAACCAATTCAAAATCCAAGTTAGCCTCTTTGACCTACGTCCCTATATTTGGTCAAATTTGCTTCCAAGTTACTCCAAACTCAAGTAATTTTATCATAAACTATTTATATCTTTATTTATATTCACAAATATAAATGAAATATAACTTTAAATGGTCCAAATCAAATCAAATTCTTAATTTTATCCTTTTTAGCCAAATTCTTGAAGTTGGCTAAATGAAACCCAAATCAACTCAAAACCCAACCCTTAGCTTGAGCCATATGAACTAAAAGCCACTTGGCTCCAAACCAATCGTAATTGGATTTATATTTTAATCTTAGGCTCATATGTGAGTTCAACTAAACTTGAATCAAACCTTGATCAACCCAATTGACCCATTAAGGCTCACTTGATCCAAAGTGACCTAAAGGATCTTTTTTTTAGCCAAGTTCTAATACAACCCAAATTGGATTGAACTAAGCCCATCTAATCTCAATCATGGTCAACAATCATCATGGGGTGATCAATTGCATTGAATTGGGTCAAACCAAGTCAAACCTAACCTTTGACCAAGTCAACATTTAACCCAAATGAAATCAAAAATTGCCAAAATTCACCATATGCCAAATTGATTAAAACCATTGACTCATACCCATTCATAATTATTGACCTCACTTTTGGAGTGAGCTCTCAACTTCTCCATATTAGACATAGGACTCCTCTAAACACTAAGAGTTTCTTAGTCTTAAGACACATCTAGTGATTAGGTGAACACTTAACCTAATCCTAGAGACTTAGAAGGGTTTATCATAGGATTAGGCTATGCATTAAGGATTTAAGGCAACCAATTCCCCTATAGCTCAAATCCAGCCCGTGCGCACTCCTTCAAATCAATCCAAATCAAATCTCAAATCCATTTCAACTCAATTGAGTTTCTCAAATCTCAAATCAATTCCAAATTCAATTCCAATCCCAAATGATTCAAATCCAAAATCAATTCCAAATCCAACTCTAAGTCTAAATGATTGAAATCCATGATCAATTCCAAATCCAAAACCTTCCTAAGCCTTATGAATCATATCCATAAGCTTAGCCAAACCCTTAAAATTAACCCAAAGCCAAGTGATTTCTTTATAAATCACTTATTCCATCATTTGTAGTCATAAACTATAAATGAAATTGACATCAAAACCATCCAAATCAAATGAATATAAATCAAACTAAATCAAAACCCCTTTTCCAAACTTTTTAACCTACCTTAGCCAAATTCATAATCAAATCACTCATAATTCACATGATTCTTTCATCGATCATTTATATTCTCATTTATATTCACAAATATAAATGAAATATAAATTCAAATGGCCAAAATAAAATCAATATAAATTCAAAACTAAAATTCAAACCCAATTTAGATCTTTTAAGCCAATTTCTTGGATTTAGAAAAATCATTCTCAAAAAAATCCAAACCCTTAAATTTTATCTTCAAACAATCACTCCTTTAACCACATGCCCAAATATAAACATAAACTACAATCACCAAGCCAAAATCAAACTAACTCAAGTCAAACTCAGGCCCATCCTGTTGACTTGAAATTGTCAAATGAACCAAAACCCATTTGACTCCAAACCACTTGCAATTGGGTTTATATTTCCATCATAGGTCCATATATGAGTTCAACCAAACTTAAATCAAGTCTTGATCAAGCCAATTGACGCATTTAAGCTCACTTTACCCAAAAGTCACCTAAAGGACATTTTTGAGATAAGTTCCAATCCAACCCAAATTGGATTGAACTAAGCCCATCTAAGCTTCACATTGTGATCAACAATCATCCTAGAATGATCAATCACTCAAATTGGGTCAAACCAAGTCAAACATTACCATTGACCAAGTCAACACTTAGCCCAAATATGACCTAAACTAGCCAAAAGCCATCATATGCCAAATTGATTGAAACCATTGACTAAACCAATTCATAATCAATGATTGAATATGACCAAGTCATCAATTGAGCCAAACCAAGCCCAATTAGCCATTTGACCTAAAAAGAAAAAATGAGTCAAATCTTGATCTAAGCTAAATTGATTGCAACCAATGGGTCAAATTCAATCTAAATTGATTGTTGAACTTGACCAAAGCTTCAATTGACCAATTAGACCCAACCTAGCTCAATTGACCATGAACCCAACTTGACCCAAAAGGTCAAATTAACTTGAAATCAAATTAAAATTGATTGAAACCAAAGCTTGTTATACATTTGAAATGATCAACCAAGCCTAAACCAAACCATGACCTAACCCAATTGGGTCAAATGGGTCAAATTGATCAACTTGACCCATTTGACCTAAATGAACCTAAACAAACCAAAACTAAATCTAGACCAAATTAAACCAAACCAATGATACCCATAGGCTCCAAATAATCATTTGAACATGACCTATCCCATGGTTTAACCCAATTTAACTAATTGGTCAGCCTAACCAAATTTGACCCAACTTGACCTAAATGGGTCAAATTGAACCAATTCAAATCAAATGAACTGCAAATCACTTGAATTTTGGGCCAACCAATTTTTGAATTATTTCAAATCTGCCCAAACCAAACTCATAGCCAAATGACCACTTTGTCATTGGGTTAAAGCGTAACCCATGATTAAATTCACTTAGAATTTGGCCATTTCTTTCCTAAAGCCACTTGTCATCCTTCTGTTAGTCGACATGGGCACCAAGAAGGGTGGTGAACATGACCCAATGAGCTTGGGTCAGTCATGACCCAAGGCAAGGCCAAACTGATCTATCCAATCAACTTTGAATACTTGGCTTGCCAAATTCACTCAACAAGCACATAGGCAGCCACTCTCCCTCACTCCTCTGCCTAAAATGACCCATGTGGGATGTTTTCAAGCTAAAACCATCAGCCAATCCAACCCATTAATCCAAAATGGAAAATCAGCCACTCATCATCTGATCCAAGGAGGGGGAGATATACCCCCTCTCATTCTCACTCAAACCACAAGCAATCCATTCCTCAGAGGTTGAGAGGCTGAATCGAAGCCTCCCCAAGGTTTTCTAAGCCATTCCTGAGCTCCCTCATTTCCCATTTCTTGATTTTACTAAAAGTGAAAATAAGGGAGGTGAACTCAAAATCCAATTCATTCAATCCTCAACCAAATTGTAATTAACCTTGGACCTCATCGAGCTCAATCGAATCATTTCCCAAGTCCCCAAGCAACGGGAAGCACTACTTCGATCAATGTCGATCACCATTGAAGAGGAGCTTGGTCGATCGAGCAAACCACTTCAAATCAAGACCAAATTTCTTCAATAGGGCTTTGTCTCTACTAGACAGAGCTACCTCCATTATTGGAAGCACCAGTGATAGCCTCTGGCGAGGTACTTGCTTGAAATCATAGCTATAAGAAATTTCAGTTGGTCCTTTTCAAAGGGAATTGTCATCCCATGTAATCTTGACCATTGGATATGCATTCTCTCTCCTTCCGAAGGTATGGGATCATTTTGATCCTAATCCGAGCTCAGGTGAGCTTGAATTGAATGCGGAAAGATGAACGGTGTTCATCTCTCTTCACTCATGAAGGAGAAGGATCATACGTCATCCGTTCCATGTGATTGGAATAGACAGTTGTGATCATATCACACTTTAGATCCCTCTAACCCCTTCCAAAACCGTAGGGTTAATCTCGGCCGTCCGATCTTAGATCTGACTACTCATAAAGAAAATTCATCCACTGCCTGTTAACTCAAATGATGAATATGACAACTTAAATAACCTATCCCATCATGCCATTTGGAAAGCGCGACACGTCAGTTGCCACGTGGCTCGATGGGATTAGGAGTTTAATTAGGCTTAATTAATATGATTTTAATGGTGAAACTTTCTAAAATCATAACTAATTGTAGAAAAATTTTAAAAATACAAACTCAAGCTCATTTTGAAGATATTTCAGAGGAGAATTTAGCAAAATTATAATTAATTGATTTTAAATAGTGAATTTAACTTAATTAGGGTTTTGTAAAAAATTTAATTAGCCTAATTATACCTTAATTGAGCACATAATTAATCTCAAATTTTTTGTGGATGTTTAGGGGGGATGACCTCAGCCTCCCTTATTTTTCTGGGATTTTATTGATTACTTGTGGTGAATTATTTTCATTCTTCATCTATCTTTTGAGAGAAATAAATAAAGAACAAAAATAACACTTTTTGTGTTGGACACCACGTAGATTCACAGATATTCTTATTAGAATGATCAATTAAGACATTGAGGAATGATGTACTATCTCGAGAGACAGAAGTCACCATTCTACAATAGATCTAATCATTTTAATAAGAACTCCTAAGGACGATGGGTCTTCGGATGTACCAGAGATTCTTCCCCTACTTTATATGGAAAAGTAAAGCAGGGTTTATTTTAAATCGGGTTCATTAAGTTTCCTATGGAGGCAAGCCCTCATAGTTAATTACATCCTAAGGAATGAGATCCCTTAGGAATACTCTTGATTAATGTAAATGATCGTTGTCTCTAAAGATTTCAAAGATAGGACTATCAATCAATTAGTTTATTTTTAGAAGATTAAGTGAGATTTATCAAGAGGAGGGAGTTATTATCGAAACCAAAGGAAGATAAGTAGGGGATGCTTATGATTCTAGGAAGCTTAGTAAGCATCCCAAACTATCCTATGGTTGGGCTTTATATTTTTTTAATTTGAAGAGAATTATTTATTTGAGTTGAATTTTTATTAGAAATTTAGGACTTACAATTCCATGATACAATATCATGGAAATGCCTAAGAGGTGAGGATTTATGCTTGTAGCCTGCAGAGAGAAGTAGCAACCTATGAACCTAAATCTAGGGAGCTTTGGCCAGAGCCGAACCATGACCTAAATCTATGGCAAAAATGGGTATATGGTTTACCTCCACAAGAGAGGATAAATCACCCGATTGTTAGACTTACAACCGCCTGGGAGTTATCGCCAACAAACTCCTCCTATGATTTTAAATACATGTAGGCAAGTCATATGTTTTTACAAGATAGCTAAGATGTTGTTTATTTAGAAAGAGACTAAGTCCTTAAACACACTCCCTAAGAGACTTGATCATGTAGAGCATGATTAATGAATTAAATCTAATGCAAATTTTGTTATGTTTTATTTTCATTTTTGGACAATTTATTTAACACAGGCTATGGGATCCATATGCCTAATGCATGAGAAATTGGTTATGGGCCAAAATCAGTAAGAAGGAGGTGTGTTTCCACCATGGCTCTTAAAGGTCAAGCCAAGTTCCCTAGCAAAGATGAAAGCCCTCCATAAGCAAGAATGAAGCAAGATGCTTTTTATGCATGATGTGCAACATACAACATCCAGCTAAGGGGTTGCTAAATCTTTTATCTTATTTTATAACCTAGTCTTTATGTGATGTTATGAGTTGTTAATTTTTAATTTTGAGTTGATTAATTGGATAAAAAACTTATTTTTTTCTAAGAGCCTAATCACATCTAGGCCATTCATCAAAGCAAGGAAGAAACTAGGAAAAGCATGCCATCTTAATACACAAGCTAAACAAACATCAAATAATTTATAAAGCTAGCATAAAAGAATAAAAGGCCTTTATGGTCAGGCTCCACTGCACAAACCGGAAGAGAAATTGGGTAGCTGAGCTTTACCCTTATACAACCCGGATTACAAATGAATTAATTACAATAAAAAAGGAATTCATGTTATGGGGGTCTTTATTCTTCATTTCTTCCTTCTTCATTTCTTCTTTTTTTTGTTCTTTCTTCTTTCTTCTTTCGGTTGGTCAGGATGTGGTTTCTTTAAAGGTTTCACATGGTGCATAAGACATAGTCTTATGACCAATTTTCATCATAATCCCCTATAACATTCATTCCAAATCTTAATTATAAAAATTATATGAAAATGGGAAAAGTAAATCTAACTAAACCTACAAAATTGAGATTAGCTAAACAAACCACACAATCCCAGGCATGTATATGAATAAATTAGACTTAGCACCCCACACATGGGTAACCAAGTCCACCTGACCTATTTTTGGATTATACAGGGCATAAGAAACCTGCACAGCAAAAATATTTATATTTTTATTACAACATCCCTTAAGCACAATCCCCTATAGAAGATAATGATTATACTAAGATCGCCCTACCATTCAGTCTATGCACATACACCCTAACATCCAGACTAAAACATTGCATCACAAAATAAAATTAGGCATCAAACCACACATCGCCCTAACATAGAGCTAGGAATTATGACTTAGCCTAATGTGTGTGCCATTTAAGGCTTCTGTGGTATATCTTAGCTAGGCTTTAGGGTTGAAGTTTTCAAAGTGTGAGAAGTTTCAACTTAGATGGAGGTTTCATTTAAGTGATTGAGTTGAATTGTTAATTTTATTTGATGATTTGATTTGGTTTGAATGAACCTACACTTAATTACTAAGTGTTGTAAAGAGAGGAAAAAGAGAGGAGAGGAGAACTTCTCTTCCTTCCCTACCTTAAGTAATTTTTAAGGTAGATTCATTAGTGATTTTTCTTTAGTAAATATTTTATTATGTGTTTTAATTAATCCTAAGTTTAGATTTACTCTAAATAAACCTATTCAATAAGAAAGGTATTTTATGAATAATTAAAGTGAATTACTATCAAAAAACACACAATCATTTATTTCTTTCTAACATGTGTATCATGCATATGAAATGATCCTAAGCATAATTGTACAAGCAAATGTAAATATTTAACACACCTTAATGATGAATGCTAAGGGATGTTGCTTAAGAAAATTTGGATGCTTCATGATGGATGATTTTGTTCAAGTAGAAAAGAGATGGATTCTATTATCCATTAGTCAAATGCACATTTACATGTATGAAAGACATAAGTGAGTACGATTCCATTATTTTCTACACCAAAGGTATAAGATATAAGACCTTCTTAGGGCTACTTAAAGACTCGCAATCCCTGGATGTTTAGACTAATATACCACTTTTCTTAAATACATGTGTATGTACAAAAAGAAATGAATGGAAAAAGAATCATGCAAAAGATTTATGTTTGTTTGTTTGATTTGTTGGTTGTTTAATTTATATGTGCAATATGAAGATCCTTCTTAATTCATGACATGGGAATGCATAGGAATAAGTTTGAGCAAGTGTTATGTTCTTTTCAAAGGATTTATACACTTTGCAAATCCTGTACAAATCATGTTAAAAAAAGAGAAGAAAACTACATAACACATTTTAAGCTATATTCACTTGCAAGCTTATAAATACTTATAAGTAGCATACATTCATTTATTGTCTTTGATTTATAAGTTTTGAAAATATTTTTTTGATTTAGTAGTGACAATAACCATTCTTATTCTTACTTTAGCTAAAATATGCAATTTGACATAAAGGAAACATTTCATTTATTTGATTTTTTAAAAAAGATGTGAATGCATCATTTCATATGATATACACCATTTAGCATGCTTGGAAAGAAACAAAGTGATATAAGCATGTAACTTCATTCACCCTAATTAATTCTTAAATACAATCCCATGGAATAAGATCATTTAAAGAGAATCAACATTTTTAAGGAGATTTTTATTTTTGTTTTGAGTTTGATTTGATTTAGGAAATGTGAAAAGAGTGTTTGTTGATCCTAACCCATTTCCCTCATGTGTGTGTTATTTCAATTTAATTTTTAGAACCATTAGATTGATTTTATATTTTGCTTAGGTTAAAGTGTGAATTAAGTCAATTAATTACCCCTTACGTAAACCACATTAACATAATTAACCTAACAATTATGAGCCAACATATGATATGCAACCACATAGAATTTAAATCAATAATGCACCTAGGAAAGAAAGGGGCCTAATGCAATTGGCTCATAATTATTGATTAATTAAACTAAAGGGTTTAATTAAGTACTTTCATAACCTTCCCTCACATGAGAGTTGGAAATGATTTCTTTAAGCTTACCTTAGGCTTTTGAACACCTAAGGATCTACCCAAGATTTAGATTGATTAATTGATTAAGTTTCTGGATTAATTTTTGGTTTTGAGTTTGGTTAATCAAGCTATTTAATGAAATGATTAAATCCTTAATCAATTTGTAAATTAATTCAGTTTTCATTCAAATGAATAGACTTAAGGGAAAAGATTTGAAAAAGGCATCCTAATCTCATTCCCTAAGTATATCCAATGTTCCAAGATAATTAACAGGCTTAATTAATGGATTAATCACCATTTAATAAGTTAATTAATCATTTAATTATTAAGGGAGTGTTTAGAAATGAAATAAGCAATTACCTAAATTAATCTAATAAATTCTAAGAAAATCATGGGATGTAGATGTCATCCCACTAATTAACCCTAGGGAGTTTGGAATTAATTATTAAAATAATTAAGAAGTAATTAACATAATTAAATCCCTAATAAAAACTAAATTGAGTAAATGTTACTATTCAAAATTAATTAAATATAATTTTATATTATTCCCCTTTGAATTATCTTTAAAACGAAGTTGAGTTTGCATTTTTTAGATTTTTCTACATTTAGTTATGAATTTTTGAAGTTTTTGTGATTATTAGGTAATTAAGAAGGCTAATTAATTAACTAATCCCATCGGCGCTACATGGGATGCTGACGCGACGTGCGCTTTTCACGTGGCACGACAGGATTGGTTATTTAAGTTGTCAAATTAAATGTCGCGTCAGCCTATGGCGCTACGCGCTTTCCCTTGGACCGTCCGATCAAAGATCGAACAGTCAGGATCATGCTCGTGGTTTCGAATGAATTAAATCATTAGATCTAAAGCATTTAATCAGGACCATCCATCCAAAATATGAGGGATGGATGGTCCATTATCATCCCTCGCTACGGAGATAGAGGCATGCTTACATGGCTTGATCTGAGCTCACTTGAGCTTAGATTGGCTAAGATTCAACCCACACCATCTAGAAGTAAGGAGAAACACATCCAACGGTGGAATTCAATTGGGATTACACTTCCCTTCACAAAGGATCAAAGAATTTTGAACTTGAGCATGGTTTTGAGGCATACCTCGCCGGAGGCTATCACCGGCACTCCCAACTATTGAGGTAGCTTCATCTAGTGGAGACAAAGTCCTGTTGAAAGTTTGAAGGTTTGAGATGGAGTGGATCTTTCCATTGGCCAAGCTCCTCTTCAATGGCTTGCGGCTTTAGTAAAATTCCTCCTTCCCATGGCTTGGTTGCTTGGGATTTGATTTGAGTGAGCTCGATTAGGTCCCTTGATGGTGCTTGCACAAGGAATTTAGATTCTATGGAGAATTGAGTAGGTTGTAAAATCCTCACACCTCTCCTATTTTCAGATTAGATAAAACTAAGAATGGAGAATTTGAATGAGCTTGAAAAACCTTGGAGAAGCTTGGGGAAGCTCTATTTGGGTTCCTAGTGCTCAATCGAGTGCAAGTCATCTTAATTGGAATGAAATAAGGGGGAGTATATATCCCCCTACTTGGATCGAATGACCATGAGCCACCTTGCCATTTTGGCACAATTGATGTGATGGAATGAGTTGTTTAGGTTGTTAGGGGTGCCATGTGATTCAGTTTTGGCAGGGGAGTGTAGTGGAGGAGTTGGCCATGTGTTAAATGAGAGTATGGAGTGATTCCATGTGCTTATTTTCCATTGGGTGGTCGATTTTGGCTTTGGGTTGGTTTTGGCTAACCCAAACCCATTGGGTCATGTGCACCACATCCCTTGGTATCCAAATGGACCACTAAGAGGATGCCAAGTGGTCTTGAGTTGGAGTATGATCAAATTTCAAGTTAATTTGATCATAGGTTACCCTTTGACCTAGGGGTAAAATGGCCATTTGGATTTTATTTTGATTTGGGAGTATTTGGAATGATTGGAAAAAAGGGTTGTGCTAATTTTCAATGAATTTGGAATTTATTTGATGTGATTTGGCTATGTTGACCCATTTAGGTCAAAACCAATTGACCAATTGGTCAAATTGGGTCAAACCAAGGGTTGGGTCAAGTTCATATGACCATTTGGAGTGGTTTGGTATCATTGGTTTGGTTCAATTTGATTTATATTTGATTTTGGTTCAATTCAGTTCACTTAGGTCAAATGGGCCAAGTTGACCAATTTGACCCATTTAACCTAGTTGGGTTAGGTCATGGGTTGGTTTAGGCTTGGTTGGTCATTTAAAATGTTTTGCAAGCTTTAGTTTCAATCAATTTTGGTTTAGTTTGATTTTGGCTTGATTTGACATTTTAGGTCAAGTTGGGTTCATGATCAATTGGGCTAGGTTAGGTCTAGTTGGCCAATTGAAGCTTTGGTCAAGTTCAACAAGTGATTTAGAATGAATTTGACCCATTGGTTGCAATCAATTTGGTTTAGATCAAGATTTGACACATTTTGACTTTTTAGGTCAACTTGGGTCAAGTGGCCAATTGGCCAGGTTTGGCTCAAATGAAGACTTGGTCAAGTCCAATCATTGATCATGAATTTGTTTCGATCAATGGTTTCAATCAATTTGGCCTATGGTGGATTTTGGCTAGTTTAAGTTTCATTTGGGTCAAATGTTGACTTGATCAAAGATGAGGTTTGACTTGGTTTGACCCAATTTGAGTGATTGGTCATCTTATGATGATTGTTGCTCACAATGTGAAGCTTAGATGAGCTTAGTTCAATCCAATTTGGGTAGGATCAGAATTTGGCTCAAAAAGGTACTTTAGATCACTTTGGGTCAAGTGAGCCTAAGTGGATCATTTAACTTGATCAAGGCTTGATTCAAGTTTGGTTGAACTCACATATCGACTTATGATTGAAATATAAATCCAATTGCAAGTGATTTGGAGTCAAATGGATTTTGATTCATTTGGCAATTTCAAGTTCAAAGGATGAACATGGGTTTGATTTGGGTTTGAGTTTTGAATTTAGTTATGGTTTTGTGTTGAAGTTTATGATTGAAGGATCGATTGTTTGAAAAACAAATCTAAAGGTTCGAATTGATTTGAGTTTGATTTGGTTAAGTTCATGAATTTGACTTGAAAGAGTTTAGGTTGGTTTTAGGTTAGATTTGGGTTTGAGTTTTGAATTTAGTTTTGGTTATTTGAATTTATATTTTATTTATATTTATGAATATAAATGAGAATATAAATGGGATATGAGAAAATCTTTTGAGCTTGAAGTGATTTGAATTTGATTTGAGCTAAGTCCATAAGATGAAATCGAAGTGACTTAGGAAAGATTTTTCGATTTGGAATTCAATCATGGGTTTCAATCATTTGGAATTGATTCATGATTTGAGAACATCTATTGGAATTGATTTAAGGTTTGAGAAAATCAATTAAGTTGGAAATGATTTGAGATTTGATTTGGATTTTTGGAATTGATTTGAATGATTTGAGAAAAGTCATTTAAGTTGGAATTTGATTTGAATTTGGAGTTGGTTTGGATTTGAAATTTGAAGTTGGTTTGGATTTGTTTTGTTTGAATTTGAAGTTGATTTGGATTTGAAGTTTATTTGAGTTTGGAGTTGATTTGAATTTGAAGTTGATTTGAAAGAAGGAAGTAAGGGATTTGGTTCAAGCTATAGGGTAGGCAAATTTTTCTAACACCCATAAGGCATGACCTATTCCTATGGCTAACTCTTCTAAGTCTCTAGGGTTAGGTTAAGTGTTCACCTAATCACTAGAAGTGTCTTCAGACTAAGGAACTCTTAACATCTGAGATGAGTCTGATGATGATGTTGAAAGATCACTCCAAAGGTGAGGTCAACATTACTTAATTAGGGAAATAATTTGAGTAAGCTCTAATCACTCTCTTAATCAAATTAATTATAATTAAGGAATGAACAATAGCTTGATTAATCACTTGAACTTAATTATCCTAGTTAAACAGTAAGATCACTTAGGAAATATGATTGGGGATTTTTTCCTAATTCATTTTCTAAGTATCCTTTACCTTTGAAAATTAAATTAATTAATGGGTTAATGGAATGATTAGTTGATTAATCAAGTGATTAGAGCTTCAAAATGAGGGAATCAAAACCTAGTGGAATGATTGAATGATTTAGGGATTAGGATTGAGGCCTTGCCCTTGATCCTTTCCCCTAAGTTAATTTTATCATTTAAATCAAAGCATAACTAAAGCATTTAATCAATTCATTAATGGCCTAATGAAATCAAAAAAAAAAAATCAATTCACCCAACCTAAACAACCTTTAATTGGTCATGGGTAGCTCCTTGGGTGCTCAATAACTCAAGGTGATAGATAATAAAATTATGATTGGCTCACATATGTGAGAAAATCATAAGAGTAATTAAGTGAGATCCCTTAAGTTTAATTACCTATTAATCATAAGCCAATTGCATTAGGCCCCTTTCATTTCTTAGAGCATTGCAAATTTACTTTTCATGTGGTTGCATATCATATTGGCTTATTATTAATTAGTTAATTAACTTAAGGTGATATAGGTAAGAGATAATTAATTCATTTAATTCATACCTTAACCTAAATAAAACATAAAATCAACCTAATTGTTCTAAATTAATCCAAACCATTTCACATATGGGGGGAATCGGTTAGGACTACCAAACCCTTCTCATATTTCCTAAGTCAAACTAAATTCAAAGATAAAAATATCCTTAAAGAATTTTGATTCATTTTAAATAATCTTATTCTATATGATTGTCCTTAGGAGTTAATTAGGGTGAATGAATTCATGTGCTCACATTTCTTTATTTCTTTCCAATCATCCAAATATTATTTGCCATATGAAATTATGCATTCATTTATTAAAAAAATTAATTAAATAAAATGTTTCCTTTTATTTCAAATTGCATTTGTTTGCTAAAATTAATAATATAAGTGACTATTATCACTATTAAACCAAAAAATTATTTTAAATCAAAGATTATGAATGAAGTGATGCTACTTATAAATATTTATACGCTTGCATGTGATTATAGCATAAGATGTGTATTATGAAGTTCTCTTTCCTTCTCTTAACATTGACTTACATAGAATTTGCAAGTGTATAATTTATTTGAAAAGAACACAACACTTGCTTAAATATATTTCTATGCATTTCTATGTTATGACTTAAGAAGGATCTCATATTACACATGTAAATTATACAACCAAATCAAAAATAATCTTTTGCATGATTCTTTATCCATTTGGTTCTTTTTGTACATTTACATGTATCTAAGAAAAGTGGTATATTAGTTTGGACATCTCAGGTCTGCGAGGCTTTAAGTAGCCCTAAGTAGGTCTTGTATCATACGCCCTTGGTGTAGAAAATAATGGTGTCATACCCACTTATAACTTTTATACATCTGAATGTGCATTTAGTTAATGGACGAGAAATCATTTTCTTCTACATAACAAAAACATGCATTAATGATCCAATTAACAAATGGAACTTTGCATTCATCATCAAAGTATGCTAAGATTTGCATTACATGTATAAGTATGCTTAGGATTATTCATATGCATGGTATACATGATGAAAGGAAATAAATGGGTGTGTGTTATGTGGTAGTAATCCACCCTGACTAATCCTAAGATGCCTTTCTTATTGAATAGGACTATTTAAAGATAACCCAAAACTTAAGACCAATTAAAACACATAATAAACCATTCACTAAAGGAAAGTCATTAGTCAATCTACCTTAGAAATGCTTTAAGGTAGGGATGAAAGATAGCTCTCTTCTCTTTTCTTCTCTTCATAACATTTAGTCACTAAGTGTAGGTTCATTCAATCCAAATCAAATCACCAACTAAAGTTGAAAAATCAACTAAATCATTTGAAATGAAACCACCATCTAAATTGAATCTTTCACACTTAGAAAATTTCAATCTTAAAGCATAGCTAAGACTTCCCACACAAACCTTAAATGGCACACACATTAGGCTAAGTCACCAATTCTAGCTCTATATTAGAGCGGTGCATGGTTTGATGCATGATTTTATTTTATGATGTATTATTTTAGATTGGATATTAGGGTGTATGTGCATAGACTAGATGATAGGGCGATCTTAGCCTAATCATATTTTCTGTAGGGGATTGTGCTTAAGGGGCACTGTAATAAAAATATAAATGCTTTTTGCTGTGCAGGTTGCTTATACCCCTAAGCATAACCCAAATTAGAATAGGCGAACTTGGTTACCAATGTGTGGGGTGCTAAGTCCAAATTATTCATATAACTTCTTGGGCAATGTGATATGTTTAGCTAACCTTTGTTTTGTAGGTTTAGTTAGATTTACCTTTCCCATTTTGATGTAAATTTTGCAATTAAGATTTGCAATGAATGTTATGGGAGATTAGGATGAACATTAGTTATAAGACCAAGTCTTATGTACCATGTGATGCCTTTGGAGCTATAATATTCCAATCAAGCCAAAAGGAAGAGAGAAAAAAAGCAAATCAAAATGAAGAAATGAAGAATGAAGACCCCCATAACATGAATTTCTTTTAATTATACTTATTCATTTATAATCCAGGTTGTATAAGGGTAGAGCTCGACTACCCACATTTCTTTTTGGGATGTACGGTGATACCCAACCACACTGGCCTCTTATCCTTTTGCACTAATTTTATAAATTAATTGTTGTTATGTTTATATTATGCAATTAGGATGACATGATTTTCCTAGTTTCTTAATAGTTTGATGATTATTGAATGGGCTGGATGCGATTAGGCTCTTGGAGAAAAATAAATTTTTTATTCAATTAATCAACTCAAAATTAAACTAAAGAATTCATAACCTCACCTAAAGCCTATGACATAAATCAAGATAATAAAAGATTTAACAACCCCTTAGTTGGATGTTGTATGTCTCACATCATGCATAAATTATATTGTCTCACTCTTGCCAATAGAGGGTTTTCACCTTTGTAGAGAAAATTGCTTAAACTTTGAGAGCAATGGTGCAAACACACCTCCTTCCTTTTGATTTTGGCCCATAACTAATTTTCTCATGCATTAGGCATATAAATTTCCATAGCCTCTGCCAAATAAAAAATGTCCAAAAATCAACATAAAACTTGACAAAATGTGCATTAGATTTAGGTCATTATTCATAGCCTTCATGATCTAGTCTCTTAGGGAGTGTGTTTAAAGACTTAGATTTTTTCTAAATAAATAACGACCTAAAGCATAAGACTTGCCTTAGTTGGCGGCCACCCCAGACGGTTGTAAGCCCAATAGTCAGGTGGTTTACTTTCTCTTATCGAGGTAAACCATATACCTATTTTAGCCTTAGATTTAGCTCATGTTTTGGCCCTTGCCAAAGCTCCCTAGATCTAGGATTTGAGGTTGTTGTTTCCCTTTGGGGCTACAAGCATAAATCCTCACCTCTTAGGCATTTCTACAATCTTGTATTGTGGAATTTTAAGCCCTAAATTTCTAATAAAAATTCAACTCAAATATATAATTCTCCTCAAATTAAAAAACATAGCGCCCAACCATAGGATAGTTTAGAGATGCTCACTAGGGTTCTTAGTATCATGAGCATCTTCTACTCATCTCTCTTTGGTTTCGATAATAACTCTTTCCTTTTGATCAATCCCACTTGATTTTCCTAAAAATAACTAATTGATTGATAGATCTTTGAAATCTTTGGAGACAATGATCATTTACCTTAATCGAGAGTATTCTTAAGGAATCTCATTCCTTAGGATGTAATTAACTATGGGGGCTTGCCTCCATATGAAACTTAATGAACCCAGCTTAAAATAAACCCTACTTTATTTTTCCATGTAAAGCAAGAGAAATATCTCTAGAACATTCGAAGACCCATCATGTCTTAGGAGTCCTTATTAGGTGATTAGGTCCATTATAGGGTAGTGACTTCTATCTCTCTAGATAGTATGCTATTCCTTAATGTCATACCCGATCACCCAAATGAGTACATCTTTGGATCTACGTGGTGTCCCCTCACACAAACACACATGAAATCTCTCAATCACACAAAATTAAACACCATAGATTTTTCTCGTGACTCTGCTGGGCAGAGTTCCTCTCTCCATCTTTGATAAATGATCATTGTCTCCAAGTATCGATAGTAGATTTGTATTTCATATGAGTCTGAGACTATCATTCTTTTTCGTTGGCACTTAGCTCATTTCATTCTTAAGCTAAGCTAGCCAACATCCTTTAGGTTTTAGGACCTCACTCCATATAGGTCTTAAAACCTCTGTTGGATACCCCAATAGGTGAAAATAAAATTTAATCAAAAGAGATGACTAAAAATCTTTTTCTTACCATCTCTATGGTAAGGTAAGGTTCATTCCACAAATGAGAAAAATAAATCCTTTATAAAAATATCACTTTTCAAAAGCACTTTCCCAAAGTTCACATGATAAAATATTTGCACAAAAATTTTTCACAATAACACAACCCCATCTAACGAACCTCGGGATTATTACATGTAGGTTCTTTTCAAAACCAAAATCAAAATCATCTTTCAAAAGCACATATTTGAAAATGAACATCTTCATTCAATATACCCAAATTTATTGAATAAAGATTTCATTTCCAAATAAAATCATGTCATAAAAATTGAAACTCCATTCAATATATCTCACATATCTTGAAGTTGGAGTTTCTTCCTTTTCTAAAAGCATGTGTTTGAAAATGAGAATCCTAATTCAATATACTCAAATTTATTGAATGAAGATTTCATTTCCAAATAAAATCATTTCTTTAAGTTGAAATTCCACCCAATATATCTCACATATGTTAAAGTTGGAATTTCTTTCTTTTCAAAAGCACATATTTAAAAATGAGAATCCTCATTCAATATATCCAAATTTATTGAATTAAGATCTCATTTCCAACTAAAATCTTATCATAAAATTGAAACTCCACCCAATGTATTCCATATATATTAGAGTTGGGGTTTCTTTCTCTCAAAAAGCACAAATTTGAAAATATGCATCTTCATTCAATATATCTAAATTTGTTGAATGGAGGTTTCATTTCTAAACAAAATCACACCATTTGAAACTCCACTCAACACATTCGACATGTGTTAAGTTGGAATTTCGTTCTTTTCAAAAAGAAATAATCACACTCAAAAATTTTATCTTTGAAAAAGAAAATATGATTGACTTCCATTTTACATGCCCAAATTTGTTAAATGGAAATCCCTTTTGCAAAAATCATGAAAAATCAAAATACATTGGAATTCCATTTGACATATCCAAATTTGTCAAATGAGTGTTTCATTTTTCAAAAAGAAAATTGAAAATAAATTGGATCCTATTTAACACACCATATTTGTTAAATAGAACTCCCCCTCCCTTTAAAAAATAACACAAATCAAAAACAAAAAATCAAACACATTTGGATTTTATTTGGCATACACAAATTTTCTAAGATCCCATTTTCAAAATCAAAACCAAAACACATTTGGGCTTTATGTAGCATACACAAATTTTCTAAGTAAAGACCCCATTTCAAAATAAAAACAAAAAAATCAAACATAATTGGATTTTATTTAACATACACAAATTTGCTAAGTAAAGATCCCATTTTCAAAAAAAAAAAAATCAAACACATTTGGATCTTATTTAGCATACACAAATTTGCCAAATAAAGATCCCATTTTCAAAATCAAAAATAAAAATCAAACACATTTGGGCTTTATTTAGCATACATAAATGTGCTAAGTAAAGATTCCATTTCTAAATTCACAAATGATATACATCATGAGAAAACAAGCAAGAAGAAAATTGTTTTGAAACATCTCACTTAGCATACCCAAATTTACTAATTGAGTGATCCTCAAAATCAAATCTAAAATAAAATCAATTGACCCTCTATTTAACATACACAAATTTGTTAAATAAAGGGTCCCTAAATATAAAATCAAATTCAAATATGAAACAATGGAAGCATCAAAAGTCTCTCCAAAATATTTGAACCCATTCAACATACACAAATTTGTTGAATGTGGGTTCTAAACTCAAATGAACTCAAAATCTCTCTTAAATTCAATGAGCCCCACTTAACATATTCAAATTGTTGAGTGTGGGTTCAAACTCTAAATCAAATTTAAAAAATGAGTAGAATACCAAGGCAAAAAATCTGATTTGAGTTTGTTTCAATAATTACAGAGTTCTAGTTTAGTTTTAACTTAGTCTAGTCAGCTTTTCTCAGTTCAGTACATTGCATATGGATTCATAGAAATATGTGTTCACCTTCCCCTTTGGGATGGATTTGGCCTTGGATCGGGCCAGCCTCCCCCAAACTGATTTTGCTCATTTAATACATTTTTGTCGAGGATTTGAGGGAGCCAAGATTACTTTTGATTGGGCAACCCTCACCATTATTAGCAAGGATGTGGTGACTGGGCAGAAGCTAGTCATCCATCTTGAGATGCCCTCGGATTTTGAATTTTCCTCATTGAAGAGAAAGGTGGTAGAAGTTCATAGCATGACGTGCATATTGTTCCCATCACGCCCAGACAAGCTACCCACTCATTGGCCTCCTCTAAAGGGAAGGCTACCTTGGCTTTAGGGATAGTCTATCTTACATTTGAGGTAGGGTCTAGCTCTCGTACTGCTCCACCTTGCTGAACCCAGTGCTGCAATAGGAGTCGCAAGATCAAGCTGCACCATGTGCGCATTGCCAATGAGATGGAGACACTATCTCACATTACAGAAGAGGGGTCATCCTGGGTGGTTTCTGCTTTGCTTACTCAGAACAAGTTCCATCCTCTTTTCGGTTCTAAAGGAGACAAAGATGTCAGGAGGATTGCAGTATCACCTCCACCTCCAGTTCATTATGAGACACCTGTCAGAGGTAGGAGAAGGTCATATGTTGGCCTTAGGACAGTTTTACACCATGTTGGCAGTGCTTATGGACGGTCAGAGTTCAATGCCTAGTTTGACTTACGATCAATTATTCCTCGCAACATAGGCGAGTAGATCCATCAGGAGAGGGCCAGAGAGGCCCGAGTATCAGTTCTCATCACTAGCAGAGAGAGGTGAAGATATGCCAGGCAATCAGTGGCCTCCACCCTCATAGATTTTCCCGATCGGCCTGCTACTCCCATCAGTCACACCGATAGTATTGTGTTGACTGGTACCACCCATCATAGGAGGGAAGCCCTCGTACAGAGGGAGTCAGTGTTGTCTCCCTCACACTACCCTACTCCATGCCTGCCATTTCCAGTGCAGGTTTCATTTCCAGAGGGGTCTCTCACACTAAGTTGGGTAACTGTGGGTGATCTTGTTTTAGCTCAACAACACCCCGATGAGTCCCTTGTTGATTACATTCTTAGATGGCATAATTTAAGCATGAAATACGAACCACAGCTGTTTGAACAACATGTTATTGAAGTTCTATTTAAGAATATTCATGGACCCATTGCCTTCATGCTTAAATGTTTCACCATCAAGACATTTGAGAAGTTAATCAACAAGGCGGCTAGCCTACAAGGGGAAGCCAAATAATTACCTTTTCAAGACCAGACATTAAAATTGAAGCTGCATAAAGTTTATGAAAAGAAGCCAGGGGCAGTGGCATCATTGGATAAGGGGAAGCAACCGGCTAGAGATTAGTGTGAGAGACCCCGAGCTCAACAGCCTTCACTTACACCTAATTTACTGATGCCTCGACCATCTTATCGACCACCACAAGTTCTCCATGGCCTACTCCCTCTTACCATACTCTCAACAAGATATATACCTACCCCGTGTAGCTATCATCCACCTACTCTTTTGGATAAATTAAATAAGCCTTTTTCATTTAAGAGGGAGGTAGTCAGAAAAATCTTAAAGAACCTCTTAAAGAAACTTGATTTTCAGCTACCTGAACCTAGAAAGCAATAGGAAGTGGGCAGGAGTAATGATCCTAACTTTTGCCCCTACCACTACATGCTAGGCCATATTTTGGAGGATTGCTTTACATTTAAGGACTGGCTTGAGCATAGCTACAAGTCAGGCGCTATAGTTATCCCTAAGGAATATTTAGTAGAACAACCATCCAGTTCTGTTAGGGTAATCCTTGGGGATACATGTGATCTTCTCAAAATAAAAGAATGTTGGGATATCTCTTTATCCTGAACTTCTAAAAAGGTTATTTATAAAATCAATAAAGTTTCCTTACAGGTGCCTGAGGCCGCTCGAACCTCCAACATCAAGGAAAATTCACAAGTGTTACCTTTGGAAATAAGCGACTAGAAGGCTGAAGATAAGTTCTATATAATCGGTTCAAATGTATCATTTGCTGCTTTGTTTGGTAGGCTTTGGATATACAAGAACAAGATGGCTCCATCCTCTCTTCATCAGTGCATCAAGTTTTGAACAGATGGAATCGAATACTATGTCAAAGGAGATGAAAAGCATTCTCAGTTAGAGAGGTCGAGATATATGAAAATGTGACCTACTACCTTCCTCAAAATCTAAACACATATTCTCACAAACTTGGAAAAAATTCAAATACAAAAGAAAAATAAAAAGAATAAAAAGAAAAAGAAAAAGGAAAAGAAAAGAAAAAGAAAAATACAAGTGAGCGAGAAAGGGACACCGAGGAAGAGGTAGACCCGTATGTTACATTCCACCCACAGTTCATTCCGCCATAGGGACATATGAGTATAATGACTCGACCTCCACTAGGTAAAGGTAGAGGTAGACATAGAGGCAGTTCTAGAGGAGGAAGACCCCCTGGTTGGCAATCAGCAAGTAGGGGCCATGTTCTAGTTCACAGGAGTACTCCTGCTATTCAAATAAACTTAGAATCCAGCTCAGAGGATGAGTCTCATGTGATTAACACACCAACCAACCCCTCTCAATGGGTCTCATTGGAGGTGACACTCGAGCTAGACAGTGATGAAGACCATGCCTCCAAGCAAATCATAAATGTATTCGAATCAGGATTATGTAAAATAATTAGGCAGCAGTTGGGAACCTTAGCTCTAACCCCAATTTCTTCTCAAAAAGTTAAGGGTTTGGTAGTTAAGGAAGCCCCTAGATCTTCCACGGATGTCAAGCCAAAGAGATTCCTGTTGGGATCATCATCCTAAAGTCAAGAAGTAGATGTAGAACTTGATGATAACTCATGTAAAGATTTAATGAAATTACCATTTGATTGGTACTCGCCTTGTGTTCATAATCTTGCAAATAAAAGTTTGATTTCTTACACATGGTCTAGGCACAGGTCGGAGTATTTCACGAAGCTTGTTGACCTCATTTTTAGGATGAGCTCTCAACCCCTTCATCTTAGACATAGGACTTCTCTTAGAATTTAAGGGTTCCTTATTCTTAAGACAAATCTAGTGATTAGGTGGACATTCAACCTAACCCTAGAGACTTAGAAGAGTTAGCCATAGGAATAGGTGATGCCTTTGGGGTGTTAGGAAAATTTGTCTGCCCTATAGCTTGAACCACATGCCTCACTTCCTTCCATCAAGTAAAACTCCAAATCAAATCAACATCAAACTTAAATCAATTCTAGCTTAATTGATTTTCTTCCAAACTCAAATCAATGCCACATGATTGAAATCCATGATTGAAATTTATGATTGAAGCCCATGATTGTAATTCCAAATCTTGCGTAAGTCCTTTAATCCCCTCTTAAGGACTTAACCTAAATCATGTTCAAATCAATTCAAACTCATGAAAATTTTTTATAATTCATTTATATTCTCATTTGTATTCACATATATAAATAAAATATAAATCAAAATCAATCAAACTAAATCTAAAATTCAATTCCAAGTTCAAAAATATTTCCTAAGTCCTTATTCCCCTCTTAAGGACTTAGCCTAAATCATCTTCAAATCAATTCAAACTCATGAAATTTTCTCATAACTGATTTATATTCTCATTTATCTTCACATATATAAATGAAATAAAAATTCAAATCAATCAAACTAAACCCAAAAGTCAAATCCAAATTCACAAATCTTTCCTTAGTCACTTTGATTTTCTCTAAAGGACTTAGCCTAAATCATCTTCAAATCAATTCAAACTCATGACATTTTCCCATAACCCATTTATATTCTCATTTATATTCACATATGTAAATGAAATATAAATTTAAACAACCAAAACAAACTCCAAAAATCAAACTCAAATTCAATCAAAATGCAACCTAAGCCTTTCAAGTCAAAATCTTGAACTTAGCCAAATCAATTTCAAATCAAGCCAAACCCTTGATTTTTCTTCATAATTCAATCAATCGTTCAATCATGAATCCAAATATAAACATAAACTTCAATCATCAAATCAAAACTCAATTCAAAAATCAAACCTAAGTCAAACTCATGTTCACCCTTTGAACATGAAATTGTCAAATGAATCAAAACCCATTTGACTTCAAATCACTTGCAAATGGATTTATATTTCAATCATAAGTCCATATGTAAGTTCAATCAAACTCAAATCAAGCTTTGACCAAGCCATTTGACCCACTTAGGCTCACTTGACCCAAAGTGACCTAAAGTACCCTTATGAGCCAAATTATAATCCTAATCAAACTGGATTGAACTAAGCCCACCTAAGCATCTCATCATGATCAATAATCATCATGAGATGATCAAACACTCAAATTGGGTCAAACCAAGTAAAACCGAAGGGTTGACAAAGTCAACACTTAGCCAAAATGAAACCCAACATAGCCAAAATCCACCATAGGCCAAATTGATTGAAACCAATGATTTAAATTCATTCATGACTAATGTTTGAACTTGACCAAGTCAATAATTGAGCCTAACCTATCCCAATTGGCCACTTGACCCAAGTTGACCCAACTTGACTTAAAAAGTCAAAATGTGTCAAAACTTAATCTAAGCCAAATTGATTGAAACCAATGGGTCAAGTTCATTCCAAAATGATTGTTGAATTTGATCAAAACCTCAATTGGCCAACTAGACCTAACCTAGCCCAATTGACCTCAAACCCAACTTGACCTAAAAGGTGAAATTAAGCCAAATTCAAACTTAACCAAAATTGATTGGAAACAAAGATAACAATCCATTTCATATGACCAACTAAACCTAAACCAACCCGTGACCTAACCCAAATAGGTCAAATGGATCAAATTGGTCAACTTGACCCATTTGACCTAAATTAATTAAATGAACCAAATTCAAACCTAAACAAAATTGAATCAAACTAAATACCCCAAAACATTTCAAATGGTCATATGAACTTGACCCAACCTTTGGTTTTACCTAATTTGATCTAATTTGACCAATTTGTCAACTTGACCCAAGTTGAGCCATTTTGACCTAAATGGGTCAACATGAGCCAAACCTCATCAAATGAACTATAAACCTCATGAAACTTGGCCTAACCTATTTTCTCATCATAACAAATATGCCCGAACTAAAATCAAGGTCAAATGACCATTTTACCTCTAGGCCATATGGTAACCCAAAATCAAAACTACTTGGAATTTGGTCAATTATTTTTCATGGACACTTCCACTAGGGAAGAAGGTTCAAGTCATCCATCAGAAATAGAATAAGAACCTTCCACTAGGGAAGTAGGTTCAAGTCATCCACAAGGGGATGAGAGGTTTGATTTGAATAAGTCTCACTTAGGAGAAATTGATTTGTTTAAATTTCGCTGGGGAAAAGGGTTGAATTTGTTTTAATTTTTGTTAGGTTTGAATTTTGAGGTGAACCCTATTGGTTAGCGATGACTGCACTGAGTAGAAGCCATGGAGGCCAAGACTTAACTTAGATTTACCAATCCAAAGGGGGGGTAGTCTACTAAACACATAGTAAGACTAGCCAACCAAAGGAATGCCTTTCGATATGCAGCCGCAATACTAGGAAGAAAGCATAGTAGACTTACATCCTCCAGAATAGAGACTAGTTGCTGGGGTAATATTTTGGCAAGGCAATAGATTGAAACCCAAGCTAAGCCTGATTAATGAGTGGATGCCGCTGGGGGACTTAGATCAACTCAAAGATAGTCATAATTACTTTTTATTTTTAGATTTGTTAATTTTGATTATGATGGATCCCATCGATTTGCAATGAACTTCACTAGGTAGGGGCCATGGGAGGCCTAGACCTAACTCAGATTTATCAATTCAAAGGGAGTAGTCTACTAAAGGGAATGCCTTTTGATTTGTAATGGTCAAGTCTTAAGAAGAAAGAATGAGGACTTACATCTTCTAGAAATAAGAAACCACTAGGGTGATCGATTACTTTGGGCAACAAATCGAACCCGACCTAGAGCTGACTATTGAGTGAATGCCGTTGGGGGACTTAAATTAGCTAAAGGATAGTCAAACATTAATTTCATTTTTAGTTTTGTTTTGATATATTCCGTTGGTTTGTGATGGATCAAACTGAGAAGGAGCATATAGAAGCCTAGACTTATCTCAGATTTATTGAACCAAAGGGAGTAGCTTCCTGACTGATGGGAGAACTATCCAACTAAAGGAGTGCCTTTCAGTTTGCAATGATCAATTGAAGGGAAGAAAGTTCAGGGACTCATATCTTCCACTAGAAAGACCACTAGGGTGATCGGTTGCTTTGGGAAATAAATCGAACCCAACCTAAGGTTGCCCGTCAGTTTACGATAATCATTCAAGAAAGAATGTTTCATAATCTTACATATGTCAAAGCAGAATGACTGTCGGGGGTAACCTGCTTGTAACAAAATAGATTGAACTTGACCTAAGGGCGACTATGGAGTGAGTGCTGACCCAGGAACTTATCTCAACTCAGGTAGTCAGGCAATTGCTATAGGGAGTTCTCACACCTCTAAAGATAATGAAGGGGACCTTTAGGGGCTTGAATTCCTACTCCACAAGCAAAAATTTTGTTTGTTTTGTTTAGTTTGTTTTATCGTGGACCCTGTTAGTTTATGAGGGATCAAATTAAGAAGGAGCTTATATGAGTCTAGACCCATCTCAGATTTACTGAACCAATGGAGAATCAGCCCATCTACTGAACAAATTCTCCAACCATAGGGGTGGCTACTAGGAAAGGGGAATGTCCAATCAAAAAAGTAACCTGGTAGTGTCTAAATGGTGGCAAAGGATGTGATCCAAATAGAGTGCCCGTAGGGAGAGTGGCCGCTAATGGCTTAATCCAACACCCTGGAGAAGATGACATGGCTAGTCATATATCCAATAGGTATTCGATGTCTAACTCAAGGAGAAAGCATGAGGACTCACATCTGCTAAGAGTGGTGTACTCACCGAGTGAGTCGCTGTCAGCATAGCAAACATCAGCCAACCTAAGGTACCCATCAATTTACAACATTCAGCCTAGGAAGAAAGCTCGGGGACTCACATCCTTAACCAACTACTAGATAGTCCGTCTTCGACGACAGTGTGCCGACCTAGGCGACTGAGTGAATGCCACTAGGCGACTTATATTGACTCAAATGTAGTCAAGAGGAAAGGAGCCTCTAGGGGACTTATCCTAAACCTCAAATATACTCGACCTAGTTAGAGCATGATGGCTGGTTCAAGAAGAAAGCACGTGGACTCATATATTCTTAAGCAAAGTAAACATGACGTAGCTCACTGGCTGGGCAGTGAAGCCTACCATACTAATAAAGCGCTTGTTGGTTTACAATGGTCATGTTAAGAAGAAAGCTCGAGGACTCACATCTTCCAACAAGTGACCACTGGAGTGACATAATAGCGAGGTAGCATGTAGACCCGACATAGAGCAGCAATGAGTGAGTGCCACTGAAGGCTTGCTCCCATATCAAAGTAGCTCGAGATAAAAATATTTGTGTTTATTTTGTGCATATGTTAAAAGAAATAAGATGCCTCTGGGGTACTCTTACACTTACCTTAAACACACTACGGGTTTGGATGAAAAGGTTCCATGGATAGCAAATAAGATTCCCACTAAGAAAGAGTGCCACTTGGGTTCTCTCACACCTAACTTAGTTATGCTAATCAAAATAGGATGCCTCTCGAGTTCTCTTACACATATTCTAATAGTGTTGGGAGATTGTGTTTGTGTTGTGAAAGAGGGATAGGATGCCACTGGGGGACTCTTACACCTACCCTAGACACGTCACGGTGGATTCACAAGACAAACAAATAATGCTTCAAAAGAAAAGAAGATTTGATGAATCAAATTTGATTTTACTCTTTTTATTAATGATTATTTTTAAACGTGATTTATTTCATGGGTAATATTTCTTTAGATAGAGCCCATTAATTAGAAGCATCAGGTGTTCCTCTTTATAATCAATAAGCTAATAAGATCCTCCTTGGTAGGCCTTCTCTATGACATAGGGGCCTTCCCAAGTGGGTTTAAACTTGCCTCCCATCTTTTGACTGACAATAATTGGTCTCCTTAGGACTAACACAAGTTATCCTACTTGGAAAGACCAAGGGCGGACCAACTTATTGTGAGCGTGAATCATTTTGGCCTTGTATAACTCGAGGTTCTGGCTTGCCCATAGGCGACTCTCCTCCAAACCTTTAAGCTCTTCTAACCATAACTTTGCATTCTATGGTATAATGATCTTGTTACCCATTGCTACCCTTAGTGATGAGAGTTGAACTTCTAAAAGTAGAATAGCTTCAGACCCATACACTAAGGAAAACAGGGTAGGCTGAGTTGAAGTTTGGTATATGATGTGGTAGGCCCACAAGGCTTCAACCAACTGCTCATTCCACTATCATTTGTTGTCATCAAGAGTCTTCTTTAGTATCTGGATGAGACTTTTCTTGAATTCTTCCGCTAAGACATTTGCTTCGGGGTAATAGATGGTGAAGTATCTCTAATATATATCGTGTCTCCTGGCGAAGCTATTGATCTTCTTACTTTTGAATGTAGTACCATTATCGAATATAATTCATCGAGGGACCCTGAACCTATATACAATATGGTTCCTAAAAAATTGAAGCACATGATGAGCTGTGACCTCTCTGAGTGGGACGGCTTCCACCCACTTGGAAACGTAGTTGGTGGCAGCTAAGATGAATCGATGCCCCTTGGAAGAAGGAGGATCGATTGGACCCACAATGTTGGTACCCCAACACTCAAATGGCCATAAGGCCAATGTAGGGTGTAGAATGTTGGGCGGTTGGTGGAGGACCACACCATGTACCTAACACTGATGACATCTCCTAGTTACATCCATGCAGTATATAATCATCGAAGGCCAGTAGTATCCTAGTCTCTTGATCTTCATCTTCATCTTCAGAATGGATTAATGTACTTCGCATAGACCTGAATGTACCTCGATTATAATGTCACAGACTTCATATTTGTCTAAATAGCATTACCTCATTTGGTCAAAGGACCATCGGTACAGGGTGCCATCAACAAAAGTGTAGGAAAGAGCTTTATGTTTCACCTGATGGGATTGTGAATTTTCTTGAGGTAGTTTGTCGGGATTCAAATAATCTATGAACGGTTGCCTCCAATCCAGCTCCTTGTCCATTTTGGTAATAGCAACCTCCCCTTCAAGAGAAAGTCTCTCAATTTGTTCAACATCAATAAGGGATATGACTTGTCTATTTTGGACCCTTTTTGAGATGGACTCATCTTTCGAGCATGCTAATTCTTTGGATAGTTTGGCCAAGGCATCGACTACTGTGTTCTCTGCTTGGGGAACCTTGTAGATGGTGACTTCAAGAATTTGGGCCAACAGCTTTATGGTATACTCATAGTAATGATGAAGCTTGGGTTTGAGGACCTGGTAGGACCCGACAATCTGGTTGATGACCAACTGAGAAACCCTAAAGATGTTGATGCTCTTGACACTGATAGTGATGGCTAAATCCAGACTAACAATCAAAGCCTCATACTCAGCTTTGTTGTTGGTGCAGGGGGTGAAAAGATAGTATGAAAATCTCATCACATCACAGTCTAGAGTTAGGAGAACTATTCCTACCCCTACCTTTCATCGAAGAATAGATTGCGGTGCTTCCCCTTTGTGAAAAGAAGTTGTACGATCAAAATACATCTCCCATCGATGGTTTCCAGCCTCCCCTAAGTTCATGATTTTTTCATCAGGGAGATCGTCACTAAGTGGAGAATCAGCAGGAAGTGGGTGTGCTGCTAAGAAATCCACTAGTGCCTATCCTTTTATCATGCGGAGGGGTACGAATGTGATATCAAACTATGAGAGTATCATGGACTAGCATGCCAAACATCCAGATAGCATTGGCCATGTCATGAGGTACTACAGTAGATTTGTTCTAGAGATCAAGTTTACCTTATGAGAAAGCATATAGTGTCGTAGCTTTTGGGTAGCAAAGATCAAAGCTAGGCAATGTTTCTCAATAGGTGGATAGTTTGCTTCAATGAAAATCAGACGACGACTAAGGTAGTAAAGTGTGTTCTCCTTCCCTTCATCGTTAACTTGGGCCAACAGAGCACCGAGAGAGTCATCCAATGCAACAGTGCAGAGAATGAGTGGCCTGCCCGAGATAGGGGCTGCTAGAACTAGAGGCTTCACCAAATACTGCTTGATATATTTGAAAGCCTGCTAGCACTTGTCATCCCACTTGAACTTGGCATCATTTTTGATAAGTGCTAAAAATGGCTTACATCTCCCCGGTAGGTTGGAGATAAAGCATCTTAGATACGCCAGCCATCCTTGGAAGGATTTGAGTTGAGTTAAACTCTTAGAGGTGGCATTTCTAAGATAGCTTTAATCTTTTCAGGATCTATTTCTATTCTCTGGTGTCAAACAACTAACCCAAAGAATTTCTCTGAAGTGACTCTGAATGCACACTTCAGGGGATTGATTTTGAGGTTATATTGTCTTAACTATTCAAAAACTACTCTCAAGTCAAAGAGATAGTTTTCCTTTTCTTTGTTCTTGACTACTAGATCATCAACATAGCACTCAACCTGATGATGGATGAGTTCATTGAAGATCTGAGTCATGGCCCATTGGTATGTAGCACTAGCATTTTTAAGGCCAAAAGGCATGACCCTATAATAAAAGATTCTGATCGGGGTTTGAAAAGTAGTGTTTCTTTCATCTTTAGGAGACATCTTGATTTGGTTATAGCCAGATGACCCATCCATGAAAGAGATGACTGCATGAGATGAGGCAATGTCCATCATTAATTCTAGTATAGTAAGAGGAAACTCATCCTTAGTACATGCCTTATTTAAGTCCCTAAAATTGATGCATATGTGAATTTGGCCATTCTTCTTTTTAACTAGGATGTCACTAGCTAACCAGGTAGGATATTTTTCTTCACAGATGAAACCAACATCAATAAATTTCTTGACTTCAGAAATGACCTATTGTTCAATTTCTAATCGCACGCATCTAGGAGTTTGCTTAATAGGGGTAGCATTTGGATCTATTGTTAGCTTGTGGACTGCTACATAAGGAGATAATCTAGGCATTTTTTTCATAACTCTATGCGAAGCAGCCTTTAAACTCAATCAATAGCTTAACTAAGTCATTGGTTTCTTCTTCATTCAGCAATAAACTGATGTATGTCGGGTGTGGATTTTCTTTTGTCCCAAGATTGATTTCTTTAAGCTTGTCTATTGTTGAATGAATCTCCTCTACAAATTTTGGCGATGCCTCTTTGACTTAGAGATCATCTAGATTATCTGAGATTTCTAAACACACATTCTCATAAGAGTTGGGGTTGTATGAGAAGAACTATTAGACTCCAAATGATTGGTAACAACTAAACAATAATCTTCATTATCGACCAGACCCATTGTACCAAATTCTAGTCCTGCTCTTGATTGTGCTTCCCTGCTTGTATTGTTCCATAGCTTTTTGAAGTACTCTAAAATGTGCTTGGACCATGTATGAGGAACTAAACCTTTATGTATAAGATTTTGAACACAAGGTGAGCAAAAGTCAAATTGTAATTCCATTAATTCTTTAAAAGTATCCTCCTCAAGTTCTACATCAACTTCAGGACTTGAGGATGATGACCCCAAAATGAGCTTCTTCTACTTCATGTCATTCAAAGACTTATGGACTTTCTTAACTACCAAACCTTCAACTTTCTGAGATATAAGTGAGGTTAGAGCTAAAGTTCTCAATTGCTGCCTAATAGTTTCACATAAACCAGATTCGAATATTTTTCTTTACTTGGATGCCTAGTCTTCATCTCTATCTGAATCAAAAGTCACCTCTAATGGAACCCTCTGAGAAGGGTTGGCTAGTATACTAATCACATTAGACTCATCCTCTGAGTTGGATTCCAAGTCTATATGAATAGTAGGGGTACTCCTATAAACTAGAACATGAACTCTGTTGGCTGAAGGCCAACTAGGGGGTCTCACACCTCTGGAACTACCTCTATTTCTGCCTTTGCCACTGTGTGGTGGAGGTTGAGCCATCCTGCCCACCTATCCATATGATGGAATGAACTGTGGGTAGAATGTAATATGGAGATCTATTTCTTCCTCAATTCCCCTTTCTTATGTACCTGGACTTTTACTTTTCTTTTCATTTTCTTCTATCTTTTCTTTTTCTTTATTTTCTTTTTATTTTGTGTTTGCATTTGAATTTTGTCCAAGTTCACGAGAAATGGTCTTTTGAGGAAGATAGTAGATCACATCCTCATAAATCTCAACCTCTTTAACTTAAAATGGCTTTTCATCTCTATTAACACGGTATTCAATTCCATCTTTTCTGAACTTGATGCACTGATGGAGGGAGGATGGAATGATCTTGTATGATGTATCCAAGGCCTACCAAACAAATTAGCTAACAAAGTATTCAAATAAATGATGTAAAACTTAGCTTCAGTCTTCTAGTCACCTATCTCTAAAGATAACATTATAGAACCTAAAGCCCACTCACCTTGTTCATTGAATCCTCTCAACATCATACGATCTCCTCGGAGTGTAGAGATGTCAATCCTCAAATAGGCAAGGGTCTTTAGACTCATAATGTTCACTGATGCACCTGAATCCACGAGAACTCTAGCAAGTCTGAATCTGTCCATGTCGATTGTGATGTATAGGGGACAGTTATGCTCGAAGTCCCCCAGAAGAAGATCTTCATCTGTGAAGGTGATCCCTTGAGCTTCTTTTGTATAATGTGGTTCCTCACCTATAGAGGTCAGTTAAGCTAAGCGTATTTCAGGATCAAGGAGGTCCTTGATTAGTGATTCCTTCATCTCTTCAGATAAAATAAAGGCATCGTATATGCTTAGCTTAGATGGCAACTTTCTTTTGTATAATGTGGATCATGACTTTTGCCTACTTCCTTAGGTCTCCTAGGCTTGGGTAGCTAAAAATCAGGATTGTTTAAGAGATTCTTAAATATTTTCTTGATTACCCCCCTCTTAAAAGAATAAGGTTTATTTAATTTATCTAAAGAGTAGGTGGACGATAGCTACCCGACGGCGGGTATGCATGCCACTTCTAATGGAAGTATGGTCAAGCGGTATCTGGCGGCCATGGAGGTGCCAGGTGCCAGGATGGCAAGGAAGGTGGAGGCTGTTGAGGTCATGGTCTCTCAGACTGATCTCTAGCTCACTGTTTCTCCTTGTCTACCACTCGCCCCTCGACTTCTTCTCATAGACCTGCTTCGCAGTAACCGATCTTAAAAGGCAACTGTTTGGCCTCTCTTTGTAGACTAGCAACCTTGTTGATTAGCTTCTCAAATGTCTTGATAGTGAAGCCCTTAAGCATGAAGGCGATCGAGCCACATGGATATTCTTCAAAAGAATATCAAAGGCATGTTGTTCAGACAGTTGTGGTTCACACTTCATACTCAAGTTATGCCATCAGAGAATATAATCAACAAGAAACTCACCGGGGTGTTGTTGTGCTACAACAAGATCGCCTACAGTAACCCTTTGCTGAGCTCCAGCGAACCTCTTAATGAAGAGTTGCTCTAACTCAGCAAATGTCTTTACTAAATTTTTATGCAGTTCAGTATACCAATTGAAAGCAATACCCGCTAGGCTACTAACAAAAAGGTAGAAAAGCAAAGCATCATTGCCACCGGCATTACAATAACTGGCCTTGAAGTGTGCTATGTGTTACCTTGGGTTTCCACTACCATCAAAGCTTTTGAAGGAAGGAGAGATGAAACACTTGGATATTGGATAGCATCGAATTCCTTCGGGTAGGGTCTACCCTTTGGAATTGATGACCCTCCTCGTGCTTGAGCCAATGCTTCCTTCACTTGTTGCTTAATCATAGATTTTATGTCTTTTTCTTATATAGAGGTACTTTCCACTACCTTCCTATACATGCTAGTGCTACCTTCTTCAATGGGAGGTAAAGTCTTGGCTAGGTCCAAGACATGCACTAACTTAGGCCGACTGTAATAGGATGAACTAATGGGGCTTATTTCTGGAGCACTAAAACTGCTACTAACAAATCCTCCAACTATCATGCCATCCTATCTATCTTCTCATCCTTCTGTCTCAACTGATATCGGAGGTGTTGGGCTGATTATGCTATGTCTTCTTGATCAACCTCATCACCTTCCATGGCTTGTTATTCTCTGAGAAGAGATCCTTTAGTGTCTACCATGCAGACTCCAACTGAATCTTCCAACAAGTCATCTTCGTTGGGATCAAAGCTAACTTTCTCTTCATCTGACCAATTGTACCCCAAAATCTTCTTCTTTTTCATGAAATAATGTGCCACTATCTCATCTAAAGAATGATCAATCTCAGCAAGTACAAATAATCTAGGCTGACCGGTGTGATCACTATCATGCACTAAGAGGCACTAAACCTCGCCTGTCATTGGAGAGTCAATCCTATTTGGACTATACTCATTATATGAGAAACACTCCTGACTGCCACTAGCCATGAGAGGGGTAACAATCTTAGGATGTTCCATTATCACTGGTGCAGCTAGACTATCATCTACAATCTCTGAAATGACTATCACCATCTCTACATCCTGCTGTATTGACAGAGTTGGTGAAGGGACGACCATATTTTGGGGTCTCCACTCCTTCCGCACCACTACTGGGGCGTTGAGCAGGAGAGCTTGACCTTGCCACAATAGTCAGTGTGGATGGAGTAGGATCCCTCAGTCATAGCCGAATCACCAACGGGGTGCACTTCTCCCCGGATATGGCTTTCATGGCCTTTGATGGGACTGGAGATGTCGTGACCTAGACTAGTGATGGCGGACAAGGAGTAGAGCGGTGGGGTGGAGACACCACTGACTCTCTATGCATAGGAACTACCCTTCTGTGGTGACTAGTACCAGTGAGTAAGATGCTATCAGTATGGTCAGCGCGGGTAGCACACCGAGCTGGAAAATCAATGAGTGCAGAGGCTGCCGACTAGCGACTGAACCTTCATCTCTCCCTACTCGTAATATGGGCTGTATGAGCTTCTCAAGCCTTCTCCTGGTGGATATGCTTCCCCACACTGTGAGAGATAATGGATCTGAGATCAAACTGAGCTCTAGACTCTGAACGTCTATAAGCTCCACCTACCTGGCACAGAACAGATTGGAGACCAACGTATGACCTCCTGCTTCTAGTAACTGCTGACTGATGCTACACCACTGGTGGAGGTGATGAGTGAATCCTCCTTACATTCTCTCTGTCTGACCTAGAGAGAGAGAGAGGATGGAACTAGTTTGCTATAACTTGAAAGTAATAACAGGGAACTCCTCAACAGTTGAACGGGTTGCTGCCTCCATCTCCCTAGCGATCCTGGTGTGATACCGCTTGGTCATGCAATTATTGTTCCTATGTTGTGCCCTGACAGGATGGGAGGAGTGAGAGCTAGACCCATACTCAAAAGTAGGGGTGGCAAGCCCTGAGGCCAGGTGAGCCTTACCCTTAAAGGGTACAGATGAAAGGGTACTAGCCCTCATTGGGGCAGCATGAGAAACCATGGGGCATACTGAAACTGGGACTAGCACTGTTGGTACTGCTAGTACTATCACAACTGAAGCATGTGGGACTGCCACAACTTTCCTATTCAGCGAGGAGATGTCAGAGTCAGAGGGTAAATCAATCTAGATGACCGGCTTCTACCCGATCACCATGGTCCAACTGACTGTCGTGAGGGGAGTGCCCTCACATGTAATCCTCCCTCCCTTAAATCTCCTACCAAAGTGAATCAGATGTGTATGGTCCAAGTGGGGGAAGTTGGCTTAGTCTAAATCCAAATCCATACCATGAGGGAAAGTGAAAATGAACTTCTGTGAGCCGTCCATCTCAGAATAATTTATAAAAGATAGAAAATTGAACTGTCAATGTACTATAACTGACTATAAGAATCTGCAATAGAAAATGAGTTTATATCAAATTTTTATCTTTATAGATTTTTGAATTTGAATTGAAAATTTGAACCCACATCCAACAACTTAGAAGTGTTAAGTGGAGTTCAAATAGAATTCAGAATTTTTGATTGAAAGAGGAATTTTTAAAATGAATCCAACTTCAACTTATTTATGTATGTTGAAAGATGGATTCAAATATTTTGAGAAGGATGTTTCCATAGGTTCATGTGTGTTTGAATTTATATTTGTTGATTTGAGGATCCTTTCCTTTAATAAATTTGGGTATGTTAAAGTAAGGGTCAATCGATTTTGTTTTTGTTTGACGATTTTTGGAATTTTACTTAGCAAATTTAGGTATGCTAAGTGAAGTATTTTGAAAAGTGATTATTTTTTTGTGAATTATTGTTTGATTTTTGGAAAATTGGAATTTCTACTTAGCAAATTGAGGTATGCTAAGTGAAGAACCCAAGTGTGTTTCGTTTGATTTTTGAAAATAGGATTCTTAGCAAATTTGGGTATGCTAAGAAAATCCTAAGTGTTTCATTTATTTTCTAGATGTTTTGATTTTTGAAAAGGTAGGATCCTTAGCAAATTTAGGTATGCTAAGGAAATCCTAATGTTTCATTTTATTTTTATTTGATTGAAAGTGGAGACTTTACTTTAGCAAATATGGTATCCTAAGGTGAAATCCCACTTTGTTTTGTAAAATGGAAATTTAACTTAGCAAATTTGAGTTTGCTAAATGAAATTCTAAATGATGTGTTCAAAATTTTGATTTAGTTTTGGTTTTGAAAATGGAAACTTCTCCTTAACAAATTTGGTATGCTAAAGAAAGAAGTTCCAAAAAGTGCTTCAAGATTTTTTTGCTTTTGATTTTGGAGACTTCACTTAACAAATTTGAGTATGCTAAATGAAGTTCCAAATATGTTTGAAAATTTTTGATTTTGGAAATTGGAGACTTCACTTAGCAAATTTAAGTATGCTAAATGAAGTTCCAAAATGTTTTTGTTTTTTAAAATTTTTTGATTTTGGGTTTGGAGGCTTCACTTAGCAAATTTAAGTACGCTAAATGAAGTTCCAAAAATTTTTTTTTTTTTGAAAATTTTTGATTTTGGGTTTGGAGGCTTCACTTAGAAAATTTAAGTATGCTAAATGAAGTTCCAAAATGTGTTTTAATTTTTTTATTATTATTTTGGATTTGGAGACTTCACTTAGCAAACTTGAGTATGTAAATGAAGTTCCAAAATGTGTTTGAAATTTTTTTGATTTTGGATTTGGAGACTTCACTTAGCAAATTTGAGTATGCTAAATGAATTTCCAAATAGTGTTTGAAAGGTTTTTGATTTTGGATTTGGAAACTATACTTAGCAAGTTTGAGTATGCTAAATGAATTTTCAAATAGTGTTTGCAAAATTTTTGATTTTGGATTTGGTAACTTTACTTAGAAATTTTGAGTATGCTAAATGAAGTTCTAAAATGTGTTTGAAAATATTTGATTTTTGATTTGGAGACTTCACTTAGCAAATTTGAGTATACTAAATGAAGTTCCAAAATGTGTTTGAAAATTTTGGATTTTAGATTTGGAGACTTCACTTAGCAAATTTGAATATGCAAGGATGAAGTTCCAAATAGTGTTTGAAAAGTTTTAAAAATATGATTGTTAAGTTTTGGATCTTTGAAAAGAGGTCTCCCATTCAACAAATTTGGGTATATAAAAATGGGAATCAATCTTGTTTTTTAAATGTAAAACTTTTTGTTTTGTGTGTGACTGTTGCTTTTTGAAATAGAAGAATTCCAACTTAATCATATGTGAGATATGTTCAAGTGGGATTTCCAAATGATCCTATTTTAGTTGGGAATAAAATCTTTATTTGATAAATTTGAGTAAATTAAATGAAGATGTTTATATGTGCTTTTAAAAAAATTAAATTTCTTTGGACATGAAACTTTCATTCAATAAGTTTGAGTGTATTGAATGGAAAGGTACATGTGTGCTTTTTGAAAACTTTGTTCTTGATTTTGATTTTGATTTTTGGAAACATGATTGTTCATTTTATTTTGAAAATGAAATCTTCATCAAAATGAATTGAAAGAAGATGTTCATTTGTGCTTTTAGAAAATTTAAATTTATTTGAAAATGAAACTTCCATTCAATAAGTCTAAATTTATTGAATGGAAAGATTCATATATGCTTTTTTTTAAAAACATTATTTTTGATTTTGATTTTTGGAAAGATGATTGTTCATTTTATTTTGAAAATGAAATCTTCAACAAAGTGAATTGAAAGAAGATGTTCATTTGTGCTTTTTTTTGGAAAATTTTGTTATTTTTATTTTTGAAAATTCCTTCATGTAATAATTATAAGAATTATTAAATGAAGGTGATTTAAAACTTTTATGGAAAATATTTTATTATGTGCATTTTTTGAAAAGGGTGCTTTTTGAAAAGCAAAGTTCTTATGGAAAATTTATTTTGTTTTTATTATTTTAGAATGAAACTTTCCTTATCATAAAAATGATAAGAAGGAAGTCTTTAAATATTTTCTTTTTATTTACATCTTTTTATTTTTTCCCATTGGAGAACCTAACGG
Organism: Cymbidium sinense; assembly: GCA_021442155.1. Taxonomy (NCBI): domain Eukaryota; kingdom Viridiplantae; phylum Streptophyta; class Magnoliopsida; order Asparagales; family Orchidaceae; genus Cymbidium; species Cymbidium sinense. The sequence continues at coordinate 130,107,427 of CM038215.1, forward strand.
GGGTTTTAAGACCAACACGGAGTGAGGTCCTAAAACCTAAAGATGTTGGCTAACTCAACTTAAGAATGAAATAAGCTAAGTGCCAATGGAAAGAAAGATAGTCTCAGATTTATACCGAAGTACAAACCCACTGTCGATACTCAAAGACAATGTTCATTTACCAAAGATGAAGAGAGGAAGCATCCCCAACAGAGTCACTTGGTAGAAAAATTTCTATAGAGTCGCCTTCAAATCTGTGGAGAAAGAGGCAAGAATATAAAAATTTATCTTTTTAAGATGTCACGCAGATCCACGGATGTGCTTATTCAGGTGATCAAGTATGCCATCAAGGAATAGTGTATTATCTCGGGAGATAGAAATCACTACCCTTTAATGGACCTAATCACCTCAATAAGGACTCCTAAAGACGATGGGTCTGCATATGTACCAGAGATTCTTCCCCTACTTTACATGGAAAAGTAAAGTAAGGTTTATTTTATATTGGGTTTGTTAAGTTCTCTACAGGGGCAAGCCTCATAGTTAATTATATTCTAAGGGACGAGATCCCTTAAGAATACTCTCGATTAAAGTAAATGATCATTGTCTTTAAAGATTTTAATTAGAAAGGACTATCAATTGACTGGTTCATTTTTGAAGATCAAATGGGATTGATCAAAGAGAGGGAGTTATTATCAAAGCCAAAAGAAAGATAAGTAGGAGATACCCATGATGCTAGGAAACCTAGCGAGCATTTTAAACTATCTTATGGTTGGGCTTTACATTTTTGAAATTGATTTAGTTTGTTTGAGTTACATTTTCCATTAGAAATTTAGGACTTATGATTCCTTAACACAAGATTAAGGAAATACCTTAGAGGTGAGGAATTATGCTAATGGCCCCAAAAGGGGAGTAGCAATCTCACAACCTAAATTTAGAGAGTTTTGGTGAGGACCAAAAGCACAACCTAAATCAAAGGTGAAAATGGGTATTCGGTTTGCCTCCACAAGGGAGGATAAAACATAACTTCTTGGACTTACAACCGCCAGGGGTGGCTGCCAACTAACTCCTCCTATGATTTTAAATACATGTAAGCAAGTCTTATGCTTTATGCAAGATGGCTAGGCTGTTATTTATTTAGAAAGAGACTTAGTCCTTAATCTCACTCCCTAAAGAGACTAGATCATGTAAGGACATGCTTCAAATGACCTAAATCTAATGCAATTCAAAAAAAATAATTTATTTTCATTTTTGGACAAATATTTTGACTCAAACTAATAGGATTCATATTCCAAATGCATGGTAAATAAAGTTATTGACCAAAATCAGTGAGAAGGGAAGAGTGAGATAAGATGCATTTGTGCATGTTATTGTAAAAGAAATACTCATCCAGCAAAGAGGTTGCTAATTATTTTATCTTGATTTTAAACCTAAGCATTAGATGAGATTATGAGTTCTTTATTTTTAATTTTGAGTTGTTAAGTTTGGTAAAAGATTTATTTTTCCTTAAGAGCCTAATCCACATCCAAGCCATACATAAAGCAAAAAAAGAAACTAGGAAAAGATGCCAGAATTTTGTTTGGTAGTATTTGGATGCGCATTCCAAATACAACATTTCAAAGCATTTGGTTCCAAGTAAAGTAAAATTCGGCATTTCAAATACACCGGAAAGGCCGGTTCGTGTATTTGGAATTCAAATCTGGTATTTCAAATCTAGACCAATAATAAAGTGATGGCGGACTCTTGGTATTTGCCTGTAGGTATCATATCTCATACCATCATGCCCGCCATGCATGGCATGCCGCCGTACCGCCATTTGCTGCAGGCGCCTTTCATCCATATTCGCCCAGCCTCGTCGTCATACCGCCGATACCGCTCCGTAGTCATTGCGCATATGCCACCACCACCACTGATTGGACGCCACTCGGTCGGGCCGCCCGTGCATGAGTTGCACCCGAACCCCTGATCGAACCCAGATTTTACTTTACATTACATTTTGTCAACCAAACAAAAAAATGCAAAGTCATGAATTTATAAAGCTCTCAACCAAACAACTATAAAGTAATCCTTTTACATTGAATTCCTTTTACACTGCATTCCTTTTACACTGCATTCCAAATGCAGGCAACCAAACAGCCCCTTAATGCAAAAGCTAAATAAATTATCAATCAATTTATAAAGCTAATCTCAAAAAGATTAAGAGGTCGTTGTGGTCCGGTACCACCGCACAAACCTGAAAATAACAAATTGGGTAGCCGAGCTCTACCCTTACACAACCCGGATTACAAACAAATTAAATTACAATTAAGTAAGGAATTCATTGTTATGGGGGTCTTCAAACTTCATTCTCCATTTCTTCTTTTCTTCTTTCTTCTTTGGTTCCTTCTTTTGGATGGTTGGAAGGTGGACACTCTAAGGCTTCACATGGTGCATAAGATAAGATCTTATGACAAATGCTCATCTTAATCGCTATAACAATCATTCCAAAATCCTAATTGCACAAATTTACATGAAAAGGAAAGAATAGAAATCTAACTAACACCTGCAAAACATAGATTAGCTAAAACAAACCACACAAATCCCAAACATGTATATTGGACTTATCACCCCACACATGGGTGACTAAGTCTACCTGGCCTATTGGATTATGCTTAGGGGTATAAAGCACCTGCAAGCAAAAGCATTTATATACTTATTGCAGTGCCCCTTAAGCACAACCCCCTACAGAAAATAATGGTTAGACTAAGATCACCATACTATTCATTCTACGAGCATACATCCTAACATCCAGTCTAAAACATATATCACAAAACAAAATAAACATCAAACCATGCACCTCCCTAACCTAATGCTAGAACTGGTGACTTAACCTAATGTGTGTGTTTTGAAGGTTTGGGTGTTAGAATTTTCTAAGTGTGAAGCATGTTCAACTTAGAGGAGGGTTTCATTTAAGTGATTCAATTATTTTGGATTGATTTTATTTCATGTTTTGATTAGGTTCAAGTGAATCCTATAATCTATTACTAAGTTATAAAGAGAGGGAAAGAGAAGAGAACTTCTCTTTCCTTCCCTAACCTAAGTAATTTCTAAAGTAGATTCATATTTTAATTTTGTTTGGTGAATGTTTTGATTAAGTGTTTCAATTAATCATAAATTTAGATGAACTCTAAACAAACCTATACAAAAAGAAAGAGATTTCAATATTAAATAAAATGAACCAAATCCACAAAACATACATTACTTCATTTCTTTCCCAACATATATAACATGCATATAAATGAATCCTAAGCATATATATGCACACTTTATGATGCATGCTAAGTAATTCATTTAAGAAAATTTGGAAGTTTAAGATGCATGATTTTCATTAAGTAGAAAAGGGTTTCTTATCCAATTTTCACATGCACAAATAAAAGTAAGAAATGCATAAATGAGTACAACGCCATTGTTAACTAGAGGTGTAAGATACAAGACCTACTTAAGGCTACTTAAAGCCTCACATCCTTAGGATTTTCCAGACTAATGTATCACTTTTCTTAAATACAAACATGTGCACAAAAGAAATAAATTGGAAAGAAAGAAAGCAAAAGTTGTATTAGTTGATTCATTTTATTTATGCAATTTATGTGTGTGCAGGCATAGGTAACCTTCTCAAGTGATAACATAAGAATGAATAGGATATGGAATTAGGCAAGTGTTAGGTTATTTTCAAATGAACTATACATCTTACCAACTCCTATTCAAAATTATACTAAAATAAAAGAGAAGGAAAATCTATGCTAAGCACATCCTTATATTCTCTCACATGCAAGCTTATAGTTAAAATATAAGTAGCACACTTTTAGTTTTAGGCATTTGATTTATATGTTTTAAAAATAATTTGAATTTAGTAGTGATAATAGTCACTCATATTATTACTTTAGCCAACACATGCAATTTTGACATAAAGTAAATAATTTCATTTTGAATTTGATTTTGAAAAATATGGATGGATGAAACCACATGAAATACAAATTTAACATGTTGGGGAAAGAACTAAAGTAATGAAAGCATATAAACACATTCACTTTAATTAAATCCTAAAGATAATCTTATGAAATAAGAAAGCTTAAAATAAATCAAAGTTTATTAAAGATGATTTTGTTTGATTTAGAATTTGATTTAATTTTTAAAATGTGTGTTGAGTTTGCTATTCCTAACCCATTCCCACATGTGTTTGATATTTTTGTTTAATTTTTAGATGATTAGATTCATTTTTATATTTAATTAGGTTAAGGTATGAATTAAGCAAGTTAATTAACCCTTACCTACACCACCTTAGCATAGTTAACCAAGTAATTATGAGCCAATGAGAAGAAATAAAATCTCACAAAGAATTTAAACTTGCAATGCACTTTGGGTGAAAAGGGCCTAATGTAATTTGGCTCATGATTAATGGTTAATTACGCTAAGTGATTTAACTTAAGTAATTTTAAAACATCCCTTCACACATATGAATTGGGTTTTGATTTCCTTAATTGAACTTAGGCTCTTAAACACTTAAGCATCTACCCAAAGTAGATTAATTAAGTTTTGGAAGTTTTTAGAATTTTTAGAAATTAATTAAAGGTTTAATTAATGAATTAACCCTTAATTAATAGAGGATTAAGGAAAGAAAAGGGGGTTTAGGGAATAGCTTAGGGGAAATATCCCAAAATTATTTTATAAGTCTTTAATTCACTGTATCTAACCTTAATAAACTCTAATGAGGGATTAAAACACTAATCCAAACCTTAATTAACTTTAATTAAGTTAAGTGAGTAATTAGGAAACACATTTGAAATTCCCCCAATTAAGCCTTAAATAAATCCTAAGAAAATTAGGGGAGGTAGAGGTCATCCCATAAAACATACCCAAGATATCTGAGATTAATCAAAGGATTAATTAAGAAGTAATTAGAAAATAAGATTTCCATTAAAACCTAAAATCAAAGAAAAGTATAATTCAAAATCCTTTGAAATCATTTTTAAAATATTCTAGGTTGAATTATCTTTCCATAGAAATTTACTCATATTTTTTTGAATTTTATTGAGGGAGATATGAATTTTTGAAGGTTAGGAAATTAATTAAATTTAATAAATCCCTAACTAATCCCTTTAGCTCACAGCGTAACATAAGGCGACGGCGGTCAGTGCGCTTTACATGCATCGCACCGTGAGCTATCCACTTAAGTCTCACATGAGGGTAGCAATGCTGCGGTGGGATGCGGTTTGATCCCTGCCATTCGATCAAGAATCAAACAACCAGGGATCATCCCGTGGTTTTAAAAGAGATAAATCATTTCTAAAATGTGTGGCTAATCTAGGCCGTCCATCCAAAATGCTCGGATGGATGGCCAGGATCTCCCTAGTTCTTCCCGAAGGCTCAACAGAGACCATCCATGATCTAAGGGAAGATTTTAGCTTGATTGAGCTTAGATTGGAATGAGATTGTACCCACACCATCTAAAGCTAATTACAAACCTATCCTATAGTGGATTTCTCATGCCATGAACATTTCTTTCACAAAGAACCAACACCTCTTAAGCTAAGTGGTCAAAAATTTCCATACCTTGCTAGAGGTGATCACCAGCACTTGAGCTCGATGAGGTAGCTTTGTCTGGTGGAGACGAAGCCCTGTTGAAAGTTTCAAGCCTTGGGGTTGAGTAGATCTCCCTATGGACTAACACCACTTGCTCCCCTTTGCGGCTTTGATCCAATTCACTTCCTCCTTACTTTGGGAACTTGAGAGAATGCTTAGGTGCACTCGACTTGATCCCCCTGAGGGAGTGTGCAAGAGGAATTGGAGTGCATTTGAGTGAAGAGGAAATTGAAGATTGAGGTGAGCTCCCCTATTTTCTAAGAAAGAAAACTGAAAAATGGCTATCTCAAATCCTTCTTAGAAAGCTTTGTATTACTCTCTGATGTTTCCTAACTCTCTCAAGTGCACAATCGAATGTGAGGATCATCAATTCAAATTGAATTAGGCGGAGTATATCTCCCCCTATGGCAATCAGACGGTCGAGCCTTAGCTTACTGTTTTGATCTAATTGACCATATCGGAGGGGTTGATTAGGCTATTAGATCCTTTCACATGGTCGGTTTGAGGTTTTAAGTGAATTAGTAACCTCCCATGTGCTTCAAATTGATTGTAAGGAGGATTTTGAATTAGCCAATTTGAGCTAGAGGGTCGAGTTTGGCCATGGGTCCATTTGGGCTGACCCAAACTCATTGGGTTGGGTGCACTACTCTTCATTGGATCCACTTGAGCTATTAGGAAGGTATCAAGTGGATATGAAGAGGGCTTCTCCAAATTACCCATAGATTAGTCCAAAATTTATTCTATGGCCTAGGGATAGAATGGTCATTTTGCTAATTTTTTAATTTGAATATGTTGAGTATGTGGAGAAAATAGATTTGGCTAAGTTTCATGAGATTTGGAGTTCATTTGATGAGGTTTGGCTCTTGTTGACTCATATAGGTCAAAATGGGTCAACTTGGCTGAAGTTGATCAATTGGTCAAATTGGGTTAAACTAAGGGTTGGGTCAAGTTCATATGACCATTTGAAAATGTTTTGGTGGCTTTGGTTTGATTAAATTTGGTTTAGTTTTGAATTTGGCTCATATCACTTCATTTAGGTAAAATGGGTCAAGTTGACCTATTTGACTCATTTGAACTATTTAGGTTAGGTCAAGGGTAGGTTTAGGTTTAGTTAGTCATATGGAGTGGATTGGTATCTTTGTTTACAATCAATTTTGGTTAGGCTTGAATTTGGCTCAATATGACCCCTTTAGGTCAAGTTAGGTCTAAAGTCAATTGGGCTAGGTTGGGTTTAGTTGACCAATTGAGGCTTTAGTCAAGTTCAACAAGTGATTTGGAATGAACTTGACCCATTGGTTTCAATCAATTTGGCTTAGATCAAATTTTAACACATTTGAACTTTTTAGGTCAAGTTGGGACAACTTGGGTCAAGTGGCTAATTGGGGCAACATTAGGCTTAAGTGTTGACTTGGTCAAGTTCAAACATAGTTCATGAATGAACTTAGATCAATGGTTTCAATCAATTTGGCCTATGATGGATCTTGGCTATGTTAGGTTTCATTTTGGCTAAGTGTTGACTTGGTAAACCCTTAGGTTTGACTTAGTTTGACCTAATTTGAATGATTGATCATCCCATGATTATTGTTGATCATGATGAGAGGCATAGGTGAGTTTGATTCAATCCAATTTTGTTAGGATTAAAATTTGGCTCATAAGGGTACTTTAGGTCACTTTGGGTCAAGTGAGCTTTAGTGGGTCATATTTGGTCAAAGCTTGATTTGAGTTTGATTGAACTTGTATATGGACTTATGATTGAAATATAAATACATTTGCAAGTGGTTTGAAGTCAAATAGGCTTTGATCCATTTGACAATTTCATATTCGAAGGAAGAATATGAATTGATCTAGGGTTTGATTTTTGAATTGGATTTTGATTTGGTGATTGAAGTTTGTATTTATATATAGATTCACGATTGTAGGGTTGATTGAATCATGAAAGAAAATCAAGAGTTTGGCTTGATTTGAAGTTGATTTGACTAAGTTCAAGATTTTGACTTAAAAGGCTTAGGTTGGATTTTGAGTGGATTTGACTTTGATTTTTGGAATTGGTTTTGATTGTTTGAATTTATATTTAATTTATATATTAGAATATAAATGAGAATATAAATGGATCATGAGAAAATTTCAAGGATTTGAAGTGATTTGATCATTATTTACGCTAAGTCCATCAAGAGGAAATTTTTGGAGTTTCAAGCTTGAATTTTTGAATTTGGTTTAATTGATTTGTATTTATATTTCATTTATATATGTGAATATAAATGAGAATATAAATGAATTATGAGAAAATCCCATGAGTTTTATTTGGTTTGATCATGATTTAGGCTAAGCCCTTAAGAGAGAAATTGAGGACTTAAGAAGGATTTTAACTTTGGAATTTAATTTTTTGGATTTGATCAGATTGATTTGTATTTATATTTCATTTATATATGTGAATATAAATGAGAATATAAATTTATTATGAGGAAATCCCATGATTTGAATTGATTTGATCATGATTTAGGCTACGTCCATTACAAGGAATATTTTAAGGACTTAGGAAAAATTTATGAATTGATTTTGAATTTAGTTTGATTGGTTTGAATTTATATTTCATTTATATATGTGAATATAAATGAGAATATAAATGGATTATGAGAAAATCTCAAAGATTTGATTTGGTTTGATTATGATTTAGGTTAAGTCCTTAAAAGAAGATTAAGGACTTAGGAAATTTTGGACTTAGGAATTTCATTCATGGGTTTCAATCATGTGGCATTGATTTAAGTTCGGAGAAAATCAAATAAGATTGATTTGGAGTTTGAATTGAAGGAAGGAAGGTGAGGAATGGTTCAAGCTAAGGGTAGGCAAATTTTCCTAACACTCCTAAGGCATGACATATTCCAATGACTAACTCTTCTAAGTCTCTAGGGCTAAGTTGAGTGTCCACCTAATCTCTAGATGTGTCTTAAGTCTAAGAAACTCTTAAAGTCTAAGAGAAGTCTTATGTCTAAGATGGAGTGGTTGAGAGCTCATTCTAAAAATGATGTCAACAATGATTTAGTCTAATCATTATTTTCTACAGGGGATTGTGCTTAAGGGGAACTATAATAAAAATATAACTACTTTTGCTATGCAGGTGCTCATACCCCTAAGCATAATCCAATAAGCCAGGTGGACTTGGTTACCCATGTGTAGGGTGATAAGTCCAATATACATGCTTGGGATTTGCATGATTTGTTTAGCTAATCTCTATTTTATAGGTATTAGTTAGATTTACTTTTCCTTTTTCATGTATTTTTATAATTAAGATTTTGGAATGATTGTTATTGGAGATTAGGGTGAGCATTAGTCATAAGATTACATCTTATGCACCTTGTGAAGCCTTTGGAGCAACCACCTTCCAACCATCCAAAAGAAGGAACCAAAGAAGAAAGAAGAAAAGAAGAAAGAAGACCCCCATAACATGAATTTCCTTGCTTAATTATAAATTAATTCATTTGTAATCTAGGTTGTATAAAGGTAGAGCTCGGCTACCCAATTTATTTTTGAGTTTGTACGGTGGTGCCTGACCACAAATGGCCTTTTATTCTTTTTGTGTTAGCTTTATAAAATGTTTGATATTTTGTTTAGCTTGTGCACTAAGATGGCATATTTTTCTAGTTTTTCCTTGCTTGATGTATGGCATGGATGACGATTAGACTCTTAGGGAAAAATAAATCTTCTACCAAATTAATTAACTCAAAATCAGATATAAATAACTCATAACCTTGCTTAAATCCTAAGTTAAAATCAAGATAAAATAATTAGCAACCCCTTAGCTGGATGCGTATTTCTTTTATAACATCATGCATAAAAGTATCTTGTTTCACTCTTAATTGGAGGGCTTCCACCTTTGCTAGAGAACTTGGCTTGACCTTTGAGAGTCATGGTGGAAATACACATCCTCCCTTCTCACTGATTTTGGCCAATAATCTTACTTCTCATGCATTAGGAATATGAATCTTATAAGCCTGAGTCAAATGATTGTCCAAAAATCAAAATAATATGTAATATGTTTTGCATTAGATCTAGGTCATTTCTCATGCCCTTACATGAACTAGTCTCTTAGGGAGTGAGTTTAAGGACTTAGTCTCTTTCTAAATAAATAACAGCCTAGCTAACTTGCATAAAGCATATGATTTGCCTACATGAATTTAAAATCACTAGAGGAGTTAATTGGCAGCCATTCCTAGGCACCTATAAGTCCAAGCAGTCGGGTAGTTTATCCTCTCTTGTGGAGGCAAACCAAATACTCATTTTTGCCTTAGATTTAGGTCGTGCTTTTGGCCATCGCCAAAGCTCCCTAGATTTAGGTTCTAAGGTTACTTCTCTCCCTTCTATGGGCCATAAGAATAAATCCTCACCTTTTAGGCCTTTCCATATCTTATATTGTGGAATTATAAGCCCTAAACTTCTAATAAAAATTCAACTCAAATAAATAAATCAATTTCAAAAATATAAAGCCCAACCATAAGATAGTTTGAGATGCTCGCTAGGTTTCCTAGCATCATGAGCATCTCCTACTTATTTTCCCATGGCTTCCATAATAACTCCCTCTCTTTGATCAATCCCATTTTGATCTTCCAAAATAAACTAATCGATTGATAGTTCTACCTATTGAAATCTTTGGAGACAATGATCATTTACCTTAATCGAGAGTATTCCTAAGAAATCTCATTCCTTAGGATGTAATTAACTAGGGGCTTGTGTAGGAACTTAACTAACCCAATTTAAAATAAACCCTACTTTACTTTTCCATGTAAAGTATGGGAAGAATCTAGTACATATGCAAACCCATCGCTTCTTAGAGTCCTTATGAGGTGATTAGGTCTATTGTATGGTGGTGACTTCTATCTTTTGAGATAGTACACCTCTCCTCAATGTCGTACCCGATCACCCTCAATAAGAACATCTTCAGATCTACGTGGCATCCAAAAATGATAAAAAAGAAGAGAAGCATATTTTTATCTTCATTTTATCCCGTATAGAGTAAAGATGGAAGTATGCTCCCTTTTCTTTTAGAAATTTTTAATCATAAATTTTTTACCATAAAGTTGTGGGACAATAAAGGCAGGGGTACACAATCAAGACCAAGACTAGAATTCGGTACAGTGGGTCTAGTCAATGATGACGATTACTGCTTACTTGTCACCAATCATCTGGAGTCTGACAGGATTTTCTTGAACCACACTAAATCTTATGAGGAGGTGTGTTTAGAAACTTTAGATGATCCTGATGATCTACAAATCAAAGATGCGCCTCCAGAATTTGAAGAAGAAATCAATTCAACCATCAATAAGCTCAAAGAAATCAACCTCGAGATAGAAGAAGATCCACACCCCACATATATCAGTTTTCTATTGAATGAAGAAGAAACCAATGACTTGGTTAGGTTATTGACTGAGTTTAAGGACTTCTTTACATGGAGCTATGAAGAGATGCCTGGATTATCTCCTGATGTACCAATCCATAAAATAATAATAAACCCTAATGCTAGCCCTATCAAGCAAGCTTCTAGATGCATGCGATTAGAAATCGAATAGCAGGTCATTTTTGAAGTCAATAAATTGATCGATGCTGGCTTTATTAGGGAAGAAAAATACCCTGCTTGGTTAGCTAGTGTCATCCTAGTTAAGAAGAAGAATGGCCAAATTCACATATACATCAATTTTCAGGGACTTAAATAAGGCATGTCCTAAGGATGAATTTCCACTTCCTATATTAGAGTTAATGGTGGACATTGTCTCATCTCATGCAATATTCTCCTTCATGGATGGGTCATCTGGCTACAATCAAATTAAGATGGCTCTCGAGGATGAGAGGAATACTGCTTTTTGAACCCCGATCAGAATATATTATTATAAGGTCATGCCCTTTGGCCTTAAAAATGCTGGTGCTACTTACCAACGGGCCATGACTCAGAATTTTAGTGAACTCATTCATCAACAAGTAGAATGCTATGTCAACAATCTAGTTGTCAAAAGTAAAGAAAAGGGAGACCATCTCTTTGACTTGAGAGTAGTTTTTGAACGTTTAAGATAATTCAATCTCAAAATGAACCCCTTGAAGTGTGCATTCAAAATAGCTTCAGAGAAGTTCCTTGGGTTAGTTGATCGACACTGAGGAATAGAGATAGACCTAGAAAAGATCAAAGCTATCTTAGAAATGTCACTCCTTAAAAGTCTAACTAAACTCAGATCATTCCAAGGGTAGTTGGCATATCTAAGATGCTTTATCTCCAATCTATTTAGGAGATGCAAACCATTTTTAGCACTTGTCAAAAAGGATGCTAAGTTCAAGTGGGTGACAAGTTCCAGCATGCTTTTGATGACTTCAAATAGTATTTGGTAAAGCTGCCAATTCTAGTAGCCGCTATCCCGAGCAAGCCACTTATCCTCTACACTATTGCATTGGATGACTCCCTTGGCACTTTGTTGGCCCAAACTAATGATGAAGGGAAGGAGAATGCTCTCTACTACCTCAGCTGTCATCTAATCCCTACTGAAGCAAACTACCCACATATTGAGAAACATTGCCTAGCTCTTATCTTCACATCCTAAAATATATGGCATTACATGCTCTCGCATAAGGTAACATGATTTAATAACCAATCCACTACAGTATCTCATGACACGATCGATGTTATCCAGACAGTTGGCACGTTGGTCCATGATTCTCTCACATATCGATATTACATTCATGCCACTCCATGTTGTGAAAGGATAAGCACTAGCAAATTTTTTAACAGCACACCCACTTCCTGCTGACTCTTTGCTTAGTGATGATCTCCTTGATGAACAAATCTTGAACTTAGGAGAGGTTAACAATCATCATTGGGAGATGTATTTTGAAGGTGCAGCTTCCTTTCAAAAAGGAGAAGAACCATAATATTCTCATACAATCTCTCCAATCCATGTACCAATAATGAAGCCTAGTATGAAGCTTTGATTATTGATTTGGAGTTAGTTATTATAGTGTGTGTCAAAATCATCAACATCTATGGGGATTCTCAATTAGTCATCAACCAAATTTGTGGGTCCTATAAGGTTCTAAAACATAAGATTCATCACTACCATGAGTACACCATGAAACTGTGGCCCAAATCCCTGAGGTCACCATCTACAGAATTCCTCGAGGAAAAAATGCAGTAGCAGATGCTTTGGACAAACTCGCTAAGGAGGTGGCATGTCCAGAAGATGAGTCCATTCTAATAAGGATATAAAATAGACAAGTCTTATCCCTTATTGATGCTAAACTCATCGAGATACTCTCTCTTAAAGGGGAGGTTGCCTTTGCCAAGAAAGATGAGGAGCTGGATTGGAAGCAATAATTCATAGATTACTTGACTAATGGTAAACTACCTCAAGAGAAATCACAACCCCATCAGATGAAGCAAAGAGCTCTCTCCTGTGTTCTCGTGGATGGCACCTTATACCGACGATCTTTTGATCAAATGTGGTTACGTTATTTAGATAAGCATGAATCCCATAAGATTATGACCGAGGTACATTCAGTTATATGTGGAGTGCATTAATCCAGTTTGAAGATGAAGGCAAAGATCAAGAGACTAGGATAATAGAGATCTTCGATGATTACATACTACATGGATGTTTCTAGGAGATGCCATCAGTGTCAGGTACACATTATAGTCTTGCACCAATTACCCAACATTCTACACCCTACACTTGCCTCATGGCCATTCAAGTGTTGGGGTACTGACAAAGTGGGTCCGATTGATCTTCCATCTTCTAAGGGTCATCAGTTCATCCTTATTTCAACGACTACTTTTCCAAGTAGGCGGAGGCAATCCCACTTAGAGAGGTCATAGCTAAGCAGGTGCTCCAGTTTTTTAGGAACCATATCATATATAGGTTCGGGGTGCCTCGATGAATAATATGTGATAATGGTACTGCATTCAAAAGCACCAAGATCAGCAGCTTCGCTAGGAGATATGGTATAGATTGGATCCACTATCTGCTATCCCAGGGCGAATGACCTAGAAGAAGCATTCAATAAAACTCTCATCCAGATATTAAAGAAGACACTCGACGACAACAAGCGACAGTGGCATGAGCAACTAGTTGAAGCCTTGTGGGCATGATGTCACATACAAGACTCCAACCCAATCTACCCCATTCTCCTTAGTGTATGGGTTCGAAGCCATTCGACCCTTAGAAGTTCATCTCCCATCACTAAGGATAATAATGGGTAGTAAAATCACTACAGGGCAGAACGCCAAGTTACGGTTAGAAGAGCTCGAAGGTTTGGAGGAGAGATGCTTCCGGGCATACCAGAACCTCGAGTTGTACAAAGCCAAAATGATTCAAGCTCACAACAAGCTAGTCCACTCTAGAGCTTCTCAAGTAGGAGAGCTTATTTTAGTTCAAAAGAGACCAATTGTTGCCCGTCTAAAGATGGGAGGCAAGTTTGGACCCACTTGGGAAGGCCTTTTTATCATAGAGAATGCCTACTAAGGAGGATCTTATTAACTTATTAATTATAAAGGGGAACACCCGATGCTTCCATTCAATGGGCTCTACTTACAGAAATACTATCCATAAAATTATTTTTGAAAATAATTATCTTCAAAAATTCTATCCCAATTCATCAAAATATTCTCTTCATTCGAAGCATTACTTACTTGTTTGCAAATCAGCCACGACGTGTTTAGGGTAGGTGTAAGAGAACCCAAGAGGCATCCTATCCTTCTTTCACAACATGAACACAAATTAAACATGATTCCCCAGCACTACTAGAGTAGGTGTAAGAGAACTCAAGGGGCATCCTATTTCAACTAGCACAACTAAGTTACGTGTTAGAGAACCCAAGCGACATCCTTTCTTGGTGGGATCACAACTATCATTCATGGTACCATTTCATCAACTCTTAAGTGTGTTTTTGGATAGGTGTAATAGAACCCCAGCGGCGTCATATTCCTTCTTTCATAACACAAACACAAATACATATCTTTTGTCTCGGGCTATTTTGATGTGGGAACAAGCCCCTGTGGCACTCACTCATTAGCTGCTCTATGTCGGGCTGACATGCTACCTTGCTAGTGTGTCACCCCAGTGATCACTTGTCTAGAAGATGTGAGTCTCCGTGCTTTCTTCCTGACTTGACCATTGCAAACTGATGAGCACCTTGTTAGTTTGGTAGGCCTCACTGCGTAGCCAGTAAGCTATCTCATGTCAACTTTATTTAAGAGGATGTAAGCCTACACGCTTTCTTCTTGAACTAGCCATCATGCACTGACTGGGTCGAGTATATTTGAGTCTTAAGATAAGTCCCCCAGCGGCTCCTTTCCTCTCGATAACTTTTGAGTTGATATAAGTATCCCAATGACATTCGCTCAGTAGTTTCCCTAGGTCGGATAACACCTATCGAGCCAAAGACAGACTATCCCAGCAATTAGTTCCACTGTAGGAGAATGTGAGTCCCCGATGCTTTCTTCCTAGGCTGATTATCGTAAACCGATGGGCACCTTAAGTTGGTTGATGTTTGGTTAGTGAAAAACTACTCAAAGTAGCAATACGTAACTGGAACGGAAATATGAGAACCTGTGCTTTCTCCTTGAGTTGGTCACTAAATACTTATAAACATTATCTTCTTTAGGGATCAGGATAAAGCCATTAGTGGCCCCTCCCCTGTGGGCACTCTACTTGGATAACGTCCTTAGCGACCCCATTTAGACACTACCCGGGCTACTCTAGGATTGGACAGTCCCCCTTTCTTAGTAGCCACCCCTATGATTGAAGAATTTATTCAGCGGACACACAAACTCTCCCTTAGACCAATAAATTTAAGATAGGTCTAAGCTAATATAAGCCCATTCTCAGTGTGATCCCTCTCAAACCAATAGGGTCCATGATAAACAAACAAAAAAACTAAATTTGTTTGCTTATGGATTAGGAATTCAAGCCCCCAATGGCCCCTTTCCCAAGTAGGCATCATATCTTTACGGTAGTGTCAGCAAAACCCTCTATAAGAATTGCCTTACTACACTTGAGTTGAAATAAGTCCCCGGGTCGACACTCTCTTGGTAGTCGCCCTCGGGTCGAGTTCAATCTATTTTTCCACAAACAGGTTTCCCCGATGGGCATTTCGCTCTGGAAGATGTAAGTCTACTACGCATTCTTTCTAGCATGACTATCACAAATTGACGGGCAGCCCTAGGTCAGGTTTACATGTTACCTTGCTAATGTATCACCTCAGTGGTCTTATATTCAGGAAGATGTGAGTCCCCATGCTTTCTTCACTGAACTGGCCACTACAAACTGAAAGGCACCCTTTTGGTTGGAAAGTTCTCCCCTTCAGCCGGGAAACTACTCCCTTTGGACTGGTAAATCTGAGGTAGGCCAAGGCGGACACAATCTCTATTTAGTATGTTCCATCGTAAATCGATAGGATCCATCAAATATAACCAAAATGAAATTAAGTTCGACCATCTTTGAGTTGATTTAAGTCCCCCAGCAGCATTCACTCAGTAGTCATCCTAAGGTTGGGTTTGATTCATTATGTTGCCAACATATCACCCTAGTGACTGATCCCAATGTTGGAACATGTAAGTCTCCCATGGTTTCTTCCTAGTATAGCCACTACACACCAAAAGGCTGCCCCTTTAGTTGGATAGTCTTACTATGTAGCTGGTAGACTACCCCTTTGGATTGGTAAATCTAAAGTAGGCTAAGGCCGACATGGCCCATACTCAGTGTGGGCCCTCACAAGCCAACATGGTCCATCTTAAAATTCAAAACTTAAAATATAAAACAAAACCAACTAACCTCCCCAATGGAGTCAAATTAAATAATTAAATCAACCAGCTTCTCCCTAGTGAGATGCAAATCTTTCCAATCTCCCTAGTAGAGTCAATTCAATCCAACCCAAACATGTTCCCCTAGTAGAAGGTTCACACTTTAATCCCGAGTGGATTCCAAATTCTAATCCCCAGTAGATTTCATAACCTCTTATCCCTAGTGGATAACTTGAACCTTTTCCCCTAGTGGAAGGCTCACATACCAAATCCCTAGTGGATTCCTCCTTCTCTCTCTTACATCTTTAACATAAGTAGAGTTGTATTGCACTAAGATCTTGATTCCTTCTACACCACGGGTTTAGGAGTAGATCATTTCTATTAGTGCTTACGATCATTCAAACATTGTTGATCATCTGGGTCAACACCAATACATGCGGTATGTCTTGTCAGTCGCACCACACCTATTGGGTGCCCTTTGTTGACCTCACTTTTAGAGTGAGCTCTCAACTTCTCCATCTTAGACATAGGACTCCTCTAA
Source organism: Cymbidium sinense (assembly GCA_021442155.1). NCBI lineage: Eukaryota > Viridiplantae > Streptophyta > Magnoliopsida > Asparagales > Orchidaceae > Cymbidium > Cymbidium sinense. The sequence continues at coordinate 130,124,334 of CM038215.1, forward strand.
ACACTAAGAGTTCCTTAGCCTTAAGACACTTCTAGTGATTAGGTGAACACTTAACCTAACCCTAGAGACTTAGAAAGGTTTATCTTAAGATTAGGCTATGCATTAGGGATTTAAGGCAACCAATTATCCTATAGCTCAAATCTAGCCCATGTACACTTTTTCAAATAAATCCAAATCAAATCTAAATAAATTTCAACTCAATTGATTTTCTCAAATCTCAAATCAATTCCAAATTCAATTCCAATCCCAAATGATTCAAATCCAAAATCAATTCCAAATCCAACTACAACTCTAAATGATTGAAACCCATGATCAATTCCAAATCCAAAACCATCCTAAGCCTTTTGAATTATATCCATAAGCTTAGCCAAACCCATAAAATCAACTCAAAACCAAGTGATTTCTTTATAAATCACTTATTCCATCATTTGTAGTCATAAACTATCAATGAAACTGGCATCCAAATCATCCAAATCAAATGAATATAAATCAAACCAAATCAAAACCCCTTTTCCAAACCTTTTGACCTGCCTTAGCCAAATTCATAATCAAATCACTCATAATTTACATGATCCTTTCATGGATCATTTATATTCACAAATTTAAATAAAATATAAATTCAAATGGCCAAAATCAAATCAATATAAATTTGAAACTAAAATCCAAACCCAATTTAGATCATTTATGCCAATTTCTTGGATTTAGCCAAATCATTCTCAAATCAATCTAAATCTTTGGATTTTCTCTTCAAACAATCACTCCTTCAATCACATGCCCAAATATAAACATAAACTACAATCACCAAGCCAAAATCAAACTAACCCAAGTCAAACCCATGTTCATCCTATTGACTTGAATTTGTCAAATGAACCAAAACCCATTTGACTCCAAACCACTTGCAATTGGATTTATATTTCAATCGTAAGTCCATATGTGAGTTCAAATAAGCTTAAATCAAGCCTTGATCAAGCCAATTGACTCATTTAGGCTCACTTAACCCAAAAGTGACCTAAAAGACATTTTTGAGCCAAGTTCCAATCAAACCCAAATTGGATTGAACTAATCCCATCTAAGCCTCAATAATCATTCTAGAATGATCAATCACTCAAATTGGGTCAAACCAACTCAAACCTAGCCTTTGACCAAGTCAACACTTAGCCCAAATAAGACCTAAACTAGCCAAAATCCATCATATGCCAAATTGATTAAAACCATTGATCTAAACTAATTCATAATCAATGATTGAACATGACTAAGTCATCAATTGAGCCAAACCAAGCCTAATTAGTCATTTGACATAAGTTAACCCAAATTGACCTAAAAAGCCAAAATGGGTCAAATCTTGATTTAAGTCAAATTGATTGTAATCAATGGATCAAATTCATTCTAAATTGATTTTTGAAGTTGACCAAAGCTTCAATTATTGATTAGACCCAACTTGAGCCATGAACCCAACTTGACCCAAAAGGTCAAATCAACTTGAAATAAAATAAAATCAAAATTCATTAAAACCAAAGCTTGCAATACATTTCAAATGATCAACCAAACCTAAACCAACCCATGACCTAACCCAATTGGGTCAAATGAGCCAAATTGGTCAACTTGAGCCATTTGACCGAAATGAACCTAAATGAACCAAAACTAAATCTAAATCAAATTAAACCAAACCAATGATACCCATAGGCTCCAAATGATCATTTGAACTTGACCTAACCCATGGTTTGACCCAATTTGACCAATTAGTCAACCTAACCCAATTTGACCCAACTTGACCAAAATGGGTCAAATTGAACTAATTCAAATCCAATGAACTCCAAATCATGTGAATTTTGGCCCAATCCATTTTTAAATCATTTCAAATCTGCCCAAATCAAACTCATAGCTAAATGACCACTTTGCCCTTAGGTCAAAGGGTAACCCATGACCAAATCCACTTGGAATTTGGCCATTTCTTTCCCAAGGCCACTTGGCATCCTTCTATTGGTCAACATGGGAACCAAGGAGGGTGGTGAACATGACCCAATGAGCTTAGGTTGGCCATGACCCAAGGCAATGCCAAATCAACCTCCCCAATCATCTTTGAACACTTGGCTCACCAAATCCACTCACCAGGCACATGGGCAGCCACTCTCCCTCACTCCTCTGACTAAAATGACCCATGTAGGATGTTTTCAAGCCGAAATCGATCAGCCAATCCAACCCATTGAGCCAAAATGGCAAATTCATCACCCATCATCCGATCCAAAGAGGGGGAGATATATCCCCTCTCATTCTCACTCAAACCATAAGAAATCCATTCCTCAAAGCTTGAGAGGTTAAATCAAAGCCTCCCCAAGCTTTTCCAAGCCATTCTCGAGCTCCCTCATTTTCTATTTCTTAGTTTTACTCAAAGCTAAATAGGGGAGGTAAACTCAAAATCCAATTCACTCAATCCTCAACCAAATTGCAATTAACCTTGCACGCACCATCCTTGGACCTCGTCGAGCTCAATCGAATCATTTGCCAAGTACCCAAGCAATTGGAAGCCCACTTTGATTTAGGCCGATCACCATTGAAGAGGAGATTCATCAACCGAGCAAACCACTTCAAATTAAGACCTGATTTCTTCAACAGAGCTTCGTCTCTACTAAATGAAGCTACCTCCTCCATTGGGAGCGTCGGTGATAGCCTCCGGTAAAGTAATTGCTTAAAATTGTAGCTATAGAAAATTTCAGTTGCTCATTTTCAAAGGGAATTGTCATCCCATGCAACCTTGACCGTTGGATATGCATCCCCCCTCCTTTCAATGGTGTGGGATCATTTTGTTCCCAATCCGAGCTCAGGTGAGCTCGAATTGAACAAGGAAAGATGAACGGTGTTTGTCTATCATCTCTCATGAAGGAGAAGGATCATTCGACATCCATTCTGCATGATTGGAACAGATTGCTTTGATTAGATCACGCTTTAGATCCCTCTGATCCCTTCCTAAATTAGGGGATTGATCTCGGCCATCTCATCTTAGAAAACATGTCTGCTGCCAACTGACTCAATCGATGGATGTGATAATTTAAATAACCTATCCCGTCGCATCATAGGAAAAGCACGCCGCATCAGCCTCCACGTGACCCGACAGGATTAGAAGTTTAATTAGGCTTAACTAATCTTATTTTAATGGTGAAATTTTCTAAAATCATAATTAATTATAGAAAAATCCAAAAAATGCAAACTCGGGCTCATTTCAAAGATATTTCATAGGAGAATCTAGAAAAAATTATAATTAATTGATTTTAACTTTGACTTAATTAGAGTTTTATCAAAAATTTAATTAGCCTAATTATATTGTAATTGAGCACTCAATTAATCTCAAATTTTTTGTGGATGTTTAGGGGGGATAACCTCTGCCTCCCTTATTTTTCTGGGATTTTATTGATTACTTAATTAAGGAAATCATTTGAGTAAGCTCTAATCACTCTCTTAATCAAATTAATTGTAATTAAAGGATGAATAGTAGCTTGATTAATCACTTGAACATAATTTTCCATATTAAATAGTATGATCACTTAGGGAATATGATTAGGGATATTTTCCTAATTTATTTCCTAAGTATCCTTTACCATTGAAAATTAAATTAATTAATGGGTTAATGGAATGATTAGTTGATTAATAAAGTGATTAGATCTTCAAAATGAGGGAATCAGAACCTAGTGGACTGATTGAATAATTTAGGGATTAGGATTGAGGCCTTGCCCTTTATCATTTCCCCTAAGTTAATTTTATCATTTAAATCAAAGCATAACTAAAGCATTTAATCAATTCATTAATGGCCTAATGAAATTAAAACTAAAAAAATTTAATTCACCCAACCTAAACAACCTTTAATTGGTATTGGGTAGCTCCTTGGGTGTTCGATAACTCAAGGCGATAGATAATGAAATTATGGTTGGCTCAAATATGTGAAAAAAAGTGTAAAAGTAATTAAGTGAGATCCCTTAAGTTTAATTAACTATTAATCATAAGTCAATTGCATTAGGCCCCTTTCATTTCTTAGGAGCATTGCAAATTTATTTTTCGTGTGGTTGCATATCATATTGGCTTATTATTAATTAGTTAATTAACTTAAGGTGATATAGGTAAGGGATAATTAATTCATTTAATTCATACTTTAACCTAAATAAAACATAAATTCAACCTAATTTTTCTAAATTAAACAAACCATTTCACATATGGGGGGAATGGGTTAGGACTAGAAAACCCTTCTCATTTTTCCTAAGTCAAACCAAATTCTAAGATAAAAATCTCCTTAAAGAATTTTGATTCATTTTAAATATTCTTATTCTATATGATTATCCTTAGGAGTTAATTAGGGTGAATGAATTCATATGCTTACATTTCTTTATTTCTTTCCAATCATGCTAAATATTATCTGCCATATGAAATTATGCATTCATTTCTTTTGAAAAAAATTAATTAAATAAAATGTTTCCTTTTTTATGTCAAATTGCATGTGTTGGCTAAAATTAAAAATATAAGTGGCTATTATCACTATTAAACCAAAAAATTATTTTAAATCAAAGATTATGAATGAAGTGATGCTACTTATAAATATTTATAAGCTTGCATGTGATTATAGCTTAAGATGTGTATTATGAAGTTCTCTTTCCTTCTCTTAACATGGATTTACATAGGATTTGCAAGTGTATAGTTCATTTAAAAAGAATACAACACTTGCTTAAATCTATTCCTATACATTTCTATGTTATGACTTAAGAAGGATCTTCATATTACACATGTAAATTATACAACCAAATCAACATAATCTTTTGCATGATTCTTTATTCATTTGGTTCTTTTTATATATTTACATGTATATAAGAAAAGTGGTATATCAGTCTGGACATCCTAAGGTTGTGAGGCTTTAAGTAGCCTTAAGTAGGTCTTGTACCTTACACCCTTGGTGTAGAAAAATAATGGCATCATACTCACTTATAATTTTTATACATGTGAATGTGCATTTAGTTAATGGATGAGAAATCCTTTTTTCTACATAACAAAAACATGCATTAATGATCCAATTAACAAATGGAATATTCAAATTTTCAAATCACATCTCTTTGCATTCATCATCAAAGTGTGCTAAGATTTGCATTACATGTATATTTATGCTTAGGATTATTCATATGCACAGTATACATGATGGAAAGAAATAAATGGGTGTGTGTTATGTGGTAGTAATCCACCTTAACTAATCCTAAGATTCCTTTCTTATTGAATAGGACTATTTAAAGAGAACCCAAAACTTAGGACCAATTAAAACACATAATAAATCATTCACTAAAGGAAATTCATTAATCAATCTACCTTAAAAATGCTTTAAGGTAGGGATGAAAGAGAGTTCTCTTCTCTTTTCTTCTCTTCATAACATTTAGTCACTAAGTGTATGTTAATTCAAAAAAAATCAAATCACCAACTAAAATTGACAAATCAACTAAATCATTTGACATGAAACCACCATCTAAATCGAATCTTTCACACTTACAAAACTTTAACCTTAAAGCCTAGCTAAGACTTCCCATACAAACCTTAAATGGCACACATATTAGGCTAAGTCACCACTTCTAGCTCTATGTTAGGGTGATGCATGGTTTGATGCTTGATTTTATTTTATGATGTATTATTTTAGACTGGATGTTAAGGTGTATGTGCGTAGAGTGGATGATAGGGCAACCTTAGCCTAATCATGTTTTTATAGGGGGTTGTGCTTAAGGGGCACTGTAATAAAAATATAAATACTTTTTTTGTACAGGTTGCTTATACCCCTAAGCATAACCTAAATTAGGATAGATGGACTTGATTACCCATGTGTTGGGTGCTAAGTCCAAATTATTCATATAATTGCTTGGGTTGCGTGGTATGTTTAGATAACCTTTGTTTTGCAGGTTTAGTTATATTTACCTTTTCCATTTTGATGTAAATTTTGCAATTATGATTTGGAATGAATGTTATGGGAGATTAGGATGAACATTGGTTATAAGATCAAGTCTTATGTACCATGTGATGCCTTTGGAGCAACCATATTCCAATCAAGTGAAAAGGAAGATAAAAAAGAAGCAAATCAAAATGAAGAAATGAAGAATGAAGACCTCCATAACATGAATTCTTTTTAATTATAATTATTCATTTATAATCAGGGTCGTATAAGGGTAGAGCTCGGCTACCCATATTTCTTTTCAAATTATATGGCAATACCCGATCACATCGACAACTTATCCTTTTATACTATTTTTATAAATTAATTGATGTTATATTTATGAATGTATAATTAGGATGACATGATTTTCTTAGTTTCTTAATGATTTGATGATTATTGAATGGGCTGAATGCGATTAAACTCTTAAAAAAATAAATTTTCTATCCAACTAATCAACTCAAAATTAAACTAAATAATTCATAACCTTACCTAAAGCCTAGAACATAAATCAAGATAATAAAAGATTTAGCAACCCCTTAGCTAGATGTTGTATATCTTAGATCATGCATAAATCATATTGTCTCACTCTTTCCAATGGAGGGCTTTGACCTTTGCTAGAGAAAATGGCTTGACCTTTGAGAGCCATGGTGGAAACACACCTCATTCCTTCTAATTTTGTCCCATAACTAATTTTCTCATGCATTAGACATATAAAATCCCATAGCCTGTGTCAAATAAAAAATATCCAAAATTTAAAATAAAACTTGACAAAATGTGCATTAGATTTAGGTCATTATTCATGTCCTTCATGATCTGGTCTCTTAGGGAGTGTGTTTAAAGACTTAGTTTTTTTCTAAATAAATAATAGCTTAGCCATCTTGCAAAGCATAAGACTTGCCTACATGTATTTAAAATCATAGGAGGAGTTAGTTGGCAGCCACGCCAGGTGATTATAAGCCCAACAGTCGGGTGGTTTACTCTCTCTTGTGGAGGTAAACCACATACTCATTTTCGCTTTAGATTTAGGTCATATTTTGGCCCTCGCCAAAGCTCCCTAGATTTATGATCTAAGGTTGTTATTTCCCTTTGGGGCTACAAGCATAAATCCTCACCTCTTAGGTATTTCTACAATCTTATATTATGAAATTGTAAGCCCTAGATTTCTAATAAAAATTTAACTCAAATATATAATTATCCTTAATTTCAAAAACATAAAGCCCAACCATAGGATAGTTTTGGGATGCTCACTAGGCTTCTTAGTATCATGAGCATTTCCTACTCATCTCTCTTTAGTTTTGATAATAACTCTCTCCTTTTGATCAATCTCACTTGATTTTCCTAAAAATAACTAATTGATTGATAGTCATATCTTTGAAATCTTTGGAGACAATGATTATTTACCTTAATCGAGATTATTCTTAAGGAATCTCATTTCTTAGGATGTAATTAACTATGGGGGCTTGCCTCCAATGGAAACTTAACAAACCTGACTAAAGAAAAACCCTACTTTACTTTTCCATGTAAAGTAGGGGAAAGATATCTGGTACATTCGAAGACCCATCATGCCTTAGGAGTTCTCATTAGGTGATTAGGTCCATTATAGGGTAGTGACTTCTATTTCTTGAGATAGTACGTTATTCCTTAATATCATACCCGATCACCCAAATAAGTACATCTGTGAATCTGCGTAGTGTCCCCACACATAAACACACATGAAATCTCTCAATCACATAAAATTAAACACCATAATAATCAATGATTGAACATGACCAAACCAAGCCTAATTGGCCATTTGACCCAAGTTGACCCAAATTAGCCTAAAAGGTTAAAATAGGTCAAATCATGATTTGGTCCAAATTAATTGTAACTAGTGACTCAAACTCATTCATAATCAATAATTGAACTTGACCAAAACCATAATTGAGCCCAAGTTGACCAATTGGTCAACTTGACCCAACCTAGCCCAAATTAACCTAAAGGGTCAAATTGGCCAAAATTTAAAATAAACCTAAATTAAACCAAATCAATGCAACAAATCATTTTTAATTGACCAATTGAACTTGACTCAACCCTTAACCCAACCCAATTTGGTCAAATTAGTTAAATTGGTCAACTTGAATAATTTGACCCTTTTGAATCCAAATGAGTCAAATCCAAACCTGGGCCAAACCAACTCAAACCAATTGAACCAAAACATCCCAAATTATCATATGAACCTAACCCAAGCTTTAGTTTAACTCAATTTGACCAATTGGTCAACCGAAGTCAACCTAGCTCAAATTGAACCCATTTGACCAATATAAGAAAAACCACTCAAATCCAATTTGTAAAATCTTGTGGTCTGATCTAACTCAACTTAAACTCACCCTAGGTCAGCCCAAGACCTCTCCAAAAGCTAAGTGGGCCCCACCCAAGGGCATTATCCATCAAACCATGGGATTTAAGCTTCAAAACTAATGGATCCAAGCCAAGTCAACTCTCTCATCCCCATGACAGCCCCTTAACACTCAATAGAACCTTCTCCTGACCCACCTAGCCAACCTAACCCACCCTAAGTTGACCAAGGACCTTTGGGAGGTGAGTTGACTCACCACCAACCTAAACTGATAATCCATTGGATCCAAGCCCTTGCAACCCTTGCACAATGGATCTATGGCAACCTCCCATCACCAATCCCTAACATGCTACCTGAACATGATGGAGACAAGTCCGACGACCGGACGGCAACAAGCCAGTGCAAATCAATGCTAATAGAATTGAGAGACTTCCTACGATAATGCTAAAGCCCCTCAGAGCGATCCCAAGCATCCTCAAGCCCTCTTCAATCAGCATTGCCCATTCCCAAGCAATGCCAAAATGGGACATCCCAATCCTGAGCAATACTCTCTTATTTCACAATCAAATCTCAATTCCTCTTAGCCACACCATCACCATACCTAGTCGAGCGCAAACGAATCAATTCCCAAGCTTCCAAGCCACAAGAGGACTGAGTTCAATCAAGATCGAACGCAAAATGAGGGGATCTTGGTCCACAGAGCATTCCACACCAAATCAAGCCCGAAATTCTTCAACAGGGCCTCGCCTCAACTAAGCGAAGCTACCTTTATCAACCCACCATCGGGCATTAGCTCCGGTGAGATAATTTTGCAAATCGAGCCTTGTATGTAAAAATGGGTTGGTCTTTTGTGAAGTAAATTCAAATCCCATGTGAATTTGACCATTGGATGTACCTCCCCCCTCCTTCCAAAGGTGTGGGGTCAGTTTGATCCCAATCTGAGCTCAGGTGAGCTCGGATCGAATGGGGAAAGATGGGCGGTGCTCACCTTTCACCGCTCACGAACAAGGAAGATCATATGTTGTCCATTTCACATGATTGAAATGGGCAGTTGTGATTACATTATGGTAAATCCCTAATATTTTCTCTCTTAACCCACAGATCGAATCATGGTCGTCTGATCATAGATCGGACGATTCACGGAGAAAGTGTGTCCACCGTTGGCTGAGATAGCGTATGGAAATAGCCAATCCCATCGCACCATGTGGAAAGCGTGATGCGTTAGCACGTTGCATCAACCACCATGTGGCCCAACGAGATTAACGCTTTAATTAGGGCTAACTAATTGGTTTTTAATCTTGGAAATTTCTAAAATCATAACTAATTATAAAAAAATTCAAAAAATACAAACTTGGGCTCATTTGAAGATATTTCAGAGTGGAATCCAAGAAAATTATTAATAATTAATGTTGAGTAGTGATTTTGGCTTAATTAAAGTTTAATCAAAAATATAATTAGCTTAATTGCACCTTAATTAAATACTTAATTAATCTCAAATTTTCTATGGATGTTTAGGGGGATGACCTCTACCTCCCCTATTTTTCTAGGATTTTATTGATTATTTAATTAGAAAAATCACTTAATTAAGCCCTAATCACTCTCTTAATCTAATTAATCATAATTAAATAATGAACAGTAACTTGATTAATCATTTAAACCTAATTACCATTGTTAAATAGTAAGATAACTTAGGGTATGTGATTGGTGATACTTTGCTTGATTCATTTCCTAAGTTTTCTTTACTTTTAAAAAAAGAATTAAATTAATTAATGGTTAATGGAATGATTAATTGATTAGTTAAGTGATTAATCTTCAAGATAAAAAAAACTCAAAATTTTATTGAATGTTATAAAAGATTTAGGGATTAGGATTGGGGCTTTACCCTTGATTCTTTCCCTTAAGCTAATTTCATCACTCAAATTAAAATATGACCAAAGTGTTTAACCATTTAATTAAAGGCTTAATGAAATTAAAACTAAAAATCAATTCATCCATACTTAAGCAACCCTTAATTAACCTTGGGTAGCTCTTTGGGTTTTCAATAACCCAAAGTAAGAGACGATGAAATTATGGTTGGCTCACATGTATGAGAAAATCATAAAATTAATTAAGTGAGATCTCTTAAGCTTAATTAACTATTAATCATAAGCCAATTACATTAGGCCCCTTTCATTTCTTAGGAGCATTATAATTTTACTTTTCATGTGGTTGCATATCATATTGGCTTATTATTAATTAGTTAATTAACTTAAGGTGATATAGGTAAGGGTTAATTAATTTACTTAATTCATACTTTAACCTAATTAAAATATCAAATTAACTTAAATATTCTTCATTAAACTAAATTAATTAACACATGGGGAATTGGATTAGGATTAGCAAACCTCTTTCATATTTCCTAAATCAAATCAAACTCAAAGCTAAAAAAATTTTTAAAGAATTTTGGTTTATTTTAAACAGCCTTATTTAGTGTGATTGTCATTAGGAATTAATTGGGATGAATGATGTCATGTGTTTATATTCCTTCATTTCTTTCCAATTATGTTAAATATTGCTTGCCATAAGAAATCATGCATTCATTTCTTTTAAAATTAATCAAATGAAATGATTTCTTTTTATGTCAAATTGCATATGTTGACTTAAATTAAATAGGTGTGGCTATTATTACTACTAAATCAAAAACAATTTTCAAAAGCCTATAAATCAATTATCATAAATAAAGTGATATTAATTAAACATACCTATAAGTTTTCATGTGATGATAATATAAGATATGCAATATGAAGTTCTTTTTCTTTATCTAACATGGATTCATGTAGGATTTGCAAGTGTATAGTTCATTTGAAAAGAACATAACATTTTCTTACATCTACTCTTATGAATCTCCATGATTAAGACTTAGGAAGAATTTTATATCACATATGTAAATCATACAATCAAATCAAAAATGACTTCTTACATGATTCCTTATTCATATGATTCTTTTTGTACATTCATATGTATCTGAGAAAAGTGGCATATTATTCTGGACACCTCGGGGCTGTGAGGCTTTAAGTAGCCCTAAGTAGGTCTTGTACCTTACGCCTCTGGGGGAGAAAATAATGACATTGTACTCACTTAAAACTCTTATACATATGTATGTATGATGTGGTCAATGAATAAGAATCATAAATCAAGTAAATCAAACACAACTTTTGCATCGGTTTTCCTATTCTTATAGTTGCTTATACATCTACATGTATCTAAGAAAGTGGTATATTGTCTGGGCATCCCGGGGCTACAAGGCTTTAAGTAGCCGTAGCCCTAAGTAGGTCTTGTACCTTACGCCCATGGTTAGAAAATAATGGTGACATACTCACTTAAAACTTTTATACATGTGAATGTGTGTTTAGCTAATGGATGAAAAATTCCTCTTTTATATGTAATAAGGATGCATTCATAATTCAGTCAAAAAATGAAATATTTAAATTCCAAATACACTTCTTCGCATTTATCATTAGAGTGTGCTAAGATTTACATTGCATGTATAGGTATGCTTAGGATCCTTCATATGCATGATATGCATGATGGAAAGAAATAAATGAATATGTGTTATGTGATAGTAATCCATTCTAATTAATCTTAAGATGCCTTTCTTATTGAATAAAGTCATTTAGAGTGAACCCAAACTTAGGGTTAATCAAAACATATAATAAACCATTCACTAAAAGAAATTAATTAATTAATTTGCTTTAGAAGTGACTTAACGTAAGGATGAAAGAGAGATTCCCTCTCTTTCTTCTCTTTATAACACTTAGATGTTAAGTGTGGGCTATATGAAACAAAAGAAAATACTAAGTAAAATCTTTAAATAAATTAAATCATATAAAGAGAAATCAACCCTTTATAAATTAAATTTCTCACACTTAGAAAATTATAACTCTAAAGTCTAGTTAGGACATACCACACAAGCCATAACACATACACATTAGATTAAGTCACTGTTGACCCTCATTCGCTAAAATCGTAAGCCACTCCCATCGCCCCGTCCATTTCTAAAACCACTCTCGCTCGTGCGATCCTTCCTCAACCATTCATTCCAAGCCTCCTTCCTCCCTAAAAAATTGAAATTCCTCCTCCTTTTTTTTTCATTTGATTCCCCTCAACGGTAAGAAAAATTAAAGGCTCTATGCTCTGCGTGCTTCATCTCTTCCTCAATGGTGAGAAAAATTAAATTTTCTACATGCTTCGTCTCTTCCTCAATGGTAAGCTGAAGCCTCTGTGCTCTACGTGCTTCATCTCTTCCTTAATGGTGAGCAAAATCGAAGGCTCTACGTGCTTCATCTCTTCCTCAATGGCAAGCAAAGCTGAAACTTCTCCGCTCTTCTCCTATCCTCCACATCCCTCATCTCTCTCTCTCTCTCTCTCCTTCTCTCTCTCTTTCGGGTTCACAGCAAAAGAAAAAAAAGGAAAAAAATATTTAATAAAAAAACCTCACCGCCACTCTCTCTCTCTCTCTCTCTCTCTTTTGGATTCACAAAAGAATAAAAAGATCTTTCCTCTCTCTCCCTCTCTTTCTCTCACCCAAAATAGGAAACGAGGTTTCAAGATATAATTGGTAGATGTGTATAGAAATGTGTGGAAATAGTATATGTGGATGTGCTTCTTTTTACAGGTACGAAGGCCTCATCAGGCTCATCAAGGCGCGATGAGATGAAATCTGGTTGAGGTGCAGCAAGGTACCTCTTGCTATGCTCATCAGGGCTTACCGAGTAAGCCAAAATTGTTAGATATTGCTCACTAAATCTAGGACTTAAAAAAAAGGGGAGAAGAATATTTGCATATATATATTTGCTTTTATGCAGGTGATTGAAGGCCTCGTTATGCTCATCAGGATGTAACGAGATTGAAATTTGGCCAAGGTGCTTCAAAACACCAACCGTCATGCTCACCAAGGCGTGACGGGTAGGCCAAAATAGTTTTGATGTAGCCCCCTACATGGGGATGATGTCGAAATACTACTGAAATTATGCCATAATTTTGTTAAATTTTCGGGACTAAAACAAATCTAAATGAAAATTATTTAAACCACTATGACTTATGTACGCAAACTTAAATTAAAATTCAAGGAAAAATTGACTACAAATGATAAACAAAAATCTTACCTGAAATATAATTGAGATACACTTTAAAAGCTTGAACTTGTAGAACCCCCACAAGAAATTTAAGGAAAATGAAAAATAATGAATTTAGAAGAAGGAAATTTGTTCTATTTATAGGAACAAATCAACTTTTATGGGGACTCCACCGTAACTCCTGATAATTTTAATCAAATAATTGGTGAATTATAAAATCAAAGAGCCCATTAATGATATGTTATGAACACGATAAAGCTTGTTAAAGGAGCCATGAATGCGGGAGGTTTTGAATAAGCTTCATATGTATATCATAACATAACTAACTCTAATTCAAGTACTTGAAGTTTCGGCAGTAATACCTAATTAAAATAAACATTTGCATGAGGGAATTCTATGGAGTTGAACGTTGAATTGAAAAGAGAGAAGTTACATATATTCATAGCATGGGTTGATCTATTCGTAAACTTGAAATATCTAAGGATGTTTCATAAGAATGCAGAAATCCATTATATGATAAGGTGTGAAACTAAATAGCCTTATTAATCAACGAGTTATAAAAACAAGAAACAAGCTAAATAAAGAACTTTCAAAAAGAGGAGGAATCAACTTAAATGTTACAGTCCATTGATTCATTGAAGTATTTTTAAGGAGTTGAATTTTCATGAAAAACTATAAATCAAACTATCGTTTGAATCTAAAGCTTCAAGATACATGTAAATAATTGAATAAAATGAACTCTTTATATTTCAAGCAATTTTATACAATATTCAAGTATTTCAATTTACACAAGCTTGCAAATATAATAGCATGATATTTTTAATAGTTCAGCTTAAATGTTGAAGGATATGTGTAAATATCTTAATGAGTGCGAATCTATTACACATCTCTTGAAGCAAGTTTATGTCATATTCAAGTTGTTTGAAACTTATGCAAGCTTTTAAATGAATGAACTATACACCACCGGATCTGCAACTCTTTGTACAAGCAGATAGAAGGTGATACTAAATTAAATTTTACAAAAATTATTAGGGCTTCCTTCAATCCAAAAAAATTAAAGAATTTCATTCTAATTATTATTTAAGAAAATTAATGCTTTCATTAATTAGATGAAATTATCTATGTTATAAATGCCTGCATGTTCTCGGACATGGAGATTTAAAGTGCAAATTTTAATGTCTGAAAAGTCTACGCAGGCTAAGTTAGAATTAAATAAAAATATAAAATCAATCTTATAATTTAAACATAAATTTATCTGAATTACCAAAAACTCGCATTGGCCCGAACACTAGGTTGAATGCTTAAACTTAGTGTCTGAGGATGTTGCGCAGGTTGCTTCCCGGTTTGGTCTTAGGACCGAGTCCGGGTTAACAAAACCTAAAAATCCAATTATTATAAGAATTTCAACTTATTGAAATATCTAAGAAGCTAATTTTTCTCATATGATAGTAGATCTGATCCTTTATTATTAAATTAATAGAGTCGACAGGATCTAAAATAATAAACTAAATGATCAAGCAAACTCATACAGCCCGATGATGGTTGAGTTGAATGGTGATTTCAACCAGAGGGGATACTTGCCATCAAAATGCTCTTGCAAGTTCAAATCAAATTAATTTAAATTAATTATCAATATAAATGTAAAATCAAATAAATCACTAAACTCTAAATGGTTAAATGGAATTCAATCTTTTAAAACTTAAAGCAAACTCTATTCAATCTACCTTTCACAACTATTTGTTGAAGGTGATAAATTAAGAAAATTATAGCTCACAAAGGAGATAATGTCAAATCAAATATTCTACTATGTTCACTCTCAATGAATCTCATGCTAGTAAGGATGTGGCCCATGTCCTCTGACTGTGTGGCTTGGCCACTAGGCTCCATATAATGCAGTTATGATTAGAGTCCTCTGATTGGGTGGTTACCACCAAATGGAACCATTATATTATGATCATGATCGTAGCCCGTATGCTCCCCAATGGCTCTGCCCTTTGAGTTCTGAATCATAAGGTACACTTAAAAAGGAAAAAAGTCCTCTCTCAGCTAAGGTAGACTTAAGCATGTCTCCTTAGACAAACACCACCCTAGGTCTACAAGGATTTCTTGGACAACATAACTCATGTATTGCTGATAAGGATCCTTCAGTCAAATTAGGTCAACTACCTCCTCTAATTAAGTGGACTAGGGGCCATGATAGCCCGGGATGATAGATCCATAGGATCTAAATTAGGCACATCATCATTCCCCAAACCATCCTCTTTATTCTAAAATAATGATTTTCATAATCTTCAATTTTAAACTCCATATGCTGCTAATATACGCTATGCATTTAGCAATCTAACGACTAGCCTTAATCAAAAGTTCTCTCTCTGCAATGAGAGGGATAATTAACTATAGGTGCTTGTGCTTATAGGAAACCTAGAACCAAATCAAAATTCCTCACTAGATGAGGATGAAATCTCTGGGCAGTGTCTTATCTACTATCTCATCTGTCTTCTAAAAATTACATCGACACATCAAATCACTCTCTTCAATTATTGAGAGGACGGTGATGAATTTTTAGATAAATATACATGATGATCAGAATGAGCTATGTTTAGTTATATTAAAGAAGTTCAAACTCAGTGATGCATTTTTGAGCTAATATGCAATTCCCCTATAAAACAAGAGCCCTTTTCTATGATCAAGTTGCAGGCTCTTGCAAGGAACAAAAATAATATATTTCTATGCATAAAAAGATGACCCTCAGTATCAAAAGTTTATCTTCCATATTTGTGAAATTATGGAGATCAAGTCAGAAGAACTCCCAATTTTGGAAGCTTCAATCAATTAAGTTTAAAAAACATTAACCTCTACATTCTCAAGTCTAAGACACGAATGGGTTCTAAAGGTTGAACTCAACAATCGCACAAATGGCTGAGTTGCTGACGCTCTCCTCACTCAATAAGTCATAAGAAAATGCCATAATGAAAGAGCTCCTGCTCATTAGTCCAATGATGATAAGTGTTCAATCTCAAACCAGATCCAGCTTAGTGATTACAAGCAACTAGAATCTAAGAGATCTTTCTACCTGATTGATAGACCAAGATAATTTGAGAAAATAACTCCCAATTCAGGGCTGCCTCAAATCAATCTATATATTACCTGTAGGGTGATATTTCAATCTATTCTCAAATGATCTAATCAAGCACAAAGTACAAATCAAAGCCAATCTCCTCATCAAGTCTGTCAAAGCAGAAAGCACAGGATCGAGGAAGCAATTTCATAGTTCGTACAAAGCCGATGGCTGAACTAAAAAAATTTTGTAGTTATTCAGTATGTTAAAGAATACAATGCTAGACTGATAACTCAACATTATAGACCTAGTATAAGCCGGAAGGCTTGGTCATCTATACACACCCTTCAACAAGTCCGTCAAAGCAGAAAGCATAGGATCGAGGGAACAATTCCATAGTTCATATAAAGCCAATGGTCGAACTAAAAAAATTTTGTAGTTATTCAATCTATTAATGCACACATTGCTAGACTGATAACTCAACATTATAGACCCAATATAAGTCAGAAGGTTGGGTCATCTATACGCACCCTTCAACAAGTCCGTCAAAGTAGAAAGCACGGGACCAAGGGAATAATTTCATAGTTCATACAAAGCAGATGGCTGAGTACACATTGCTAGGCTGATAACTCGACATTATAAACTTAATATAAGCCAGAAGGCTAGGTCATATGTATGTATCCTTCAACAAGTATGTCAAAATAGCAAGTATAGAGCTGAAGATATACATACACTCCCTGATAAGTCAATGTGAATAAATCAGATCAATCCTTCAATGAGTCCATCAAAGCAGCAAGCATAGAGATGAAGATATACATACACTCCCTGACAAATCAATGTGGACAAATCAGGTCAATCATACATTAAGGCCATCAAGCTTAAAAGTAGGATAGGAGGAATTCTAAATCTCAAAATAAATAAACCAATTCCTCCATCAAACCTGACCAAGCATGAACCTAGGGTCAGAGGAAACTCAAATCTACAATGACATAAAAGAAAGAGATCTTCAGCAAAGCCATTGAAATAGAGAGTAGATGGTATGAGAACTCTTATCCATCCGACTAGTCGATTCTAACAAATCATTCAATCCCATCATTTACATGTCCAGAATAAGGCATCGTACTAATGATAAATCTCATCAAAGCTCTATAAGCTATTGAAATCGAAGATGAAGTGGTCCAAGAGCTGTGATAAACATAAAAGATCAATATGTTTTTAAAAAATATGACTCGCTCCATGCACGAATCACATTTTTTGGGGGGCATTTGTTGACCCTCATTCGCTAAAATCGCAATCCACTCCCATCACCCTGTACATTTTTGAAATTGCTCCTGCTCATGCGATCTTTCCTCAACCGTTCCCTCCAAGCCTCCTTCCTCCCTAAAAACTGAAAGTCCTCTCCATTTTAATTTCATTCAATTCCCCTCAACGGTAAGCAAAACTGAAGGTTCTCTGCTCTACGTGCTTTGTCTCCTCCTCAACGGCGAGAAAAATCGAAGGCTCTACGTGCTTTGTCTCTTCCTCAACATCAAGGCGAAGGCTCTATGCTCTATGTGCTTCATCTCTTCCTTAATGGTGAGCAAAACTGAAGGCTCTATGTGCTTCATCTCTTCCACAATGGAAAGCAAAGTTGAAACTTCTCTGCTCTTCTCCTATCCTCCACATCCCTCATCTCTCTCTCTCTCTCCCCTTCTCTCTTTCAGGTTCACAGCAAAAGAAAAAAAAATATATATATATACTAAAAAACCTCACCGTCATTCTCTCTCTCTCTCTCTCTCTCTCTCTCTTTCGGATTTACAAAAGAAAAAAAAAAGATCTTTCCTCTCTCTCCCTCTCTTTCTCTCATCCAAAATAGGAAATGAGGTTTCAAGATACAATTGGTAGATGTGTATGAAAATATGTGAAATAGTATACTTGTATGTGCTTCTTTTTGCAAGTTTGAAGGCCTCGTCATGCTCATCAGAGCGTGACAAGATGAAATTCGACTGTGGTATCGTAAGACATTGCTCGTTACACTTATGAGGGCATATAGAGTAAGCCAAAACTGTTAGATGTTGCTCCCTATATGCTGAAATGCTACCGAAATTTTGACTAAATCTAGGTCTTAAAAAAAGAGAAGATTATTTGCATATTGTTGACCTCATTTTTAGAATGTGCTCTCAACCTCTCTATCTTAGACATAGGACTCCTCTTAGACACTAAGAGTTTCTTAGTCCTCAGACACTTCTAGTGATTAGGTGAACACTTAACCTAATCCTAGAGACTTAGAAGAGTTAGCCATAGGAATAGGTCATGCCTTAGGGGTGTTAGGAAAGCTTTCCTACCTTATAGCTTGAACCAAATCCTTACTTCCTTCCTTCAAGTCAAACTTCAAATTCAAATCAACCTCAAATCCAAATCAACTTCAAATCAAAATCAACTTCAAATCCAAATCAAACTTCAAATCCAAATCAACCTCAAATCCAAGTCAACTTCAAATCCAAATCAACTTCAAGATCAAACCAATTCTAAATCAAATCTCAAATCAATTCCAACTTAATTTATTTTTCTCAAACCTTAAATTAATTCCAATGGATTTTCATAAATCATGAATCAATTGAAAATGAATGAAATCCAAGATTGAATTCAAAATCCAAAATCTTTTCTAAGTCACATTGATTTCATCTTATGGACTTAGCTCAAAATAAATCTAATTCATTCCAAATCTCATAACTCATTTATATTCACATTTATATTCACAAATATAAATGAAATATAAATTCAAATAACCAAAACCAAATTTAAAACTCAAATCCAAATCTAGCGTAAAACCAACCTACACCCTTTCAAGTCAAATTCTTGAACTTAGCAAATCAAACTCAAATCAATTCAAACCTTTGGATTTTCTCTTCCAAATAATTAATCCTTCAATAAAAAACCAAATTCAATCATAAACTTTAATCATCAAACAAAAACTAAATTCAAAACTCTAACCCAAATCAAACCCATGTTCATCTTTTGAACTTGAAATTGTCAAATGAATCAAAACTCATTTGACTCCAAATCACTTGCAAATGGATTTATATTTCAATCATAAGTCTATATGTGAGTTCAGCCAAACTTAATCAATCCTTGCTCAAGTCAATTGATCAACTTAGACTCACTTGACCCAAAGTGACCTAAAGTACATTTTTCAGCCAAATTCTAATCTTACCCAAATCGGATTGAACGAAGCACATCTACCTCACATTATTAGCAACAATCTTCATAAGATTATCAATCACTCAGATTGGGTCAAATCAAGTCAAACTTAGCCTTTGATCAAGTCAACATTTGACCTAAATGAAACCTAAACTAGCCAAAATCTACCACATGCCAAATTGATTGAAACCATTGATCAAAACCAATTCATTAATCAATGATTGAACTTAACCAAGTCATCATTTGAGCCAAACCTAGCCCAATTGGCCATTTGACCCAAGTTAACCTAAAAAGTTAAAATGTGTCAAATCTTGATCTAAGTCAAATTGATTGCAACTAATGGGTCAAATTCATTCTAAACCACTTGTTGAACTTGACCAAAGCCTCAATTGACCAACTAGACCCAACCTAGCCCAATTGATCATGAACCCAACTTGACATAAAGGTCAAATCAAACAAAAATTGATTGAAACCAAAGCTTGCAAAACATTTCAAATGACCAACCAAACCTAAGCCAACCCATGACCTAACCCAATTGGGTCAAATGGGTCAAATTGGTCAACTTGACCCATTTGACCTAAATGAAATCAAATGAAACAAAAATAAATGTAAACCAAATTGAACCAAACCAATGATACCAAAATATTTCAAATGGTCATATGAACTTGACCCAACCCTTGGTTTGACCCAATTTGACCAGTTGGTCAACTTGACCCAAGTTGACCCATTTTGACCTAAATGGGTCAACATGAGCCAAATGATATCAAATTAACACCAAATTCATTGAAATTGGCACAACCCATTTTCAATCATATCAAATCTATCTAAACCAAAATCAAAGCCAAATGATCATTTTGCCCATGGGTCAAAGGGTAACCTATGGCCAATTCCACTTGAAATTTGGTCAAATCTTTTTCATGGCCACTTGGCATCCTCTTAGTGGTCCATTTAGACACCAAGGGATGTGGTGCACATGACCTTATGGGTTTGGGTCATCCAAACCCAATAAAGCCAAAATTAGCCACCCAATGGAAAATTCTCCACATAGACTCACATCCTCATTTAACACATGGGCAACTCCTCCACTACACACCCTTGCCAAAATTGAATCATGTGAAGCTCCTAATGACCTAACAACCCCATTCAAGGAGATCAATTTGATAAAAATAGAAAAAAGGCTCACGGCTGTCCGATCCAAGTAGGGGCAGATATACTCCCCCTAATTTCATTCCAGTTGAGATGACTTGCTATCGATTGAGCCCTAGGAACCTAGAGGAAGCATTTCCAAGCCCTCCTAAGCATTCCTAAGCTTGATTGAATTCTCCATTTCTTGGTTTGCCTAAGCCAAAAATAGGGGAGGTGAGTGAGAATTTCACTTTGCTCAACACTTCACCAAAGTCCAATTCTTCTTGCAAGCATCATCAGGGAGGCAAGTCGAGCTCAGCAAAGGTGTTTTCCAAGCAACCAAGCCATGGGAACAAGAAGCTAGACCAAAGTCACAAGCCATTGAAGCAAGTTTTGGTCAATAAGAAGATCCACTTCATCTCTAGCATTCAAACCTTCAACTAGGCTTCATCTCCACTAGACGAAGCTACCTCAATATTTAGGAGCACCAGTGATAGCCTCCGGTGAGGTATGAATCAAAACCAAGCTTAGGTATAGAATTATTTAGTACTTTGTGAAGGGAAGTGTAATCCCATTATAATTCAACTGTTGGATGTCTTTCTTCTTGCTCTTAGATGGTGTGGGTTGAATCCTAGCCTAATCCGAGCTCAAGTGATCTCGGATCAAGCCATAGAGGACAGATAGTCTCCATCTCCCCCAAGCGAGGGCAGGGATGAATCATGGATCATCCATCCCACATGTTTTGCATGGATGATCCTGATTAATTCGATTAGATCTGATGATTTTATCCCTTTAGATCCATGGGTTTTATCCAGACCATCCAATCCTTGATCGAATGATTCAAGGAGAAATGTGTAGCACCGCCGGTTGATACGACATCTGATTTGACTACTTAAATAACTAATCCCATTACATCACATGAAAAGCGTGCACCGTGTCAGCAGCCCACCTGGCGCTTATGGGATTAGTTAATTAATTAGGCTTCTTAATTACCTATTAATCCCTGAAACTTCAAAAATACATAACTAAATGTAGAAAAATCCAAAAAATGCAAACTCAACTTCATTTTAAAGATAATTCAAAGGGAAATAATATAAAATTTAATTTAATTTATTTTGAACAATAATATTTACTCAAGTTGAGTTTTATTGGGGATTTAATTATGTTAATTACTCTTTAATTTTTTCAATAATTAATTCCAAACTCTCTAAGGTTAATTAGTGGGATGACCTCTCCCTCCCATAATTTTCTTGGAATTTATTATTGGATTAATTTATGTAATTGCTTATTTCATCTCTAATCACTCCCTTAATCAATTAAATACTTAATTAACCTATTAAATAATTATGAATTCATTAATTAAGCTTGTTAATCATCTTAGAATAGTGGATAGACTTAGGGGATGAGCTTAAGATGCCTTTTCCAAATCTTTTCCCCTAAGTCTATTTCATTTGAATGAAAACTTAATTAATTTACAAATTGATTAATGATTTAATCATTTCATTAAATAGCTTAATTAACCAAACTCAAAACCAAAAATTAACCCAGAAACATAATTACTTAATCAATCCTCTTCTTGGGTAGGTCCTTAAGTGTTCAAAAGCCTAAGGTAAACTTAAGGAAATCAAATCCAACCCCATATATGGGAAGGGTTATGAAAGTACTTAATTAAGCCCTTTAGCTTAATTAATCATTAATTGTGAGCCAATTACATTAGACCCCTTTCTTTCTTAGGAGCATTGCTGATTTAAATTCCAAGTGATTGCATATCATATGCTGGCTCATAATTAGTTGGTTAATTATGTTAAAGTGGTGTAGGAAAGGGGTAATTAATGAACTTAATTCAAACCTTAACCTAAACAAAACAAAAAATCAATCTAATGGTTCTAAGCTTAAACTAAATCAATTCACACATGTGGGAGATGGGTTAGGACCAACAAACACCTCTTTCACATTTTCTAAAATCAAATCAAATCAAATTAAAATAAACAAATAAAAGTTTAAACAATTTTGATTCACTTTAAATGATCTTATTCCATAAGACTTTCTTTAGGAATTAATTAGGGTGAATTAAATTACATTCTTACATTACTTTATCTCTTTACAAGTATATTAAATGTTGTTTTCCATGTGAACTCATGCATTTATATCTTTTAAAAAATAAATTAAAATGAAATATTTCTTTTATGTCAAATTGCATGTTTTAGCTAAAGTAAGAATATGAATGGCTATTATCACTATTAAATCAAAAATTATTTTCAAAACCTATAAATCAAATATTATAAATGAAAGGTATGCTACTTATAATTACCTGTAAGCTTGCATGTGATACATAAGATGTGCATTATGTAACTTTCTTTCTCTTCTCTTTTAACATAGTTTTGAATAGGATTTACAAAGTGTATAGTTCATTTGAAAAGAACATAACACTTGCTTAAATTTATTCCTATTTATTCATATGTTATCATTTAAGAAGGACCTTCACATTTACACACATAAATTGCATAGCCAAAGCAAACATAAAAATCTTTTGCATGACTCTTTTTACATTCATTTCTTTTTGTACATGCACATGTATTTAAAAAAAGTGGTATATTAGTGTGGACATCCTGGGGTTGTTAGGCTTTAAGTAGCCCTAAGAAGGTCTTGTATCTTATACCCTTGGTGCATAAAATAATGGCATCGTACTCACTTATGTCTTTCATATATGTAAATGTTCATTTGATTAATGGGTAAAAGAGTCCCTCTTTTCTACTTAATGAAAACATGCATACATTAAACATTCCAATTTTTTCTTAAACAAAATCTCTTAGCATTCATCATCAAGGTGTGCTAACATTTCCATTTACATGTGTAGATATACTTAGGATTCATCCATATGCATGTTACATATGTTGGAAAGAAATAAAGGGTTCTGTGTTATGTGATAGTAATTCACTTTAATTAATCCTAAAATACCTTTCTTTTTTGAATAGGTTGATTTAGAGTAAATCTAAACTTAGGACTAATTAAAATACATAATAAAATATTCACTAAAGAAAAAATCATTAATGAATCTTCCTTAGAAATTACTTAAGGTATGGAGAGTAGAGAAATTCTCTTCTCTTTTCCTCTCTTTACAACACTTAGTAATTAAGTGTAGGTTCATTCAAACCAAATCAAATCATCAAATAAAATTGACAAAACAACTAAATCACTTAAATGAAACCACCCCCTAAGTTAAATCCCTCATACTTAGAAAACTCTAACTTTAAAGCCTAGCTATGACATGCCACACAAGCCTTAAATGGCACACACTTTAGGTTAAGTCATTATTTCTAGTCCAATACTAGGGCGGTGCATGGTTTGATGCCTGATTTTATTTTATGATATCATATTTTAGCCTGGATGTTATGGTGTATGTGCGTAGATTGAATGGTAGGGCGATCTTAGTCTAATCATTATCTTCTGCAGTGGATTGTGCTTAAGGGGTGTTGTAATAAAATTATAAATACTTTTTGCTGTGTAGGTTGCTTATACCCCTAAGAATAATCCAAAATAGGCCAAGTGGACTTGGTTTCCCATGGGCGGGGTACTAAGTCCAATTTTTTCATATACATGCTTGGGATTGTGTGGTTTGTTTAGCTAATATCTATTTTGCAAGTTTTAGTAGATTTACTTTTCCCATTTTCATGTAATTTTTATAATTAGGATTTAGAATGAATGTTATAGAGGATTAGGATGAATATTGATCATAAGACTATGTGTTATGCACCATGTGAAGCCTTTGAAGCAACCACATTCCAACCAACCAAAAGAAGGAAGATGAAAGAAGAAAGAAGAAAGAAGAAATGAAGAATGAAGACCCCCATAACATGAATTCCTTTTTTATTATAATTAATTCATTTTTTTTTAATTCGGGTTGTATAAGGGTAGAGCTCGGCTACCCAATTACTTTTTAGGTTTGTGCGGTGGAGCACAAAAGGCCTTTTATTTTTTTGCACTATCTTTATAAATTGTTTCATGTTTGTTTAGCTTGTGCATTAGGATGGCATATTTTCTTAGTTTCTTTCTTGCTTTGATGAATGGTCTGGATGCGATTAGGCTCTTAAGAAAAAAATAAATTTTCTACCCAATTAATCAACTCAAAATTAATAATTAACAACTCATAACCTCACCTAAAGCTTAGATTATAAATCAAGATAAAATATTTAGCAACCCCTTAGCTGAATGTTGTATGTTTCACATCATGCATAAAAAAGCATTTGCTTCACTCTTATTTATGGAGGGCTTCCACCTTTTCCAGTGAACTTGGCTTGACCTTTGAGAGTCATGGTGGAAACACACCTCATTCTCACTGATTTTGGACCATAACCAATTTTTCATGCATTAGGCACATGAATCTCATAGCCTATGTCAAATCAATTATCCAAAAATGAAAAAAAAAATATAATAAAATTTGCATTAGATTTAAGTCATTAAATCATGCCCTACATGATCTAGTCTCTTAGGGAGTGTGTTTAAGGACTTTTTCTCTTTCTAAATAAATGACTTACCTATATGTATTTAAAATTATAGGAGGAGTTAGTTGACGGCCACCCCCAAGCGGTTGTATGTCCAACAGTCAGGTGATTTTTTGTCTTTTGTGGAGGTAAACCAAATACCTATTTTTTACTTTAGATTTAGGTTATGCTTCGACCTCGCCAAAGCTCCTTAGATTTAAGTTCAGAGGTTGCTACTTCTCTTTGCGGGCTATAAGCATAAATCTAACCTCTTAGGCATTTCCATGATCTTGTATCATGGAATTGTAAGCCTTAGATTTCTAATAAAAATTCAACTTAAACAAATAACTCCCTTCAAATTCAAAAATATAAAGCCCAACCATAGGATAGTTTGGGATGCTTACTAGGCTTCCTAGTATCATAAGCATCCCCTACTTATCTTCCTTTGGTTTTGATAATAACTCTCTCCTCTTTATCAATCCCACTTGATCTTCTAAAAATAAACCAATTGATTGATAGTCCTATCTTTGAAATCTTTGGAGACAATGATCATTTGCCTTAATCGAAGTATTCCAAAGGGATCTCATTCCTTAAGATGTAATTAACTATGGGGTCTTGCCTCCATAAAGAACTTAACGAACCCGGTTTAAAATAAACCCTACTTTACTTTTTCATGTAAAGTAGGGGAAGAATCTCTAATACATTCGAAGACCCATCATCCTTAGGAGTCCTTATTAAGGTGATTAGGTTCATTGTAGGATGGTGACTTCTGTCTCTCCAGATAGTATATCATTCCTCAATGTCGCACCCGATCACCCTAATAAGAACATCTACAGATCTGTGTGGTGTCAAACATAAGAAGTGTTATTTTTATTCTTCAATTATTTTTCTCAAAAAAATAGATGAATAATTAAAATAAAAAAAAATCCACCATAGATTTTTCTAGTGACTCAACTAAGGAAGGTTCCTCTCTCCATCTTTGGTAAATGATCATTATCTCCAAGTATCAATAGTGGGTTTGTATTTTATACGAATCCAAGACTATCTTTCTTTTCCGTTGGCACTTAGTTTATTTCATCCTTAAGCTAAGCTAGCCAACATCCTTTAGGTTTTAGGACCTCACTCTATGTAGGTCTTAAAACCTCTATTAGGTTCCCCATTAAGTGAAAATAAAAATTTAATAAAAAGAAATAACTAAAGGCCTCCACCTTACCATCTCTATGGTAAGAAAAGGTTCATTCCAAAAATAAAGAAAAATAAATTCTTTATAAAAATATTAATTTCCAAAAAGCACTTTTTCAAAATGTACATAATAAAATATTTGCACAAAAATTTTCATAAATCAACCTCATCTAACAATCTGCATGATTGTTATATGCAGGATCTTCTCAAAAATAAAATCCAAAATCATTCTTTTAAAAAACACAAATGAACTTCCTCATTAAATTTATTGAATGAGGATTTCATTTACAAAAATAAAATAAACAATCATCTATTCAAAAATAAAATCCAAAATCATATTTTCAAAAAAAAAAAGCACAAATGAACATCCTCATTCAATTTATTGAATGAATATTTCATTTTCAAAACAAAATCAATAATCATCTTTTCAAAAATAAAACACCTTTGGATCTTTCATTTAGCATACCCAAATTTGTTAAAGGAAGATCCTCTTTTCAAAAATCAAAACATCAAAACATGAAATACATTTGGGTCTTTCATTTAGCCTACCCAAATTTTCTAAGTGAAAATCCTCTTCTCAAAAAAATCAAAATTGAAACACATTTAGATCTTTCATTTAGCATATCCAATTTGTTAAATGATGATCCTCTTTTCAAAATCAAAAATCAAACAACATTTGGATTCTTCATTTAACATACCCAAATTTGCTAAGTAAAGAATCCTCTTTTCAAAATCAAAAATTAAACACACATAGATCCTTTATTTAGCATACCCAAATTTTCTAAGTAATGAATCCGCTTTTCAAAAAAATCAAAAAAAAAATTCAAAACACACTTGGATTCTTCATTTAGCATACCCAAATTTGCTAAGTGAAGATCCTCTTTTCAAAATCAAAATACACATTTGGATTTCTTTAGCATACCTAAATTTGCTAAGAATTCTCTTTCAAAAATCAAAATAAAATACATTTAGATTTCTTTAGCATACCTAAATTTGCTAAGAATCCTCTTTTCAAAAATCATCAAAACAAAACACATTTGGATTTCTTTAGCATACCTAAATTTGCTAAGAATCCTCTTTATCAAAATCATTAAAAAAAACACATTAGGATTCCTTCTATTCAGCATACCTAAATTTGCTAAGTAAAGAATCCACTTTTCAAAAATCAAAAATAAAACACATTAGGATTTCTTTTATTTAGCATACCTAAATTTGCTAAGTAAAGATTCCTCTTTTCAATAATCAAAACAAAACACATTTGGATTTCTTTAGTGTACCTAAATTTGATCCTCTTTTTAAAATCATTAAAACAAAACACATTTGAATTTCTTTAGCATACCTAAATTTGCTAAGAATCCCCTTTTTCAATATCATCAAAATAAAACACATTTGGATTTTTTTTTATTTAGCATACCTAAATTTGGTAAGTAAAGAATCCTCTTTTCAAAAATCAAAACAAAATACATTAGGACTTTTTATTTAGCATACTCAAATTTGCTAAGTAAAGATCCTCTTTTCAAAATCAAAATCAAACACAAAACACATTTGGATTCTTTCATTTAACATACACAAATTTGCTAAGTGAAGATCCTCCTTTCCAAAAACAAAACAAAATGCAAATCACACTTGGACTTTATTTAGCATACCCAAATTTGCTAACTAAATATCCAATTTTTCAAAACCCAAAACAAAATAACACATTTAGATTCTTCATTTAGCATACCCAAATTTGCTAAGTGAAGATTCTATTTTCAAATTCACACATGATTCACGAACAAGCAAATAAAAGAAGAAAATTATTTTCAAACACCTCACCTAGCATACCCAAATTTGCTAAGTGAGTAAATTTTAAAATCACAAATCAAAACAAAATCAATTGACCCTTTACTTTAACATACTCAAATTTGTTAAATGAAGGGTCCCCAAGAAATCAAAAATCAATTTTAAATATGAACTTATGGAAGCATCAATCTCTTTGTTGAAAATGGATTCCAAATTTAAAAATTCTCTCTTCAATTCTAAATTCAAAAAGTCTCTCTCCAAAATCAAAGCGCCCCACTTAACATATCCAAATTATTGAGTGTGGGTTCAAATTCTTAAAAAAAAATAAATTAAATCGATTGGTTTGCTTTCCAACATTTCACCAATTTTAGTCAATTTTGTTCAATTGATCGGTTTAAATGGCACCAGTATATTTAATATTTTTTTTTTTTTTCGGGATGGATTTGACCTTAGATCGGGCCAACCTCCTGCATACTGACTTTGCCTACCTCATTCATTTTAGTCATGGTTTTGAGGGAGCTAGGATCACTTGTGATTGGACCACCCTCATGATTGTCAGCAGGAGTGTGCTGACCGAGCAGAAGCCGGTCATCCAAGTTGAGATGTCATCTGACTTAGAGTTTACCTCACTGAGAGGAAGGCTATGGCAGTTCCTACAATAGTTGCAGTTACAGTTCCAGTGCCAGTGCATTCAGTGGTTCCCCTTTATGCCCCAGTACGGGCTAGCACCCACTCATTGGCTCCTTCCAAGGGGAAGGTTACCCTATCTTCAGGGATAGTCTCCCCCACCCATGAGGTTAGGTCTAGTTCTCATGCTACTCCTCCTAGCATGACTCAACATTGCAATCGGTGCCACAAGACCAAGTGGCATCATGACCGCATAGCCAAGGAGATAGAGTCAGCCACCTAGTCTTCAGTAGAGGAGTTACCTAGGATAGTGTCTCCTCTTATCACAGTGAATAAGTTTCACCCCCTCTAGTTTTGATGGAGAGGAATACATCAGGAGGATCTCAATTTCACCTCCGCCCGTAATTCATTTTGAGGCTCCTATCAATGACAAGAAAAGGGCGTATGCTGACCTTTGATCAGTTCTGCGCTGAGTTGGCAGAGCTTACAGATAATCAAAGTCTGGGGCTCAATTTTATTTACATTTTGTCATCCCTCGCAGTGTGGGTAGACACATCAGATAAGAGAGGGCCAGGGAGGCTCGATTATTAGTACAAGTGACTAGTAGGGAGAGAGGCAGTGCGGAGGCTTATGGCTTCATTGTGGACTTTCTCAATCCCGAGCGTGCTACTAATATCATTCTACTGATGGGTACTACCCACCATAGGAGAGGAGCTGCTACCCAGAGAGAGTCGGTGGTACAACCACAACACCGCTCTACTCCACGCCTACCATCTTGATACAAGTTCCCTCATCCATTGTTCTAGCAAAGGCCATGAAGGCTGCATCTGCAAAAAAGAGAGCCCCATTGGTGATCTGGCTATGGCCAAGAGATCACATTCTATCTACACTGCCTACTGAGGCGAGGCCAAGCTCTCCTGCTCGACCTTCTACCCCATTTGTGGTGAAGAAATGGTGACCTCAGAGCATTGTAGTTATTCCATCACCACCACAACCACCACAATAGAGTATGGAGATAGCAGTAGCCGAGGGAGGGGGAAACAGCTCAATTGCCCCCATGGCCATAGATCATCCTAGGAGTACCACTCCACCCAGATCTAGTGACAGTCAGGATCATCTACCCTCTAGTGAGTGTAGTCCTTTCAAGATTAGTTCTCGAGCATCGAGAGAGGTTAGATGTCTCTCTGTTCATGACAGAGATCCTACTTCTAGTCGACCCGATCTTTGTACGCCGGTTGGATCGATCCTAGATGACATTATAGCTGTTGGAGAAGAATGAAATTCCTATGCGGTCGATCTAGAGGATGAAAAGGTCAATTTTGATCCTAATGAAGACGATCTATTAGAGGATTCAGCAGGAGTGCGCATGGTAGACATCAGGGGTTCCCTCCTTCATAATCAGTAGACTTTGGAAGGTGTTGTGGTTAAGTAGAAAGATATAGCCTACTCGACCCAACACCTCCTTCAACAAATAAAGCAGAAGGATGAACAAATATATAGGATGGGGAAGAGGCTTGAAGACTTGCTAGCAGCAGTTTTGGCACTCCAGAATCAAGCCCCGATAGTGCATCCTACTATTGCAAAGACTAGTCAGCCTGAATTGTTGCATGTCTTAGATCCAGCCAAGACTTCACCTCTAGTAGAGCAGAGTAGCACCAGCTTATATAGAAAGGTAATGGATAGTACCTCCATAAAAGAAAAGGATATTAAACTCATAGTTGAGCAGCAGGTGAGAGAAGTGTTGGCGCAAGCTCAAGGAGGATCATCAGTTCCAAAGGGTAGACACTACCTAGAGGAATTTGATACCATCCAGTATCCTAAGGGTTTCGTGCACCTTCTTTCAAGAGTTTTGATGGCAGCAAAAACCCAGGGCAGCACATAGGGCACTTCAGGGCCAGCTGTTGCATTGTTGGTGGTAGTGATGCATTACTATTCTATCTTTTTATCAACATCTTAGCAGGCATAGCCTTTCATTGGTACGCTAAACTCCCCAACAGTTAAGCAAAGACTTTTGCTGAGTTGTAGTAGCTCTTCATTAAGAGATTTGTTAGAGCTCAGCAAAGGGTGACTGTAGGCGATCTCATTGTGGCTCAATAACACCCTGGTGAGTCCCTCATTGATTATAATCTCAGATGGCATAATTTGAGCATGAAATGTGAACAGAACTGTCTCAACAGCATGCCATTATAATTCTATTGAAGAATATTTATGGCCCACTCATCTTCATACTCAAAGGTTTTACCATCAAGATATTTGAAAAACTAATCAACAAGATGGCTAGCTTACAAGGAAAAGCCAAATAGTTGCCTTTTTCAAATTAATCAACAAATCCAAAGCCATAGAAAGCTTATGAAAAAAAGCTAGGGGTAGTGAAAGCAGTAGACAAAGAGAAGCAATTGGCTAGAGAGCAGTATGAGAGACCTCGAGCCCCACAGCCTTCAATTCCACCTCCTCTACCACCACTTAGGCCATCCTACTGGCCACCACAGCAGCCTCCATGGCCTTCGCCTCCTCCTCCTTAGCCATATTCATAGCAGCAACGGTACACATACCCGCCATCAGGTAGCTACCATCCACCTATTCTTTGGGATAAACTAAATAAACCTTATTCATTTAAGAGGGAGGTAATCAGGAAAATCTTTAAGAATCTCTTAAAGAAACTTGATTTTCAGCTACCCGAGCCTAGAAGGCTGGAGGAAGTGGGCAAGCACACTAATCTTAACTTTTTCCCCTATCACCGCATGCTAGGCCATATTTTGGAGGATTGCTTTACATTCAAGGATTGGCTTGAGCATAGCTTCAAGGCAGGCACCATAGTTATCCCAAAGGAATACCTTGAGGAACAACCATCCAGTTCTATTAGGATAATCCTTGGGGGTACCTATGATTCTCTCAAAACCAAAGAAGGTTGGGATATCTCCTTAACTCGAACCTCTAAAAAGATTGTGTCAAAAAGCAAGAAAATTTTCTTGCAGGTGCCTGAGGTAGCTCGAACCTCCAACATCAAGGAAGGTTCGCAAGTTGCCACAGAAAACTTGGGGAAGGTAGAAGCTCAATAGCAGCAGGCTACACTAGCTCGGGATAGCCAAGTAGCATAACCCCCGACTAAGCATAGCCTCCAGTCCACCATTGCAGCTACTACTTCAGCGAGCACTTCTACTTTAGCTAGCTCTTCTTTTAATAGACATCTTGTATTGATAGATGAAGGCATCAAATCCCTCACCCCTCTTACTTTACTTAATTTCTACTATGTACCTCCTTCAAAATCTAAGAAATTGAGGAATAAAGATAGTTTGAATTGCATCTGTGTCACCTCTGATGGGTTGTCTAATTCTACTCTTATAAAAAACTCTCCAAGTCTAAATAATAATTATAACAACTCTGATCTTCCTCTTTCTGATTTAGAGTTGAACTTTCCTTCTCTAAATAATATGGGTTCACCTCTTGAGATAGACTTGGAATCATCTGATTTTGAGAATCCCATAGGAGAAGTTGTAGGTGAGCCTGTCGAGTAGATAAAATCTTCCACTAACCTACCATAAGAGATCACCGAAGTCAACCTTCGTAGTGGCAAGGTTCTACCACCTAGGGCAGCACCTCAAGATAAGGGGAAACAAGTCATTAGTTTTGATGATCGAGAAGCCCCTCCACAGGAAACTCCACCCTTAGATATGCTTGTGGAGGATCAACCCAAAGTGGATTATAATATCCTCTCTCACCTAAGAAAGTTTTCATCAGTTAAGCATATATGATGCCCTTGTCTTATCCAAAGTGATGAGGGAATCATTAATCAAGGCTCTTCTTGATCCAGAGATATGCTTAGCTCAGCTGACCACTGTTGGAGAGGAGGCAAATTATTCAAGAGAAGCCCAAAGAATCACCTTCACAGATGAAGACCTTCTTCTAGGGGACATGGAGCACAACCATCCCCTCTACATCACAATGGACATGGGTAGATTCAGACTTTCCAGGGTTATGGTTAATCCAGGTGCATTGGTGAACATTATGAGTCTAAAGACCCTTGCCTATTTGAGGATTGACATCTCCACACTTCAAAAAGATCGGATGATGTTGAGAGGATTCAATGAACAAGGCGAGAGGGCTTTAAGTTTTATAGTGTTACCTTTGGAAATAGGTGATTGGAAGACTGAAGCCAAGTTATATATCATTGATTCAAATACTTCGTTCACTGCTTTGCTCGGTAGGCCTTGGATACATCAGAACAAGATGATTTTATCTTTCTATCACTAGTCCATAAAGTTCAGAAGGGATGGGATTGAATACTGTGTCAAAGGAGATGAAAAGTCATTTTTAGTTAGAGAGGTTAAGATATATGAAGATGCAACCTACTATCTTCCTCAAAACATATTTTCTCATAAACTTGGTCAAAACTCATATGCAAAATAAAAAGAAAAAGAAGAAAAAGAAAAGTAACAAAAAAAAAAGAAAAATGAAAGTTCAAGTGAATGAGAAAAGGACATCAAGGAAGAAGTAGAGCAGCATGTCACATTCAGCCCACGATTCATTCCATCATATGGACATATGGATAGGATGACTCAACCTCCACCAACTAGAGGCAGAGTTAGAAACACAGGAGTTCCAGAGGTGGAAGACCCCCTAGTTGGCCACCAACCAACAGGGGTTATGTTCAAGTTCATAGGAGTGCCCCTCCTATTCACATAGACTTGGAATCTAACTCGGAGGATGAATATAATGTGATTAGCATACCAGCCAACCCCTCTCAGCGGGTTTCATTGGAGGTGTCACTCGAGCCAGACAATGAAGAAGACCAGGCCTCCAAGCAAAGCACGAGTGTATTCGAATTAAGTTTATGTGAAACTATCAGGCAGTAATTAGGAACCTTAGCTCTAACCTCACTTTCCTCTCAAAGAGTTAAAGGTTTAGTAGTTAAGGAAGCCCCTCAGTCTTCCAAGAATGTCAAGTTGAAGAGATTCCTATTGGGATCATCATCCTCAAGTCTAGAAACTGATGTAGGACTAAAGGATAATTCATATAAAGAATTAATGGAATTGCCTTTTGATTGGTACTCACCTTGTATTCTTAATCTTGCAAAAATGGGTTTGATTCCTTATACATGGTCCAAGCACAGGTCAAAATACTTTGAGAAGCTATGGAACAATAGAGGCAGGGATGCACAATCAAGATCAGGACTAATATTTGGTATAGTGGGTCCAGTTGATGACGACAATTATTGCTTAGTTGTTACCAACCATCTGGAATTTGATAAGTTCTTCTCTAACCACACTAACTCTTATGAGGATGTGTGTTTAGAAACTTCATATGATCGAGATAATCTTCAAATTAAAGGTGCATAGCAAGAATTTGAAGAGGAGATCTATTCAACAATTGACAAGCTTAAAGAAATCAACCTCAGGATGGAAGAAAATCCATGCCCGACATACATCAGTTTGTTGCTGAATGAAGAAGAAACCATTGACTTAGTTAAACTATTGATTGAGTTTAAGTACTGCTTTGCATGGATCAATGAAGAGATGTCTGGATTATCTTCTGACGTAGTAGCCACAAACTAGCATTAGATCTTAACGCCAACCCTATCAAGCAAGCTCATAGACGCATGAGATTAGAAATCAAACAACAGGTCATTTCTGAAGCATGAAACTAATCGATGTTGGTTTCATCAGGGAAGAAAAATACCCTGCCCGGTTAGCCAGTGTCATGCCCGTTAAGAAAAAGAATGACCAAATTCACATATGCATCAATTTTAGAGACTTAAACAAGGCATGTCCTAGGAATGAGTTTCCTCTTCCTATACTAGAATTAATGGTGGGCATCACCTCATCTTATGCAGTATTCTCTTTCATGGATGGGACATTTGGCTACAACCAAATCAAGATGGCTCTTGAGGATGAAAGAAACACTACTTTTTGAACCCTAATCAAAATCTATTATTATAAGGTCATGCCTTTCGGAGTTAAAAATTCTAGTGTTATATACCAACGGGCCATGACCTAGATCTTTAATGAACTTACTCATCATCAAGTTGAATGTTATGTTGATGATCTAGTAGTCAAAAGTAAAGAAAAGGAAGACCATCTCTTTGACTTGAGAGTAGTTTTTGAACAGTTAAGATAATATAACCTCAAAATGAATCCCTTAAAGTGTGCATTCAGAGTAGCTTCAGGGAAGTTCCTTAGGTTTGTTGTCTGACATCAGGGAATAGAAATAAATCCAGAAAAGATCAAAGCTATCTTAGAAATGCCACCACCTAAAAGTTTAACTCAACTCAGATCTTTCCAAGGGTGGTTGGCGTATCTAAAATGCTTTATCTCCAATATATTGAGAAGATGCAACCCATTTTCAGAACTTATCAAAAAGGATTCCAAGTTCAAGTGGGATGACAAGTGCCAGCATGCCTTTGAAGATATCGAGGTATTTGGGAAGGCGCTGGCGACTATCTCCGGACCACTCATTCTCTACATTGTTGCATTGGATGACTCCCTTGTGAGACACTACAGCACCCAAGAGGGGGGGTGAATTGGGTAATATTAAAATTTTCAAAACTTAAATTTTAATTTTTAAATAGAAAATTAGATTTTGATTTTATAATGATAAGATATAATTCTAAATGCAGCAAAAATAAAAATACAATAAAGTAAATAGAGACAAGAGGCACACAATTTTTACGTGGTTCGGCCAAACCCCAAAATTGGCCTACGTCCATGCCTAGCCACCCCTGGCTAGGAATCCACTAAATAAAAATGGTTTACAAAAAGTACTCTCCTATAGCAGCAGTACAACCCCTACAACAATATGTACTCTCCTACAAAGTACAACCCCAAAATAAATTTTACAACACAAAAAAATACAAAATAATAAATTTTGATAAAGTAAATCTCTCACAAATATACCAAACAATCAAATTCATAAAGTGATCTCACAACTTATAAATGATCACTTTACAACTTAAAAAATTTGGCAAGGAAAATGCTCACTTAATAAAATAAATATCTTAAAGTGATCTTACTAGGATGTTTATGTTATTATAATTTGTAAAATAATACAAAATGATTTCAAAATAAATTCACAATATTCTTTTTCATAATAAAATAAATTTCAGCAAGGAGTAATTTATTTTAACCAAAAAAATTCTTTCAATTAATGCTAATAAAATAAGTATATGATAGATCTAAGTTGGTTAGTAAGCTTTCAATTAAAAAGAGAGATCTAGCAAATATAAAAATAATTTCAACACAATAATTTATTTTAAAATGCTTAAAATATACTTCTAAAATAGATCTAAGAATAAATGATCTTTCAAAATAAGACCAAAGAAGAAATATTTCAAGAAACCAAAAGAAATTTGTAGGAAGCTAAAATTTCAGCAAGTTGAAATAGATCCTACAAATTATCACAAGAGTTTTGCACCAAAAAAAATGATTGAGAAACTTTGATGTGAAAACCAATGTTCAAAGACTAATCCACCAAAAGTATAAATTAGAAAGAATAAATAGATGGTGAAAATAGCATGAACAACTAAGAGTATTAAGATCAAGAAAACAAACTCAGTAATTAAAAGGCTTGCTTGAAGATGTTGAAGCATCCAAACCAAGGATTTGATCTTGCAATATTTAGAGAACACTTGGAAGGAACATTTAAGAGATTTTCTTAGATTTGCTGGAGAGATTTTGAATTTTGAATGAGGGATGCTTTCATGAAGAGAATGAGGGCTATTTATAGGCAAGAAGGTCATTTAAAAATTATTTCAAAGAAATATATTATACAAACCTCATATCATGTGATAATTTAATATTCAATAAAATATAATTTATATTAAACAAATATTAAATTTAGCAGCAAAATTCGGCTATTCACAAAGTCAAAAGTAATCAAATGTAGCTCTTAATATATTCAAAGCATGTAGCATGCATCCATTATTAAAATCAGGTAATGTTTAAAAAAATCATAATAAATTCAATTTTAATGCAAAGTGGGTCATGTAACCACTTATTTTATAGAAAAAATCCAAGGAATCCGATGGAGATAAAATCAGATATGAATTCTTTGATTAAACAATGACTTTGGCTAAAATACAAAATTTTATATATTTTTATTAATTTTGACATGTGACATTTAAAAATTATGATATAATTTATATATAATCATAAATATGTTAGTTATAATATAACCAGCAAATTAAATTAAAATACCTAATTACATTAAGTAAATAAAATAATTATACTTAATAGATGATCACTTATTACTTTGACAATTTTATCTATGTAGAAAAACACATAATTGAATGTTAATTAAATAAAGATTTATATAAATTAACCTCATTAAAATAGTATGTTAGGTTGTGAGCAAATTGATTCATGCCAAAGAACTCATATGAATAGTCATATAACCTAAAATCATGAGCTTCACATTATCCCTCTCATTCTTTTATTCTTGCAATTTCTTCTAACAATTTGTGAGATGTATTGGATATGTAATTAGCAATTGATATATCTGAAACACATAAAAATATTCATTAGAACATCCAAGCATTTGTTTGTTATCATCAAAATTAATCAAATTGAACATGAGGCTAATTAAGCCAACAACCCTCAGCTCTTTTGTTGGCCCAAGCCAATAAGGAAGTTCTCTACTATCAACCCGGATCCCATAAGTGAACTACCCACCTATTGAGAAACATTGCTTGCTTTAATCTTTGCATCCCAAAAGCTATGGCACTATATGCTTTCTCATAAGGTGAACTTGATTTCAAGAACCAATATACTATAGTATCTCATGACACCGCCAATACTATCCGAATGTTGGGCATGTTGTTCCATGATTCTCTTACAATTTGATATCACATTCGTACCCCTCCATGCAGTGAAAGGAAAATCACTAGCAAATTTCTTAGCATCATACCTGCTTCCTGCTGATTCTCCACTTAGTGATGATCTCCCTGACAAGCAAATCATGAACTTATGGGAGGTTGATAATCTCCATTGGAAGATGTATTTTAATGCTGCGGCCTTCTTTCATAAAGGAGAACCATGATCTACTCTTCCAGGAAATGTAGGGGTAGGAATAGTTCTCCTAACATCAAATCATATTGTGATGAGATTCTCATACTATTTCTTCAATCCATGCACTAACAATGAAGCTGAGTATGAGGCTTTGATTGTCGATATGGAGTTAGTCATTACAGTGTGTGTTAGGAGCATCAACATCTACGTCGATTCTCAGTTGGTCATCAACCAGATTGTCGGGTCCTACAAGGTTTGAAAACCTAAGTTTCATCATTACCATGAGTATACCATGAAGTTGTTGGCCCAAATTCTTGAGGTCACCATCTACAAGGTCCCTCGAGGAGAGAACATAGTAGTAGATTCTTTGGCCAAACTTGCCAAGGAATTGGCATATCTAGAAGATGAGTTCATTCTAATAAGGGTTTAAAATAAACAAGTCATATCCCTTATTGATGCTAAACTCATTGAGAGACTTTCTCTTGAAGGGGAGGTTTTCATTACCAATAAAGATAGGAGCTGGATTGGAAGCAACCATTAATAGATTATTTGAACACCATCAAACTACCTCAAGAGAAATCATAAGCCTATCAAATGAAATAGAAAGCTCTCTTCTATACTCCCGTGGATGGCACCTCGTACTGACGGTCCATTGATCAAATGTGGTTACGCTATTTGGACAAACATGAAGCCCGTAGGATCGTGACTGAGGTACACTCAAGTTTATGTGGAGCGCACCAATCCAGTCTAAAGATGAAAGCAAGGATTACGAGATTAGGATATTATTGGCCTTCGATGATCATAAATTGCATGAATGTAGCTAGGAGATGCCATCAGTGTCAGGTATACGATGTGGTCCTACATCAGCCACCCAACATTCTACATCTTACATTGGCCTCATGGCCATTTGAGTGTTGGGGTATCAACATTATGGGTCCTATCGATCCTCCTGCTTCCAAGGATCATCAGTTCATTCTAGCCGCCATTGACTACATTGGCCACTTTGCCCTTAGGCCTAGGGCATCCCATAAGATAAGACACTTGCACTTTTTGTCATTTCCTCTCCTTGTCCACTTAGCACCCATTCAAAGGTCCACTTAGGCGCCAAGGACTGTGGCTGACCTGACTCCAAGGGTGGTTGGGTCAACCATGACTCATGGGGAGGTGAAATCACCTCTTCATTCTCATTGGAGCATTTCAAATCACCAAGGATACCCATTACTCCCATGGCAGCCACCTCCCACCCTTCCTCCACTCATGTGAGGCCAAGTGGAGTGATTCTCTACCCAAACTGAACTCCCCATCACATCCATTGATCCAAAAATTTGAAATCAACACCACCGTCCAAGCCAAGGAAGGAGGGTATACTAACACAATCTCACTCAAACACAAACACTCGACTTGATTCAACCCTAGAACCAAGGAGAGAGATCCCAGAGCTTCCCCTTGCATTTCCTGAGCTCCCCGAAATCCTCATTATCTATTTTACATGAAACCAAAATAGGGGAGCATACTAGTGATTCTCATTTCCCCATTTCACAACCAATGTATAATTAACTTTGCATACACCATCCTTAGACCTAGATGAGCCTAAACGAATCATTTCCCAAGCTTCCCGATAGCCAGAGGGTGGAGTTTGATCAAGACTAATTGCTTTCATACTGTGGATTAGTCTTCTGAGCAAACCACACCAAATCAAAGCTCATGTGGCTCAGCGGGGCTTCATTTCTACCAAATGAAGCTTCCTTAATCATTGGAACCACCGGTCATAAGCTCTGGTGAGGTATGCCATTAAAATTGACCCTAAGCTTACAATAGATTGGTCCTTTATGAAGGAAACTTGTATGTCATGTGATCTCCACTGTTAGATGTGTTTATTATGCTTCCCCGAAGGTGTGGGATCAATTTGATCTCCATCCGAGCTCAGGTGAGCTCGAATCAAGCGATGATCGATGGATGGTATATAACACTCACCACTCGAGAGGAGACATATCACGGACTGTCCGTTCTATGTGATCAGAATGGACGGCCCTGATTTGATCACATGTAGAACCCTCTTTTCTCCTTCGAAATCTCACGTTTAATCATGGCCATCCAATCTTAGATCGGACGGCCCACGTAAAAAACATGTTCCGTTGCCTTCCACATCAGCATTCAACTTGATAACTTAAATAAGCGCTATCATACCACGGAAAGCGACGTTAGCCGTGGTCTGACGGATTAGGGGTTAATTAATCTATTTTTAAGGTTGAAACTTCAAAAATTTATAACTAATTGTAAAAAAAATCCAAAAAAATATAAATGAGGGCTCATTTTAAAGATATTTTAAAGGCAAATTCATTAAAATCATTATTAATTAATTTTGAATAGTAATTTCTACTTAATTAGAGTTTAATTAAAATTTTAATTAGCTTAACTAATCTTGAATTAATTATTCAATTAATTTCAAACTTTCCAGAGATGTTTAGGGAGATGACCTCTACCTCCCTTATTTTTCTTGAGATTTATTGGATAATTAATTAGGGAAATTAATGGATTAAGCCTTAATTACTCTTCTCTCTTAATTAATGATAATTAAGCAAATGAACAGTAAATTGATCAATCAATTAAGCTTATTAACCTCTGTTAATGGTGATGAAGTTTAAGGAAATGAATTAGGACTCCCTCTTCCAATATTTTTCTTAAGACTTCTCTATTCCCACTTAAATAATTAATTTAATTAACAAAATCAATCAAATCCAAATCATATATGAACTCTAATTAACTATTTAAAAGGATTTAGGGATTGAAACTTAGGCTTTCTTCTTTGTGTATTTCCCTAAGTCCATTTCATATTGTTGAGTAAGAGTAATTAAGATTTAATTAGATTATTAATGAACTTAATTTATTTGATTGAATCTACTTCTCTAATTAACTCTTAGGTAGCTTTTTGAGTGTTCAACAACCTAAAGAAAGAGTTAATAAAATTATGGTTAGCTCACATATGTGAGAAAACCATAAGAGTAATTAAGTGAGCTTCTTAAGCTTAATTAATTAATAATTATGAGCTAATTACATTAGGCCCCTTTCATTTCATAGAAGCATTGTTCTTTACTTTTCTATGTGGTTGCATATCATATTAGCTCATAATTATTTAATTAATTATCTTAAGGTGACGTAGGTCAGGGTTAATTACTTGATTTAATCCTTACTTAACTTAACCAATTCATAAAATCAACTTAATTGCTCTTCATTAAATCAAATTAACTCACACACATGGGAATGGGATTAGTACTAGCAAACCTCTTCTACATTTCATAAATCAAATCAAATATGAAATCAAAAATGGCTTTAACAAACTTTGGTTTATTTTAAATAAGCTTGTTTAATGTGACTATCCTTAAGAATTAGTTGGATTGAATGAGATTGTATGCTTGTGTTTCTTTATTTCTTTTCAATCATATTAAATTGTTGTATGTCACTTGTAGTCATGCATTCATTTTTTTCAAAAATTAACTAAGTGAGAAATGATTTCCTTTATGCCAATTTGCATGTGTTGACTTAATTAAGAATATGTGTGGCTATTATCACTATTAAATCTCAAACATATATTTTTTAAAAAAAAAGCTTCTTAACGAATAAGAATATGTGTTGTGACTTTAGGTATATATGTATAAGAAATGCATGTAAATATAAACTTAGTATATGAAGTGAAGTTTCTTTCTTATATTCATATGTTGATTTGCATAAGTATGAATGTTAGCGGGTATATTAATCTGGACATCTCAGGGACGCACAGCTTTAAGCAGCCCTAAGGAGGTTCCTACCTCACTCCCTTGGTGTAGAACAATGGTGACGTACCTACTTGATTTTATTTTTATGCATTTTTAATATTAGAATTTAGATAGAGCTTTAACTCATTTACACAAATAAATCAATTAAATTGAATCCAATTTTTTTATAGTTTTCATTTCTATAGTTGATTCCATATTCATATATATTTAAGAATAATGGGTATATTAATCTGGACATCCTAGAGATGCACGACTTTAAGTAGCCCTAAAGAGGTTCCTACTTCACTCCCTTGATGTGAAATAATGATGTCGTACCTACTTAAAATTATATATATATATATATATATATATATATATATATATATATATATATATATATATATATATATATATATATATATATATATATATATATATGTATGTATGTATATATATTTATTTATTTATTTATTTATTTATTTATTTATTTATTTATTTATTTATTTATTTGTGTGATATAACTAGTGGATGAAAACTTTAATTTAATCAAATCAATTCTACTTTTGCATGATTCTCATTCTTATAGTTGCTTATACATCCATATGTATTTGAGGATAGTAGGTATATTAGTCTGGACATCTCAGGGATGCACGATTTTAAGTAGCCCTAAGGAGGTTCCTACCTCACTCCCTTGGTGTAGAAAAATGGCGACGTACTTGCCTAAAACTCTTATACATTTGTTTGTACATTTGGAAAATGAATGAAAATCCCCTTTTCTATTTAAAAGAAACATGCATTCATACTTTGTTCAAGTGGTTGAATTGATTAATCATATAATTTGAAGTTCTTTCCTTATGTTTTTGTTTAAGAATTTAGATAGAGCTCTAAAATAATATGACAAAATAATTCAACCAAATAAAATACTAATTCTAAATACATTTGCTTACATTCATCATTCAAGTATGCTAAAGTATAAATTGCATGTATAGGTATGTTTAAGACTTAACCATATCCATGTTATATATGATGGAAAGAAGTAAACAAACATGTGATATGGGATAGTAATTCATTCCAATTAATCTTAAAATGCTTTTCTTATTGAATGAGTTTATTTAAGGTGAACATAAACTTGGGATTATTTAAAACATATAATAAGTCATTCACTAAAGAGAATTGTTTAATTAATTGGCTTTAAAAATTACTTAAGGCAGGGATAAAAGAGAGTGATCCTCTCTTTCCTTCTCTTTATAATACTTGGTTATTTTTATGTAGGTCAAATAAAACAAAAGAAACCATTAAATTAAAACTTGCAAATCAATTACACAACTTAAAGTGAAACCACTCTTTAAATTGAATCTTTCTACACTTAGGAGACTATAACTCTAAAGCCTAGTTAGGACTTACCACACAAGCCTTAATATGCACACATTATATTTAGTCACCACTTCTAGCTTTAGGTTAGGATGATGCATGGTTTGATATATGTTTTGTTTTATGATGTATTATTTTAGACAATATGTTAGGGTGTGTGCCTCATAGACTGGATGTTAGGCTGTGATTAGCTTAACCATATTTTCTGCGGGAGATTGTGCTTAAGGGACTGCTGAAAAATAAATATATATGCTCCCTTTGTAGGTTGCTTAAGCCTCTAAGCATAATCCAAGTTAGGATAGGTGGGCTTCGTTACCCATATGTAGGGTGCTAAGTCCAAATTATAAATATAATTGCTTAGGTGGAATGTATGTTTAGCTAACCTATATTTTGCAGGTATAGTTAGATTTACTATTTTTATTTAGATGTAATTTTATAATTAGGAATTAGGATTAGTGTTATGGGGGGATAAGGATGAGCATTGGCTAGAAGGATTTATCCTGGGAGGCCATGTGATGCCTTTGAAGTGGAGCAAATTAAATCAAAATGGAGATATGAAGAAATGAAGGAGACATGAAGAATGAAGATGAAGACCCCCATAGCATGTATTCATCCTTAATTGTAATTATTCTTTTATAATCTAGCTTGT
This sequence comes from Cymbidium sinense, assembly GCA_021442155.1. NCBI lineage: Eukaryota > Viridiplantae > Streptophyta > Magnoliopsida > Asparagales > Orchidaceae > Cymbidium > Cymbidium sinense. The sequence continues at coordinate 130,167,936 of CM038215.1, forward strand.
ATAAGGATAGAGCTCAGCTACCCATTTTTCTTTTTGGGTTGTACGGCGGTACCCGACCACACCAGCCTTTTAGTTTTTTATGCTAGCTTTATAAATTATTTGATGATTTATTTTTATTGCACACTAGAAATTGCATGCCTCTTATAGTTTCTTTCTGTATTGATGTTTTAATGTGTGACCTGGATATGTTTAGGCTCTTAAGAAAAAATAAATCTTTTACCCAACTATAACTCATAATTAAATTTCTAAATAACTCATGACATCACCATAAAGCCTAGGCATTAAATCAAGGTAATTAAAATATTTAACAACCCCTTAGCTGAATGTTGTATGTCTAATATCATACATGCTTCTTCTACCACTCTTATAAAATAAGGGCCCCCGTTCTTGCATGCATGGGAATCGCTTGACCTATGAGAGCAACTCCTACTGACAAGGCTTCACCCTCTTCTTTATTGAATTGGTCCATAACCTACTTCATCATACATTTAGGCATATAAAAATCTTATGGCTAATGTTAAAATAAAGTTTCAAATACAAATAAAATTTGAAAAGATTTGCATTATACTAGGCCATTACTCATACCACTCATGCTCTAGTCTCTTTAAGGAGTGGGTTTAAGGACTGTAGTCTCTTTCTAAATAATAATAACCTAACTATCTTGCAAAACATAAGACTTGGCTACATTATTTTAAAGTGTATGATTAGTTAGCTGGCTACCACTCCAGGCGATTGTAAGCCCAGCAGTCGGGTGGTTTATCCTCTCTTGTGGAGGTAAACCATACCCATCTTCAGTTAGATTTAGGATGTGTTTATGGTTTGTGCAGAAGCTCCCTAGATTTAGGATCCAAGGTAGCTGTTTCCTTTGAGCTACAAGCATAAATTCTCACCTCTTAAGGATTTCCACAATCTTGTGTTATGTGATTATAAGTCCTAATTTTTTAATAAAGTGTAAACTTTAATAAAATCAATCCTCTCAATTTCAAACATGCAAAGCCCAACCATAGGATAAATTAGAATGCTCATCAGGTTTCCTAATATCATGAGCATTCCCTACTCATCTCCCTTTGGCTTTGATAATAAGTCTCTCCTTTTGATCTATCCTGATTGATTTTCTAAATATAGCTAATTTATTGATAGTCCTATATTTGAAATCTTTGGAGAAACAGTTGCCTACTTTAATTGAGAGTATTCCTAAAGAGCTCACATTCCTTGGGATATAATTAACTATGGTGGCTTGCCCCCATGGAGAACTTTAGAACCTAGTTTAAATAAACCCTAATTTATTCATCCATGTAAAGTAGAAGAAAAATCTCTGGTATATCCGAAGACCCATCATGCCTTAGGAGTCCTTATTAGGTGATTAGGCAATCCCACTCAAAGAGGTCACAGCTTAGCATATGCTACAATTTTTCAAGAACCAAATCATATATAAGTTTGAGGTGCCTCAACAAATTATATCTGATAATGGTACTGCATTCAAGAGCACTAAAATTAACACGTTTGCCTAGAGACATAATATAGATTGGAGATATTCTACCATCTATTACCCAAGGAAAAATGGCTTGGCAAAAGCCTTTAATAAAACTCTCATCCAAATATCAAAGAAGACACTCGACGATAACAAGCGATAGTGACAGGAGCAATTAGCTAAGGCCTTGTGGGCTTACTGCACCACAAGCAAAACTCCAACTCAATCTACCCATTTCTCCTTAGTATATGGGTCTGAAGCAGTTCTATCATTAGAAGTCCAACTCCCATCATTAAGGATAGTTGTGGGTAGTAAGATCACCACTGAGTAGAATGCCAAGTTGCGGTTAGAAGAGCATGAAGGTTTGGAGGAGAGATGCCTCTGGACATGCCAAAACCTTGAGTTATACAAAGCCAAAATGATTCAAGCTCATAACAAGTTGATCCGTCTTAGAGCTTTTTAAATAGGATAGCTTGTTTTAGTTCTAAGGAGACTAATTGTTGCCCGTCGAAAGATGGGAGGCAAGTTTGAACACACTTGGGAAGGTCATTTTTCCATAGAGAAGGTCTACCAAGGAAGATCTTACCAACTCATAAATTATAAGGGAGAGCACCCAATGCTTTCAATCAACAAGCTCTACCTAAAAAACTATTATCCATAAATCATGTTTGAAAATAATTATCAATAAAACTTCCTTTCATCTTAAATCTTATCTCTTCTATGTTAAGAAACATCTTCGCTTGCGAATTCGCCATGATGTATTTAGGGTAGGTGTAAGGAACCCAAGTGGCATCCTATCCTGTGTCATCATGACACCAACACAAACCACACACAACCACATATAAAATAAACACATATCTTTTATCTTGGGCTACTTTGATGTGGGATAAATCCCCCTGTGGTACTCACTCATTAGCTGCTCCAGGTTAGGCTGACATGCTACCTTGCTAATGTGTCACCCCAATGGTTACTTGTCTGAAGGAGGTAATTCTACAAGCCTTCTTCCTAACTTGACCATTGCAAACTAATGATCACCTTGTTTATTTGATAGGCCTTACTGTGTAGCCGATAAGCTACCCCATGTTGACTTTGTTTAAGAAGATGTAAGCCTACACGCTTTCTTCTTGAACTAGTCATCATGCACTGACTGGGTCGAGTATATTTGAGGCTTATGATAAGTCACCCAATGGCTCCTTTCCTCCTGACTACTTTAAGTCTGAGTCTAGTCCTTACACGGGACTCCCTGCTTAGTAGTCACCCTAGGTTAGATAGCATTTGTCCCACCAACGGCAGACTATCTCGATGATCATTTCTATCAATAAGGATGTAAGTCTACAAGCCTTCTTCTTAGATTAATCATCGCAATCCGATGGGTACCTTAGGTTGTTCGGTTATCGCTATGCTGACAGCAACCCACCTGGTGGATACACCACTCATGGCAGATGTAAGTCTACAAGCTTTCTCTGGGAGTTGGCCACTGTATACCTATAAGCTTTCTTTTACAAGGTCCTAGATAAAGCCCCTAGCGGCACCTCCCCTGTGGGAACTCTATTTGGATCACATCCTTAGTGACCCTATTTAAACATTACCTGGGTCACTCTCGGATTGGGCAGTCCCCCTTTCCTAGTAGCCACCCCTGTGATTGGAGAATCTGTCTTGCGGATATGCATATTCACTCTTGGTCCAATAAGTCTAAGATAAGACTAGGCTGATATAAGCTCCTTCTCAGTATGGTCCCTCGCAAACCAACAGGGTCAACACAAACATATAAACAAAATAAATATATATTTTTGCATGTGGATTAAAAGGAAACCTACATTTTCCCAAGCATGCATCCTATCTTTAGAATAGTGTTAGCAAAACTCCCTATAGGAATCACCTGACTACTTTTGAGTTAAGATAAGTCCCCGGGTCGGCACTCTCTCAAAAGTCTCCCTTAGGTCGAGTTCAAATTATTGTTCCACCAACAGGTCACCCCGATAGTCATCCTTGCTTTAGAACATATCTATCATGTATTCTCTCCAGCACGACCGTTGCACACCGACGGGCAGTCTTAGGTTGACTTTGATTTATTATGCTATCAACCGGTCACTCTAATGGTTCCTTTTTAGAAGGATTTTAAGTATACAGGCTTTCTTCCTGACTTGACTATTGCACACCAAAAAGAACCTCTTAGGTTGGTTAGCTCGACTTGGCGGCCGATATACTATCCCTTTGGATTTGTAAATTTAAGATAAGACTAGGCTGATATTATCCCCTTCTTAGTGGATCCATCACACACCGATAGGGTTCATCTAAAATAAAATTAATTTTGACTATTTTTGGGTCGACATGAGTCCACAGCGGCATTCACTCAATAGTCACCTTAAGTCGAGTTTGTTTATTATGCTACCAACAGGTCACCCTAGTGATTCCTTATTTAGTAGGATGTAAGTCTATAAGCTTTCCTCCTAACTTGGCCATTGCACACCGAAAGGCAACCCTTAGGTTGAAAAGTTCTACCTCATGGCTGGTAAACTTTCCCTTTGGATTTGTAAATCTAAGATTGGACAAGGCTGATATAACCCCTTCTTAGTGAATCCATCGCACACTAACAGAGTCCATCTAAAATGAAATTAATTTTGACTATTTTTTAGTCAATATGAGTCCACAGCGGCATTCAATCAATAGTCATCTTAGGTCAAGTTTTATTTGTTGTGCTACTAGTAGATCACCCCAGTGATTCCTTATTTAGGAGGATGTATGTCTGCAAGCTTTCTTCCTAACTTGGCCATTGCACACCGAAAGGCAACCCTTAGGTTAGTTAGTCTTACCTCGTGGCTGGTAGACTATCCCTTTGGATTTATAAATCTAAGATAGGACTAGGCTGATATTAGCTCCTTCTTGCTGGATCCATCACACATAGACAGGGTTCATCTAAAATGAAATTAATTTTGACTATTTTTGAGTTGATATGAGTCCATAGCCGCATTCACTCAATAGTCATCCTAAGTCGAGTTTGATTTGTAGTGCTACCAGTAGATCACCCCAGTGGTTACTTGTTTAGGAGGCTGTAAGTCTACAAGCTTTCTCCCTGACTTGACCATTACACACCGAAAGGCACCTCTTAGGTTGGTTGGCTCTACCCCATAGCCAGTAGACTATCCATTTGAATTTATAAATCTAAGATAGGATAAAGCTGATATAGCCCCTTCTTAGTATATCCATCGCACACCGACAGGATCCATCTAAAATGAAATTAATTTTGACTATTTTTGAGTTAGTATAAGTCCACAGTGGCATTCGCTCAATAATCGCCTTAGGTCAATTTGATTTATTGTGCTACCAGCAAATCACTCTAGTGGTTCCTTGTTTAGGAAGATGTAAGTCTACAAGCTTTCTTCTTGACTTAACCATTGCACACCGAAAGGCGACCCTTTAGGTTTGTTAGTCCTACCTCACGGCTGGTAGACTTTCCCTTTGGATTTATAAAGCCGAGATAGGATAAGGCTCATATAGCCCTTCTTAGTGGATCCATCGCACACCGATAGGGTCCATCTTATTAAATCTACCATCCTTCCCCAGTGGAGTCTAAATTAAATCCATTCATTCTTATCCTAAGTGGATACTTCCCTAAATAAACCAAAGAAAATCATAAATTTAATCCATCTTATCCCCAGCGAATTCGAGCTCATATCTCTAGCAGATGTGCCCTAAAAATCAAATCAAATTTTTCCCCTACATGGTGTGAATCATATCCTCTCCCTAGTAGAGCCCCATAAAATCAAATCAAATCAAATCCCTATCCATAGCGTACAATCTGAACCTACTTCCCTAATGGAAGGTTCACATACTTGATCACTTAATGTATTCCTCCTCCCTCCCTTATGCCCTTGGCATAAGTTGAGTTGCATTGCACTAATATGGTGATTCCATCTACCTCTCGAGTTTATGGATAGATCATTTCCATTAGCACTTGCGATCCTTTGGATGTTGTTGATCGTCTCAGTCAATGCCAATATGTGCAGTGTGCCTTGTCAGTTACACCACACCTATTGGGGGCCCTTTTGTTGACCTCTCTTTTCGGATGAGTTCTCAACTTCCTCATCATAGATCTATGACTCTTATAGACACTAAGAGCTCCTTAGTCTTAAGATACTTCTAATGATTAGGTGAACACTTAACCTAAGCTTAGAGACTTAGAAGAGCTAGCTACTGGAATAGGTTGTGCCTTAGGGACTTAGGAAGACTTGCCTACCCTATATCCTAAATCCAATCCAAACTTTTCTTCTCAAACTAAACCTTAAATTCAACTCAAATATAAAATTTAAATCCAAATTCCAACCCAAATGATTGAAACCCATAATCAAATCCAAAATAAAAACCCTTCCTAAGCCCTTCGATATCATCTTATGAACTTAGCATTAACCAAATTCAAATCAATCTTAATTTGTTTGATTTTCTCAAATATCAATTCAATATTTCAATCAAACTATCAAATTCTAATTCAAATTCAACTTCAAATGATTCAATCCCAATGATCAAAACTAAATCCAAACTCAACCAAATTTCCTTCTAAGCCCTTTTGACCTTCCTCCATGAGCTTGGTCAAATTTGTTTCCAAATCTCTCCAAACTTAAATAATTTTCTCATGAATCATTTATATCTTCATTTATATTCTCAAATATAAATGAAATATAAACTCAAATAGCCAAAACCAAATCCAAAATCAAACCAAAATTTAATTTATACCATTTAAGCCAATTACTTGAACTTGGCCAAATCCTTTCCAAATCAAATAAAAACTAATAGATTTTCTCTTAAATCAATCATTCCTTCAATCATCTATCCAAATATAAATAAAATTTATAATCATCAAGCCAAATCAAAATCAACTCAATTCAAACCCAACCTATCCCATTTGACTTGAAATATTCAAATAATCCAAAACTCATTTGAACATAAACCAATTGCAATTAAATTTATATGTCAATCTCAAATCCATATATAAATTTAATTAAATCAAACTCAACTCAAAATCAAGCAAACTAAACCTAATGGCTCACTTGACCTAAAGTGGCCAATTTAACCTACAAGAACCAAAATCCAATTCAATTCAAATCAAAGTGAATTAAGCTAATCCAAACTTCATGTCATGATTGTTGATCATCCTAGGTTAATCAATTATCATGAATTTGGTCAAACCAAGCCAACCTACCCTGTTGACCAAGTCAACCCTTTTAACCTATATGAACCCAAACTAGCCAAATTGCAACCTAAACCAAATTGATTGCAACCAATAGCTTAATTTCATTCCAAATTGATTATTGAACTTGACCAAAGCCATAATTGAACCAAATTTGATCAATTGGTCAACCTAAGCAAACTTAGCCCAAATTGACCTAAAGGATCAAATTGGCCAAAATCTAAATTAAATCCAAATAAAACCAAATTGATTGAAACAAATTAAACCAATATATTCCAAATGATCATTTGAACTTGATCCAATCCTTGGTTTGACCCAATTGGACCAATTGGCAAACCTAACCTGATTTGACCCAATTTGGCCCAAATGGGTCAAATTGACCCAAATTAAACCAAATGAACTCCAAATAATATAAAATGTGATCCAACTCACTTTTGACTCATTTCAAATCTTCTTAAACTAAATCCAATGTCAAATGACCACTTTGCCCTTGGGTCAAGGGCATCCCATGACAAAAGACACTCACCTGAGTGGTCATTTCTCTTCTTTGGCCACTTAGCACTCATCCATTGGTCCATATAGGCACCAAGGACACTGACTAACTTGACTCAAGAGGTAGTTGGGATAGTCATGACTCATGGGGAGGTGAATTCACCTCACCTCTCCTATTGGAACACTTGGTATGAAGGACTTCCACCTCCCATTGCCAGGACACCCATTTGTTCTTCATGGCAGCCACTTCATATGTCTTAGCCAACTAAAATGAGCCACCTAGGATGATTCCCTTCCTTTCCCAACCACCCCAAGCCAAGGACACCCATTTTGAGTCAAAAAATTACAAAATAAGTGAATTTTTGGCCAAAACCAAAGCACAGAAAATAGAGACCCTTATTCTCATTATATTCCCCTCATTTTCATCCCCTAGAGCTCCCAAACCAATCAGCAATTATTTCCACTTGATATTTGAGCAAAAGCAAACAAAATCAAATGGATTCTGACAAGGAAGCAATGGCACTTGGAGATTGCATCGTTCTGAAGTAAAGGCGAAGGTCTAGGCTCATTTCAAGGCCTCTTCCCCACTCAAGAGCATACTCGGATCATCACTACAGCCGAAAACCATTCCCGGTGAGGTAATTTTCAAGAACCATAGCCGGCCTTAGGATTTCTTATTTTGTGATGATTTTCATGCGATTCTAGAAATTTTCTTAGAAAACCCCCTGCATTTTTCATTGTATTTAGTCTCAATGTACAGCCACCGCCCGATCCTGTCTCAATAGGATCAGATGGTCCAAATTTCATGCCAGATCTCCTTTTTCTGCCTGCTGGATCGCACGAATCATCCTGGACCTCTGATCCATGATCAGATGGTCCAGATCAGATTGCATGTTTCACCCATTTTCCTGCCATCTATTGATGCGGCACTGTGCCAGCCAATCGCACGACGCTGCGTGGCACCACACATCCAATCGCGCGGTGCCGCATGGCAGTGTGTTGCCGTATTAGCACTGCACAAGCGCTGACTTTGTTAAGTAGGAAATTAGGGGTTTTCTGGTTTTACAAATTATTTAAAACACATGAAACTTCAAAATTTTATAAAAAAATGAAATACTTAACGAAAAATTGCAAATAAAGGCTCGTTGGATTCATCTTTCCTAGAGGAATCTAATAAATCTAAAATCCTCAAATTTAACTAAATAGTTTGAGCTCATTTTGAGTTTTAGTAAAAATCAAATTTCATTAATTTAACTAAAGATTTATTGATTTGAAGACATTACTTTCTGAAGCTCAAATGGTCTATTTTAATAAAAATAAATTAATGGACTTTATAAAAATCATGAAAATTCATAACAAATCATAAAAACAAATCATTAAAATATAAATAAACACTCATTTTAAAGGTATTGCAGAGGAGAATTTAATAAAATTAATCCCAATTGATTTTGAATAGTAATTAAGGCTTAATTTGGGTTTAATTAAAAACTTGATTAGCTAAATTACTCCCTAATTACCCAAGTAATTAATCTCAAACTTTCTAAGGTTGATTAATGGTATGACCCCTGCCTCCCATAATTTTATTGTGATTTATTATTTGGTTAATTAAGGAAATTACTTATCTTAGCCCTAATTACTTTCTTAATTAATTAGGTGATTAATTAACATTCTAAACAGTAAAGAAACCATTAATTAATCTTGCTAATCATTATGAAATAGTGAATGGGCATGGGGAATGAGATTGGGATCTCTTTCCCATTCTTTTTCCTAAGTTCATTTCACTTGACTTGAAATTAATTAATTTGGGACTAATTAATGGTTTAATTCATTAATTAAAATGGCTTAATTAATCAAATTAAAATCATAATCATTCTAGAACTCATCTAATTAAGTTTCTTGGGTAGATCTTTTGGTGTTTAATAACCTAAAGCTATTTAAGAAAATTATGGCTAACATACATGTGTGGGGAAATCATAAGAGTACTTAATTAAGTTTTTTAATCTAATTAACCACTAATTGTGAGCCAATTGCATTAGGCCATTTATTTCTTAGGATCATTGCTGATTTAAATTCTAATTCATGTGCATATCATGTTGGGTCATAATTAATTGCTTAATTACTTTAAGGTAATATAAGTATGAGTTAATTAATGGATTTAATTCATATCATAACTTAATTAATCCATAAATTTCACCTAATTATCCTTTCATTAAACCAAATTGATTAACCAATATGGAAATGGGTTAGGAGCAGCAAATGATTGAATCTCCTCTTTTCTCCAAATCAAATCAAACATCCAAAAATAACTTAATAAGAAGCTTTGGTTTACTTTAAATGATTGTATTTGATATGATTGTCCTTAGGAATTGGTTGGATTGAATGAAATTATATGCTTGTGTTTCTTTATTTCTTTCCAATCATATTAAAATCTTGAATGCCACTTGATTCATGCATTCATTTCTTTCAAAAAATCAATTAAAAATAAATGATTTCCTTTATGTCAAGTTGCTTATGTTGGCTTAAGTTAAAAATATGTGTGGCTATTATCATTATTAAATCTCAAATATATTTTTAAAAGCTTATTAATAAATAATAATACATGTTGTGATATTAGTTATACATACATAGGAAGTGCATGTGAATATAAGCTTAGTGTATGAAGTGAAGTTCCTTTCTTTCATGCATATGTTGATTCGCATAAGTACGAATGTTAGTGGGTATATTAGTCTGGACATTCCGGGGATGCACGGCTTTAAGTAGTCCCAAGGAGGTTCCTACCTCACTCCTCTGGTGCAAAATAATGCAATGTACCCATTTGATTTCATTCTTATGCATCTTGACATTAGAATTTGGATAGAGCTTTAATCCATTCACACAAATAAATCAATTAAATTAAATACAATTTTTGCATGATTTCCATTCTTATAGTTGTTTGTACACTCATATGTATTTAAGAATAGTGGGTATATCTAGTCTGAATATTCTGGGGATGCATGGCTTTAAGTAGCCCCAAGGAGGTTCCTACCTCACTCCCCTAGTGCAAAATAATGGTGAAGTACTTGCTCAAAACTTTCATACATTTGAATGTGTATTTAGCTAATGAATGAGAATCCTCTTTTTCTATAAAAATCATTCATGCATCTTGCATTTAAGTGTGCCAAAAATATATCATATGCATAGATATATTTAGGACTTAATTATGTGCATGCTACATATAATGGAAAGAAATGAACAAACATGTGCTGTGTGATAGTAATTAACTCCAATTAATCTTAAGATGCCTTTCTTATTGAATGAGATTATTTAAAGTGAATTTAAACCTAGGATTGATTTAAAATTTATAATAAGCCATCACTAAAGAGAATTCATTTAATTAATTTGCTTTAGATGTGGCTTAAGGCAGGGATAAAAGAGAGTGGTCCTCTCTTTTTTTCTCTTTATAACACTTAGTTGTTAAGTGTAAATCAAGTGAAACAAAAGAAAACATTAAGTAAAACTTAAAAATCAATTCAGTCACTTAAGGTGAAACCATCCTTCAAATTAAATCCTCTTTTACTTAGAAAATTATAACAAATACTAGTTAAGGCATACCACACAAGCCTTAATACACACACCTTAGATTAAGTCATCACTTCTAGCTTTAAATTAGGGTCGTGCATGGTTTGATGTATGTTTTATTTTAAGATGTATTATTTTAGACTGGATGTTATGGTGTATATTTTACAAATTAGATGTTAGGCCACAATTAGCCTAATCATATTATCTACAGGGGATTATGCTTAAGGGGCCACTAAAAAATAAATATAAATACCCTCTTTATAGGTTGCTTAAGCCCTTAAGCATAATCCAAGTGAGGATAGGTGAGGTTGGTTACCCATGTGTAGGATACTAAGTCCAAATTATAAATATAATTGCTTAGGTGGATTGTATGTTTAGTTAACCTCTATTTTGCAAGTGTAGTTAGATTTACTCTTTCCATTTAAATGTAATTTTATAGTTAGGAATTAGGATTAGTGTTATGGAAGGATAAGGATGAGCATTGGCTAGAAGGCTCTGTCCTGGGATGCCATGTGATGCCTTGAAGTAAGCCAAATCAAAGAAGCAAAAAGGAAGAAAGAAGACATAAAAATTTGAAGAAGATGAAGACCCCCATAGCATATATTCATCCTTAATTATAATTATTCTTTTGAAATCTGGGTTGTATAAGGGTAGAGCTTATCTACCCATCTTTTCTTTTCGAGTTGTATGATGGTACTTGACCGCACCTACCTTTTATTCTTTTGCATTAGCTATAAAATATTTGATGTTATGTTTAGCTTAGGCATTAGAAATGACATGCCTTTTCAAAGTTTTTTTATGATTGGTGTTTATTGTATGGCCTGGACGCGATTAGGCTCTTAGGGAAAAATAAATCTTTTATCCAACTAGAACTCATAATCAAATTTCTACAACTCATAATCTCACGTAAAGCCTAAGCATTAAATCAAGATAATTAAAATATTTTAGCAACCCCTTAGTTGGATGTTGTATGCTTAATATCATGCATATCATCTTGAATCACTCTTGTAAAATGAGGACCTCCATTCTTATACACATAGGAACTTCTTAACATATGACAGCAACTCCTACTGACAGAGCTTCACCCTCTTCTCTCTTGTTTGACCTATAACTCATTTCAACATGCATTTAGGCATATAAAAATCCGAAAGTATGTGTCAAAATAAAGTGTCATAAATCAAATAAAAGTTAAAAAGTTTTGCATTAGGCTAAGTCATTACTTATACCACTCATGCCCTAGTCTCTTTAGGGAGTGGGTTTAAGGACTTTAGTCTCTTCCTAAATAATAATAACATAACCATCTTGCAAAACATATGACTTGACCACATTGTTTTAAAGCGTAGAAGTAGTTAGTTGGCTGTCACTCCAGGCAGTTATAAGTTCAGTAGTTAGGTGGTTAACCCTCTTTTGTGGAGGTAAACTATATACTCATCTCTGCTTAAATTTAGGTCACGCTTTGGTTCTTTCCAAAGCTCCCTAGATTTAGAATCTGAGGTAGCTATTTTCTTCAGGCTACTAGCATAAATCCTCACCTCTTAGGTATTTCTGCAATCTTGTATTATGAGATTATAAGTCATAACTTTTTAATAAAATTTCAACTCAAATATATAATTCTCTTCAATTTCAAACATATAAAGCCCAACCATAGGATAGATTGGAATGCTCACTAAGTTTCCTAGTATCATGAGCATTCCCTACTCATCTCTATTTGGATTCGATAATAAGTCTCTCTTTTTTTATTTATCCTGATTGATTTCTCAAACATAGCCAATTTATTGATAGTACTATTTTTGAAATCTTTGGAGATAATAATTGCCTACTTTAATCGAGAGTATTCTTAAGGAACTCACCTTCCTTATGATGTAGCCCCCATAGGAACTTTAAAACCCGATTTAAATAAACCCTACTTAATTCATCCAAGTAAAGTAGGGGAAAAATCTATGATATATTCGAAGATCCATCATGCCTTAGGAGTCCTTATTAAGTGATTAGGTCCATTATAGGGTGGTGATTTCTATCTTTTGAGATAGTGCACAATTTCTTGATGTCATACTCAATCACCTCAATTACACCCTCAAATCTACGTGGTATCCCCCATACACATAAATTGAAAATAAACAATACATATGTAGGTAAGTCATATGATTTTACAAGATTAGTTAGGTTGTTATTATTTAAAAAATAGACTAAAGTCCTTAAACTCACTCCCTAAGATACTAGAGCATGAGTGGTATGAATAATGACTTAGTCTAATATAAATATTTTCAATTTTTATTTGATTTAACACTTCATTTTGACCGAGGCTATAGGATTTCTTATGCCTAAATGTATGATGAAAATGGATTATTGGCTAAATCAACAAGAAAGATGTGTTTTCCACCATAGAGGAGACCCTCAAAGGTCAAGTCTTCCCCTATCGTGCAAGGATGGAAACCCTCTCTTAGCAAGAGTGAAGCAACATGAATGCATAATGTGAGATATACAATATTCAGCTAAGAGATTACTAAATATTGTAATTATCTTGATTTAATACGTAGACTTTTATTGTGAGATTATGAGTTATTTAAAACTTTAGTTATGAGTTGTAGTTTGATAGAAAATTTATTTTTTTTCCTAAGAGCCTAATCGCATCCAGGCCATACAACAAACACCAATCATAAAGAAACTATGAAAAGGCATGCTATTTCTATTGTGCAATTAAACATAACACCAATCAATTTTCTAAATCTAACGCAAAAGAATAAAAGGTCGGTGCGATCTAGTACCACCGTACAATTCGAAAAAAAAAATGGGTAGTCGAGCTCTACCCTTATATAACCCAGAATATGAAAGAATAATTATAATTTATAAATGAATAAATGTTATGGGTGGGTCTTCTTTTCTTCATTCTTCTTGACTTTATTCTTTATGTCTTTACTTCCTTTGATTTGGATGTGCTTGTTTCAAAGGCATCACAGGGCCTCCCAGGACAAAGCTATATAGTCACTTCTCATCCAAATCCCCCATAACACTAATCATAGTTCCTACAAAACAATCTCATTGTACCTACAAAATAAGTGTTAGCTGAACATACATACAATCCTAAACAGTTATATATATAATTTGGACTTTGCACTCTGCACATGAGTAACCAAGCGCACATGTCCTAACTTGGATTGTGCTTAGGGGAACTTACAAAAGAGAACATTTATATTTATTTTAAGCACCCCTTTAGTTTAATCCCCTACAAAAAAAGATGATTAGGCTAATCACACTCTACCATCCAGTCTACGAAACATATACCCTAACATCTAGTCTAAAATATTACATCACAAAATAATGCATACATCATACCATGCATCATCCTAACATAAAGCTAGAAGTGATGACTTAGTTCTAATGTGTGAGTTAAGATTTATGTGGTATGTCCTAACTAGGAATTAAGGTTATGATTTTCTAAATGTGAAAGGATTTAATCATAAGTGATTGATTTAACTTTAAGTGGTTTAATTGATTTGAGAATTTTACTTAGTATTTTCTTTTGTTTATTTGACCTACACTTAGCAACTAAGTGTTATAAAGAGAAGAAAAGAGAGGATTGCTCTCTTTCATCCCTACCTTAAGTCATTTCTAAAGTATATTTATTAGCTCAATTTTTCTTTAGTGAATGGCTTATTACACATTTTGAATTAATCTTAAGTTTAGGTTTGCTTTAAATAATTCCATTCAATATCAAAGGCATCTTAAGATTAATTTGATTGAATTACTATCACATGACATATGTTCAAGCATTCCTTTCCATCACATGTAACATGTATATGATATTAAATCCTAAGTATACCTACACATGCAATATATTTCCTTTAGCACACCTTAAATAAAAGATGTATATGTGTATTTTGTAAAAAAACAAAATGGATTTTCACTCAATAGGTAAATACTCATTCATGTGTATAAAAGTTTTAAGCAAGTACTTTGCCATTGTTATTAGAAGAGAGAGCTAAAGACCTCCTTGGGGCTTCTTAAAGCCTCACATCCCCGAAATGTCTAGACTAGATATACCAGCTATTCTTGAATACACATGAATATACAAATGACTACAAGAATGGAAAATCATGCAAAAGTTGTATTTCTTTCAATTGAATTACTTATACATGTGAGGTAAATTTTAATCTAAATTCTAACATATAAATACATAGGAATGAATTCAAATAAATGTTGTACCCTTTTTAAATGGGCTATACACTTGTTAACATTCAAACCTTATGTAAATCCATATAAACTAAAGAAAGAGAACTCCATATCACATGTTCTAAACCATAGACACATGCAAGCTTATAGACATTTATAACTATTATCACTCCAAACATTATAGTTGACTTATAAACTTTTGAAAATAACTTTGATTTAATAGTGATAATAGTCACACATATTATAAATTTAATTCAACACATGCAAGCTTAACATAAGGAAAATTCATTTGATTTAATTAATTTTGCAAAAGATGAATGCATTAATCAAATGAAATACAACATTTAATATGATTGGAAAGGAGTAATAAGACATGAAACACATATTTCATTCAATCAAACTAATTTCTAAGGACAACCATCTCAAATAGAAGAATTTAAAGAAAGCCAACATTTTTTTAATGTCACTTTTAATTTCATATTTGAATTAATTTAAGGAAAGAGAGAAAGAGGTTTTCTAATCCTAATCCCATCCCATGTTTGTAAGTTAATTTGATTTAATGAGAAGGGTAATTACATTGATTTTATGGATTAATTAGGTTAAGGTAGGAATTAAATTAATTAATTAACCCTTACCAATATTACCTTAAAGTAATTAACTAAGTAATTATGACCCAATGTAATATGCAAATGAATGAAAAGTAAATTAGCAATGGCCCTATGAAATGAATGGACCTAATGCAATTGGCTCACAATTAATGGTTAATTAAGCTTAAGAAACTTGCTTAATTACTTTTATATTTTTCCCACACATATGAAAAAATCATAATTTCATTAAATCTCTTTAGGGTATTGAACACCTAAAGATCTACCTATGAATTAATTAGGTCTTGATGTGTTTTAAACATTAATTAAACTAATTAAGTAATTAATTAATTCATTAATCCTTGATTAATTTCTCTTGAAAAAGTGAATGAAACTTAGGGAAAAGATTAGGAGAGAAGCTCCAATCCAATTCCCTAAGCCTCCTCACTGTTAAGTAGACATAAATGAAACAATTAATTAAGAAAGTTACTGTTCATACACTTAATTATCATTTGATTAAATTAAGAAGGTGATTAGGGCTTAATCAATCAATTTTTCTAATTATTTAACTAATAAATCCCAATAAAAATAGGGGAGGCAGAGGTCATCCCCCTAAGTAATCCCAAAAATTTTGAGATTAATTAGTAAATTAATTAAGAATTAATTATGGTAATTAAATTTTTAACTAAACTTTAATTAAGGCTAAATTACTATTCAAAATCAATTAAGAATAATTTTAATAGATTCTCCTCTAAAATATATTTAAAATAAGCCATTATTTGTATTTTTTTTTTGGATTTTTCTATAATTAGTTATGAATTACGAAAGTTCTAGCCTTAAAAACTAATTAATTAATCTAATTAAGCCTTAATCTCATCGGAACCATGTGGCGCACTGACGCAACACACTTTCCACATGGCACCGTGGGATTGAATATTTAAGTAGTCAGATCTGCGGTTGACTCAGCTCACGGTGGGATGTGGAATTGATCTCCACCATTCAATCTCGGATCGGATGACATACCCGCGGATAATAACGGCTTGAATCAATGGATCTATTATGATCTGATCAGAGCTTTCCATTCTAATCACATGGAATGGACGGCCCATGATCTCTCTTCCTAGGAGCACGAATGACAGAGCCCGTCCACCATGGATCGCTCGATCCGAGCTCACCTAAGCTCGGATTCATTCCACAACAACCCCACACCTTTCGATGAGGGATCCACGAAGATCCAATAATTAGGATCGGCTCACATGTAAATTTTCTTCAAAAAGCTCCAGCCCATTTTAAGCTAAAGCTCAATTTCATGGAAAATACCTCATCGGCAGTTCGCATGCTTGAGGAAGCTTCATCTAGTAGAGACGAAGCCCTGTTGAGTGGCAATTGAGTTGATTCCAAGTGGATTGCTCTGTTGGCCAAGAACGGAGCTTTGAATGTTCAGCTTTGATTGAAGTCTGCCCTCCGGTTGATTTGGAGCTCGGGAAATGGCTTGGGTAGCTTTAACGACATGTGTGGAAGGTGTGTGTGAGAGCAATTGAGTTTTGGCTAAGAAATGGAGAAGTTGGAATCAGAGGTGAGTTCCCCTATTTTAGCTTCACACAGGAAGAGAAAATCTGAAGTGTGGAGGGATTGGAATCGCTTGAGAGCTTCTAGGGAGTTTCATTTCTCTCTTGGGAGCTCAGACAAAGCGAATGGTTTGATTTTCTATGAGAATTGAGAGGGTATACCCCTCAATTGGCTGAGGTGGATAGATGAGATTGTTTCCCCAATTACGGTCAGCCAGTCACCATCACAGCGTCAGAGGGGTCACAATCAAGTCCACATAGCACATCATGAGTGGAGGAAGCAATGGAACATGGCTCAAGGCTTGATGTGGGTTGATGGCTTCACCCTTTGTCCATGGGTTCTTAGTTTGGGAGGGAGGGAAGTTAGCTCACCTCCCTTTGGTCCATGGAAAGCCTAGCTCACTTAGGGTGGGCTAAGTAGCTTAGGTGATGCCCCATTTGGGTGTTTGATGGCTGCCAAAGAAGATAGGAAAGTGGACTTTGCCAATTTTGGCAAAATCTCTCATGGGGAGGCATATCCAAGGGAGATTTGCCTTGGGTTTGGCTCCAATTAGGTTTGGGCTGACCTAGGATGGGTTTAGGTCGGGTTAGGTCAAGTTGCAAGGTCTCATGATTTAATTTCATGGGTTTTGGCTCAATTTGGTCAAATGGGTTGATTTAGGTCATCTTGGGTTAGGTTAACTAATTGGTCAAATTAGGTTAAACCAAGACTTGGGTTAGGTTCAAATGATGATTTGAAGTATTTTAGTTCAAGTTGTTTCAATCAATTTATCCTAGGTTTGATTTTAGCTCATTTGGATTCATATAGACCAAATGGGTCAAGTTGACCAAATTGGCCAAATTGTCTTGGATTGGGTGTTGGTTCGAGTTTGATTGGTTAATTAAAAATAATTGTAGGCTTTGGCTTAAATTAATTTGAATTTATTTTGGATTTTGGCTAATCAAACCCTTTATGTCAATTTAGGCTATATTTGTCAATTGGGCTAGGTTAGGTCTAATTGATTAAATTGGAGCTTTGGTCAAGTTCAACAATAAATTTGGAATGAACTTGAGCCATTGGTTACAATCAATTTGGGTTGGATCATGATTTGGCTCATTTTGGCCTTTTAGGTCAATTTGGGTCAACTTGGGTCAAATGGCCAATTGGGTTTAGTTTGGCTCAATTGATGGTCAAGCCATGTTCAATCATTGGCTATGAGCTAGTGTGAATCAAATGTTTCAATCAATTTGGTGTATGGTGAGTTTTGTCTAATTTGGGTTTCATATGGGCTAAGGGTTGACTAGGTCAAATAACCAAGTTGACTTGGTTTTACCCAATTCAAGGCAATTTATCATCCTAGGGTGATCAATGATTATGGTATGAGGTTTGGATGGGCTTAGTTCAATCCAATTTGGTTTTGGAACTTGGTTCATATGAGTTTTACCATTTTGGGTCAAGTGAACCTAAGTGGGTCAATTGGCTTGGTTTTGGCTTGATTTAAGTTTGGTTGGATTTATGTATGAGCCTAGGATTGAAATGTAAATCCAACTGCAATCAATTTAGAGTTCAATAGGTTTTAGTTCATTTAGAATTCTCAAGCCAAAAGGGCTAAGTTGGGATAATCTTGGGTTGATTTCAATTTGTCTTGATGAATGTAAGTTTCATTTAAATTTGAATAGATGATTGAAGGAATGATTGATTCAAGAGAAAATCCATTGATTTTGGCTTGATTTAGGTTGGTTTTGGCCAAGTTCAAGGAATTTTCTTAAAGGGTTTGAATTAGGTTTTGATTTTTTTTTTTTTTTTTGGCTATTTGAGTTTATATTTCATTTATATTTATGAATATAAATGAAGATATACATGACTTATGAGAAAATCACTTAAGTTTGGAGTGATTTAGAAGCAAATTTTACTAAGCTCATGGAGGTAGGTCAAAAGGGCTTAGAAGGAAATTTATTTAGTTTGATTTAGTTTTGATCATGGGTATGTGGGTTTCATTTATATTTGTAAATATAAATGATGGAATAATTGATTTATAAGAAAATCAATTGAATTTTGGTTGATTTAAATGGGATTTGGTTAAGGTCATGGAGGTAGGTCCATATGGCATAGAAGGAAATTTGATTGGATTTGGATTTAGTTTGATTTGGTTTTGGTTATTTGAGTTTATATTTCATTTATATTTGTGAATATAAATAAAGATATAAATGATTTAAGAGGAGATCGATCAAGTTTGGATTGAATTGGGTGGAGATTTGGCTAAGTCCATGGAATTCAATCATAAGGCTTAAGGAGGATTTGGGAGTTTAAATTTGATTTTGGGTTTCAATCATTTGTAATTAAGTTTGGACTTGAATTTGATAAATGATTGAGGGATTGAATTGATCTTGGAGAAAATCAATTGAATTTAGATTGATTTGAATTTGGTTAAGGCTAAGTCCATAAGATAAAATCATAGAGATTAGGAAGGATTTTGATTTTGGATTTGATCATGGGATTGATTGTGAATTTTAGAAATTTGATTTTGAATTTGGAATTTGAATTTGGAGTTTGATTTGAATTAGATTTGAGGTTTGGTTTGAGAAGGTAAACATAGGTTGGGTTTAGGCCACAAGATAGGCAAGTCTCCCTAAATCCCTTGGGCATAACCTACCCCTATGACTAACCCTTCTAACTCTCTAGACTCAGGTTAAGTGTTCACATAATCACTAGAAGTGTCTTAAGACTAAGAAGCTCTTAGTGTCTATAAGAGTCCTAGATCTATGTTGAGGAGGTTGAGAGCTCACTCTAAAAGTGAGGTCAACACACATAGATAAGCCAAGAAGTCTCGCTAATAAAAGCACAATAACTATCATGGATTTTTTTTTTTTAAAGATCACTAGCCAATTACAATTGAAGTAGTACAAGAGTTGAAAAAACTTCAATGAATATAAAGGCCATAATTTAAGGTGTCCGCGAGAAAAAAAAAATTAAATTGTAAGGTATTAATAGTAAGTCTTAAGTGATTTGTGTATGTGTTAACAAAGATGGTTTGTAGCAAACAAAATGTTGAGATGGATGACGATGAGATACTAAAGAGAAATAACAAGTTGGTGACGGAGAGTGAAATTTTCATACTCACAAAAAGTCCTAGCAACTAACATAGTTAGAATGAGATTGGATCAAGGCTCACAATCATTCATTATTGATTGGCTGAGTAGTTACAACCTATATTATTTTTAATTAAGATGTAGGTTATAAGAGGTCAATACAACACATAGGCTATGAAAATAAAATTGGTTGTCAAGATCTTTCATGTGAAGCTATTTCTTAAGTTATTTGATAAGTGTGATGATGACTCAAATGTTATTTTTTAGCAGTAAGATATTATCAATATAAATAAGAGTATGCTTTAGAACATCTTTGTAGTTGTATAAAAATAATAATCGATTGAAATTACTAAACCTCTAAGTCAAAATATTTAAAATGATTAGTGAGCATTGCAAACTGTTATTGAGATGAGTTGATGACTATTGGAGGTCTAAAACAAGAGTGAAATAGTGAGGATCCTTGAACTCCATAAGATGCATAATATAAATAATTTCATTTATATGTCCCTAGAGAAAGGCATTGGAAACATCCAAATAAGGTATGGGCTAGATGTGAGAGAAATTTGAAGGAAGGTGTTATTGGTCATTATTTTGGATATTGAATTGAAAAATTTTTATATAATTTAGATCATGCTTCTACTTGTAGCCTTGATTAATAATTCTTGCTTTATATCTTGCAATACTTCCATCAGAGTTATGTTTAGTCCAATAAGTCCACTTGTTGTCTAAAGGGTTTTCGGTAAGACAATGATGGACTAGAATACATGTTCTTAGCTTACTAAGTTTCTAACTTGGTAAACATGGCATATTGCAATTGTTATCCTTGAAAAAAAAATATCAAATAGCAATCATGACAATAAGAGTCATTATGGGGGAGAGATTGAAAATAGATTTTAGTTTGAATCTTCATGTCTTCAAGCAAGTTAACATGGGTGGTCTTGGGGATATTTTTTGGTAGAAAAATTAGATATAGTAGGTGTCCACTAAGTAAATGGATCCAAGAGTAATTTCAATGATAGAGAGGTATGAAGAGAAGAAATGTTATGGGGTAAAATATTAGCTTATTGGACTAAGGTACTGAGTAGATATGAGTAGTGTGGCGGAGGCGTATATACTATACTTGAAGATTGATGAGGTATAAGACGGAGGGTGAAGTTGATGTTAAAGTCAAAGTGGAAATCAAATAATATGTACCAAAGTTGAAAAATAATTGACGCATTGATACAAGAGAAGGTGTTGTATATGAGCATGTCTTTGTAAATAAGAACATCCTCATTAAATAAAACATGGTGAGAAATATAATCTCAACCACTATTAAGATTAAAACACTTATAATATTTTAAGAGGTAGTATTGCACAATACATATTTTATGGAGCACAAAGAGAACTTATCATCATAATATGAATGAAGCCATATAGAACATTAACAAGTAAATAATCTAAGATGCAAATTTTCAAAACTTGTGTTGAAGAAGAGCTCAAATAAAGATGAATTTTGAGTTGTGGGAGAAGGAATATGATTAATGAGATAGATCACCATTAGGAATATGTCTAGCCAAAATAAGTAAGCAGGCACATATTATTTCTTTAAGCATTGTTGTGAATTGTTATTTCAACTAGAGGGGTTGTAAATATGTGCCCAAGATTAACATATTTTTAAATCATGTCACTCTATTTGTCTTTCGCTTTCTTTCATTTTCTTTCTCCTTCATTTTCAAACTTTATCAGCGTTAACATGCTTTCCAATTAACTAAAGTGTAAGGGTTTATACAAATGTTCTCATTAGATTGGAAACTACTACTTATTGGGGGGTTCACCATAAGATTTCAACTAGATCTCGTGATCAATTGATGGATTATTTACCCCTTTAACTAGACTCGATGTCCTTAGTCCTGCTAGAAGCACCTTTCTAGATAAAATATTTTATTTCTTTTTAAAGCAAATCTATTGATCTCATTAAGTAAGTTTTATGATCATCTTTGTTTCTTCGACTTGGTCATGGGATATGAGATGCAATTTTCTTTTTCTTTTTTTCAAGAAGAGAGGCTTTACTCACTTAGACCAATGTATTCTCTTTTCAAAGAAATAGAGTGGCATTCAAGATTGAATACACTCAACTCAAAAAATAAGATATATATATATATATATATATATATATATATATATATATATATATATATATATATATATATATATATATATATATATGTGTGTGTGTGTGTGTGTGTGTGTGTGTGTGTGTGTGTGTGTAAAGTGAATAGCGTGTAGAGAAAGGATCAATTAATCAAAGGTAGATCTCCCTAATGAGAAAGTTGATAAAGAGTTTTTTTCATACAAGTTTTAGAACTTTCATTTGACAAGCTGACATGAAGATTTATGAATCTTATGCAAGTGATCACATGTTAACAACCTATCTTTCATAAAGTAATGAATACTAGCTTAAGATTTGAACAATTAGTCTCCTTCACGGGCTCTTTCTTACTGGTCTAACTTCACTAATGAGAAGCTTAGCTCCTTTTCCTAGTCCAATTTAGGAATTAGCCACTATGCTAATTTGCTTGTTAGGTATTTTTTTCTTGCATAAGATATTTAGAATGTGATAATTTTTGCACTTAGCTCTCTCATTTTTCTATAGCATATATAGATGAGTTTATTGGCGAATAATGATGTAAGTGGAGAGAAGTTGGAGAGATTTGTTTATGTATCAATGTATCAAATATTACCATTAATCTAAGGAGTTTATATTAGTAATTGAAAATATTTTTTATAATTTTTTTGAAATGAATGAATATGATTATATTTTTATATTTTATAAACATTGAAAATACACAATAATAATGTGTAAAGTTACTAATAAAAAGACAATATTTGTATCCTTATAATGACAAGGAGGATGGACCTCATACATGTAAATAGATGAGTTTTAGAGAGGACTAAATTATTAGAAGTGATATTGGAAATTGTAGATAACGACAACATATAGACATTTTATTGAAATTAAATGATATTTATTCACAAGAATATTTACATATAATATAATTGCTTTTAAATATAGTAAAAGTAATGGAAAAATAGTGACGATTGAGTTGTCAATGTTAGATATTTTGGATGGATTGAGTGGAGAGTAAGAAAATAATATCTAATGAAAGTATATTGGAATGAACAATGCAAAGCCCTTGGCGGCGTAAACCTTTAAGAAGTGATTTCTTAATTCTTTATGAGGTAGTTTTAAGAATTGAAGGAAATAGAACAGGCACTATCCTTTGGTGAGACTTTGGATAAAGAGGGGTTATAGGAGATGTTATAAACACGAAAAATTTTAGAAAAAAGAAGCTCGATGATGGCAATTAGTTAGATCTAAATTGCATAATTTGAAGGTTATGACCATTTCCTATAATCACTTTTTGCTAGCAATTATAGACTCGAGGTTTATTAAAATGGCTTAGGTTTAAGATTAGATGGGTTGTGGTTTTAGTGTCTAAAAAGTATGGTGTTGGAGAAAGTAGAGGAGCTAGTGATAAGAGCATGTGAGGATCGTGGTAGCTTGATGTAAATAAGATTTTATTGAAGACAAAATTTTATTATAATATGATTTAGTTAGCCACAAATCTATTAAAGTAAAAGAGTTGAAGAAGCTTTATAATATGTGAACTACTATAAGAACATGCAACAAACCTAAGCATTATAGTTTTAATGGCAACCTAAGAAAGAAGAGTTATGGGTGTAAGTGAGCTAAGCTAGCTTGAATTCAGCTTAATAATGAGCTCAAGAGTTGAGCTTATCGCCACAGCTCGAGCTGGCTTTTGATTTCGACATCGATGATAAATGAATATATATATATATATATATATATATATATATATATATATATATATTGAATGTAGAAAGTTGTCGGGTTTTCAAAATAAGTAAAAAAACTGCCCATTTTTTAAAAGAATCAAATAAAATTGCTCTATTTTAAATAAAAAAGCAAAAAGCTTCCTACAATAAAAAGAAGCTAAAAAGGTTGTCAGTCTCTATTTCTTATAATTTAATAAATGTCACATTTTTTTTCTTCCCTATTCTCTCTTGCTAACTTCTCTTGTTGGCAGTGTCATTTTGTCGAGCTGTTGCCAGAGGAAAACTATGTCGTGTTGAGTCGTCGAGTCGAACTCGAACTCATAAAATGAGCTTGACTCAATCTCAAACTCAAGTTTGAGCATTGCCTTTGGCCAACAAGTCGAGCATGAGTTCGCAGTGACACAAGTTCAACTCGACTCATTTACACCCCTAAGAAGAGTTAGTGAGAATATATTCATGAGAGATAAAGAATTTGAGATTTTAATTTTTGTGATGTAAATGAGAGTAAATATCTTAGATGCTAAAGAGTTTGAGATGCTTCATATAACTATTTTGAAAGCTTAATAGAAGAAAGCTAGATAGGTCATTACGTTTATAGAATATGATGCCTTCAGAATCTAATGGTGTGTCAAAAGTAGTGATGACTTCGACCTTGACTTTGATGATGGGTAGATTTTAGGTCATCATTTGATGCTTTATAGATATAGTATAAAGTTCATTATTCAATTGGATGTTGGGTGAACTATTTGTAGATTGCAAATGAATCTCAATTATACATAGTAATGATAAGAACGTACATTAAAAGAGAATGATAGAAGATGAAACTGAGAGCAGCCACAACATGCTAATTAATGAGCTACTAGGTGTTGTAATATAAATCAAGAATGATTGAGCCATCTTCTTGGAGTAGGCATTTTAATGAACACTATGATAATAATAGAGAGCATAAGATAAATGATGGGCATCATTAGTAAGAAATATGTACTAGTAACACAATAGGTGATGAAAACAACTATTTCTTCTGTTACAAAGCAACATAAAAATAAGTTATTTTTTGCTTGCATTAATAATTTTATGAAAAACTTTGGTTTATAATGCAAATAGATATGCAAATGTAATCTTCTATCCTCCATGTGTTTTATCCCACTTAAGAAACCTCACAATCTATGTATCTTTCTGGAAGCCTACAATGAAAGTTAAACTGTTGTTACATGTCTTAAATGTTGTTGATTTTAATATGATAATGTCAAAAATATCACTTATCAGTCTCTATCATATCAAATCTTAGCGTTAGTCTTCTTGATCTTTAACTGAATTATACATCTAATGGCATAATAATGATGATTCTCGAAGAGCCATCATATGATAGAAATAAAAAAAATTCATTTAAAACTATTTTGTTCAATTATTCTATGAAAACTCTTGTCCATTTATTAATTCATGGAGGAATGCTAATGGCGTTAAAGAATTGGTTGGGTTTCTCCTCTGCATGGTAGGGATATAAAACACACTAACTTTACCAAGTTTTTTATTTGATTTATGATTATCGTTGAATTTAAGTAATAAATAAATAAATAAAAAGCAATATTTGCCGATAATTTCAGATATTTTTCGTAAAAAAAAATCGGCAAAATTATAGTATTGAAGCATGTTGCTGCCGTCGGATAGCCGAAAATACAGCGGGTCCCACATCCATACAAGTTGGAAGGGGGATGGAGGACTGTTCGTGGACAAGGCGGCTTACGTGATTCGGTCAAATTTATGCTTGGACTTTTCTAATCGTACACGTACGGCTATGGCTAATGGCCGGCTCAAAGGGCTTTTCAAGGAGCTCTTTATCTTTGATTGGGTCCTCAACCTGAGTTAACCCTATTAAAATAATTTAAATATTTTTTAAAAAATTCACTTTTAAATTCAATTTATTCTTAATTTATTAATTATAAATTATATTTATTTAATTATATTTAAAGTGATAATTATTCAACTTTCTATCTATGTTATATATCTCTCAAAATAATTTTTTAAAATAAATATTACTAATTAAATAAAAAATATCAAATTATGGTATCATATAACCAGTATAATAAATTATTCTCAGTTTTGCTCGATTGATTACGAACTGGTTTTCCGCCGCGGGGAGCTCAGCCGCCCATTTTCCGACGCGGTCCTCTCCCTCAAAACTTCCCGCCCACGGTTGGCGTAAGCCACGCATTGCGTCTTGTCCAAGTAATCGAAAGGAACTTTTTTTTCCGGACCACTTTCCGCGATGTTTGGCGATTTCCTCCCATCCAGCGGCGTTGGAAGTCAACATTAGCTTTCGGCGGCGATTCCGGCTCCATTTTCGTTCGAGGAAAATTCCTTTTTCTACATTTTTGTGCACTTCCGTCGTTCTTCGTAAACACGATAAATCACTTTTTTATCGGTTTATAAATTAATAGAGTATGCGTGTCTTGGGGTTAGAGTTGTATGGTTAGACTTTTGTTTGGGATTTGATTTATAGGTTTGTGTTGGCGTTGCAGTTTAGGTATTAAGTAGCCAATAGCAATATTATTTAGGGTGTCGATTAATATAAATTTATGATTATTCATATAGCTTGTTTTGCAAAAATGAATAGAGACTTTGTTTTGCTGATTTTTTTTATATGAAGGAGTATCGATGAGTTCGATTAAGTTATGAGGTGAAATAGTCCAGGTTAAGGTTCGTCGATCCTCAGACCACTACTACTTGAGGCGTATTTATGTAAGTCACGATATAAGTATCTAAATTCAATATTTATGTAAGTCTTAATTTTACATCTTTTTTTCGTGTAGGTGGAGCAACGCGACTTGGGACATCTTTTTCATACGGCGATGTGGATGAGCACCACTTACGGGGATCGTCGATAGGTATGGCTGCTATCGGAGACGGATGGCGTGTATACGTGACACATATTACAGTCGGTTTTCTAAAGGGTGTCGCACCATGGCGAAGCGGGTCATCTACGAATCGGGTCCATCATCGTCTTTGATCTAGGTCATTCTACTTGGCGATGTGTATTTGTGCGTCTGTACTACGTTTCTTTTTATCTATTTTATTTATTGTTCAAATTGGGATGCAAATACTGATATCATGTTATTATATTTCATATGCACTTTCTTTGAACTACTTGAATCAAACTAAATTGGTGTTCTACCCAACTCTTTTGCCTGTTGTTTTGTGTAGTATGGCATTCAAACGGTTTAACTTACAAACATGTAATAAAATAAATTTATTTTAAAGTTTGTCACTATACAAATGAATCGAGGTGTAAATTAAGTAAGAAAGGTAATAAGTGACTTTATTACAAAAAGGCACAATATTAAAGATTAACTTCAAATCAATCAATGTACTAATCTCTGAAGTCACTAAAACATAAATCTAAATATAGAAGATACAGATACATATGTGATTACTAATATTTATGTTAAAATCATATAATAATATTAGAAGTAATGCAAATCAAAATTATAAATATACTTTGCACAATAAGAATTATTTTTGACTTAATATCATACTTATATCCCAAGCTTTGTAAATCAATGATACTTAGTTTAAAAAAAATATCACGTTGCCCACTTGGTCTCGCTTCGGTAAGCCCTAATTGGCGTGGACTCATTCAACGTGTACCACGCGTCATATCCGATGGTAGCCAATCGCTGATGGTGGCGGCTATTTTGAAATTTTTTTTAACCATACTTAATTACCTAATTAGCAATCTAATGATACTTATTTTAAAAAAATTGCCTTTCTCAATATTTCCTAGGTTGCTCACATTCAACTCATTTACAAATTAATTGCTCTAACATATATATAGCCCCAAGCGTCACAGGTCTGTGCATCGCTAAACATGACGCGACAACGTTTGTTTACTGCGGCAATGCCGCTTTCAGCTTCGCTTCCGATTCTAAAACCCCATTTTCTAATCGAAGGCCTTCGACCGCATTCCACTTTTTATCCTCGTGGATTGCCCTTGCCTTAAACCCGTGACCCTGAAATTTTTGATCATCTCCTAGCTGCCTTTTTTTACGCCGTCTTTCGTCGCTCAAGCAAGTGTGTTCTACCCGTCATCTTCACTTTTTTACGGGAGGGTTTCTTGTTTGGTTGTGATTGGCTTGTTGTTTTGTTGATTTTATGTGTTGGTGGTTGGTCTTGTGTCTTTGTCGGCTGTTTTTTTTGGGGTTTGGAGGGAGTGTTGTTCTTGGCTCTGGTCCTCTGGATTGTTGTTGTTGGTTTGTGGCCTACTATAGGCTGGTGCTTCTTTATTTTCTTGTTGGCTAGGTGATTGCCCTGTAGTGGCCTCTTTGAGTTTTTTGTTGTGTCTATTCCTTTTTGGTTTTGGCTGGTTGTCTTTTGTGCTTTAGTGGTTTCTTAGCTAGTTGATTTGGCTTAGTGTCTTTTGCTCTTTGCTAGTGCTCATGCTTGTGATCTTTGGTTATTAGTTTGGCTTTGAGTGTTGTTTTTTTTTTTTTTATAACTCGTTTACTTGGTCTAGTGTTGTTGTTCTTTTATTTTAGTGCTTGGGCTTGTTATTTTTTCTGATTGTTGGTGGTGGTTCGTCTCTAGTTGGTTGTGCAAGCCCTGTGTCCTGTTGTGTGGTATCTGGTCTTGGTGCTTAGCGGTTGTTTCTCTCTGGTGGGTGTTTTGGTTGTAATGACATTGATGTTTTTCTTTCTATCTTTAGGGCTGGTGGCATTTTATGTGATTGTAATCCTTCTTTTTTAAGTTTGGATGCTCACATATGATGTTGCTCCTTGGGATGAATTTTTACTGAGCTTGAGCATTTTTTTTTTCTTATTTTCTTTTAATGTCTCTTCATATACTTGCTTATTTTCTTTTTGAGCTTCTTTCAGGTATTTTTACAGAGTGGAGCCTTGTAGTGGTTTTGATCTTTTCTCATGAGGGGATTAGTGTTGTTGCTTATTTTCACATTTATTTATTTATTTTTGTAATTCAGGTTTATTATTATTTCGTATCTGAATATTTTAATCTTTTCCTGAATAACTACATATGATTAAACTAAGTTTTTTGATAGAATAAATGCTTGGCAAAGAACTTCCGCACCAACTTCGTAGTTTAGCTTAAACCATTGCAACTATCTGAAACGGGCTCATAGTTTGAAACTTATAATGTACTAGTTTAGATGTTTAATATATTGAGATAAAATTTATCATATTTGTTTCTTAGTTACAAGTTTCAATTGAATTTAAATTTACTTTAAATAATGATTCTTAACCTAAATAAATAAATAAATAGTAATGAAAAAAATAAATACTAATGAGCTGAGATAGAACATAAGAATATCAAATATAAATAAAAAATTGAACTATGCTCAAAGATAATTTCATTCGTCTATATATGTTTATTTTATACCCGTACAATTGACGCATTCACATCACGTGCAGCCGTGCTTAGTTGAATAACAAGTGTCCAGTCCTCTATTTTCACGAGTATATCTTATATAGCCAATATCAGATAAATTAAAAACAATAATATTAAATTTAATTTGTTTAAATCACTTGTGGTTATAGACATAATAAGATTTTCTTTTTCTTATTAGATCTTTTATTTCTGTTGAAAAAAATCCATTGAAAATCTATAACACAATTAAAAAAACTCCCTCATTATTGTAGGATACATTTTATGAAAATTATAATAATATAACATATATGCTATAGATGATGTTATTATTGTGGGCCCAATGGCCAAGACATCTTTGCTAAACATTAATAATAATAATAATAATAATAATAATAATAATAATAATAATTGATATATTCCTCTAAAATTTATAAATAAAACACAAATCTCAAATTAATGCATATATACAATCAAATTAAGCTCGGTGAGATGAGTTTAATACTTGAAGCGGGTCAATCAACGAATGAGCTCAAATTAAGCTCAAAGGCTACATATGAAAACTTCGAGTCACTAACTAGATGATCAAATGACTTACAAATTTGACGTGCTTATAATTGAATCGAGTGGCTCGACGAGACGAATTCAACGAACCTAAGATCACTCAAATCGCAGAACGTTTGGATAGTCAAATCACCAAAAAACTATCTATGATCAAATGGATTGATATACCGTCCGATGTAGTGTTTTGAGATTTTGGCTATAATGATTAAAATGTCTCTCTCAAAATTCTATAAATAGGATCTCATTATTGTCATGAAGAAAAAAAAAGAATTTAGAATATCTTGTCCATTATCGCTTATTATCATTATCTACCCCAAAAGTCAATTATTGTCATATAGTTGTTGTAACCTAATTATGAAATTCTCATTATCAAGATTTCTCACATACAACCTTGTAATCTCGTTATCGGAAAAATTCAAACTTTGTACTCCAAAGTTGATATATAGTGAAGCATCTTTCTTTGTAGCACAGTTTTGCCCTCTTCAGATTTTTTACATAAAATTATGGGTTTAGTATTCTCTTTATTTATCTGTGTGTTAGATTTATATAAAGTTAAGGCTTGAAGGTTTATTCTACCACTACAAGTTTTCTGGCACGCAATAATAATAATAATAATAATAATAATAATAATAATAATAATAATAATAATAACAAAAACAATAACAACAACAATAATAATTATAATTATACATTACTTTAAAAACTTAATTTCCATTAATCCTAAAATCCACAGTTTTGTGTTTATTGTAATGTAATATATATTTATCTTATTCAAAGCATTCATTTTGCATCCTGTTAATAAAATATGATTATCATTTTTGAAACTCATCTTCTTAATGATAATGATGATAAGTGATTTCAAATTAGAAGGCTGTGCAATCACATTTAATCCATATCAGCTAGGTATAATATTTTTTTCAAACATCAATAATAATATTTTAAATAAAATTAAATAAAAATATAGTTTTTTATATACAAAAGTTTATTGATCAATTTTTTATAATTTATATGTTTAATGATATATATATATATATATATATATATATATATATATAATTAATGTATACATATGATAAGAATATTAAATAAATAACTAGATAAGAAGTTTTAAAACTTTTCATATTAATATTTAAATTTCATTAAATAATTTAAATAATATTTAATAAATTATGCTTATTTTTATTAAATTTATAAATCAAATTATGTATATCAATAAAGTTAATTATTTAAAATTTTAATATTGAATGCATTGTTTGATTAAAAATTAAATTTTATGATTAAAAAATTAATGAATAAAGTTAAATAAAATCTTAAAATTTAGATCATATTAATATTCCATCAAAACATAATAAAAAATAAATAAATTTGAATCGGCAAGTTAGAAAAAAGGGTGTGAACCCCCCATTCCTAAAAAAGAAAAAAAAAAAGTAAAGGGAAATGTTTAAAAATCAGGACCCTTTAGTTTTTACTTTGATTCCTTTTCAAGGTTATTAACTTTGTTCGGTTTCATTTTATTTTTATCTCGAAAACGTTTTTGAATTTCGAGTCCTTCCTCCTCTGCAGATCGGGGGTTTTCTTATCGATAATCCTAGCCGATGTGCTACGATAAATACCTGTGATTTGCTTCTTTAAGGGTTTTCTGATCCTCGTTCCAGTTGAAAAAATCAAGCTGTAAGTTGTTTGTTATTTTGGTTTGCTTTGTTTGATTGCCATAGGATATTTTCTTTTGATGTTTATATGGCAAACCTTGGGTATCCCATTGATGACTTAGCTGCTGCTGGATGTTAGGATTTCCTTTTTTTTTATATCTCGATTTATTTTCTTCCCTTCTCTGGTTCTTGGTTACAGAATCAAATGAATTTTGGGTTATGGATTGTTTAATTGTGCTAACTATTCAGATAGGAGTTTGGTTTGATAAGAGAAATCATTTTGATTCGCTCATGGAGTGGAGGTGGAGGAAAGAGTTTAGGATGGGAGTACAGGTGAAACATTCTTCGCTTTTTGCATACTAGTTGACAACAATTAATACTAAGAACTAGATAAGGGCATGCATATGAAACATTTTTTCATTAATTTTATATGCTAAGCTAACTACCTTAGCAAGAAAAAGACAGGAGAATGAAACTGCAAATATGTTCCCTTGGTTTTATTAGATGGGGGAAAAAGCATGTTATGCATTTATTCTGTTGTCTGCTTTTTAAATTAAATTGCCTAGGGCCTGAATTCATTTGTTTTAGGTAGATTAGTTGGATGTGTTTACTCTGCAAATATTTCTAATCTGTGTAAATTGAAAATTTCTCACCTGAGTTAAAACAGAATGTACTAGTTTTTTTAAAATTTGCATCTTTGTTTGAATGGATTTTGCATTGCTAACTATATGTATTTTTTATTTGATAAACAATTCTTTACTTTACTTGATAAGCACTTTATGCCTTACAAATTACATAAATTCTTGCTCTTTGACAATATACCCCATGTTTGTCTGATCATGATGATCAAATCATCATATCACCCTGAATTGAGTTTAGCAAAATTTCTGACTTAAAAAGAAACTAAAGTCTTGCCAAGTTGAAGTCACCCAAAGTAAGGTCACATCTCACCTTGCCTATAGAAGGCTCTACTCTTCTCCAGGATTCAACATACTGAAGTCACCAACGCACCTAAACTTCGCTCAAAAAGATCTTGACAACTTGTTCAAGAGCACTTTCGTGTCAATTAGGTGTTCTCACTAGAACTTAGGGTTCTTACAAACAAGATCATGTAACTTCCAAGCAACTCAACCAAATGGAAGATTGTTTGATAAGGATGATTTGGGCGATCTTCTAGCAATTCCTTCGTGCCTCTGTTCACATTGCGTTTCTTTGAGAGCATGAATCTATTGACACATTGTCGTCAACATAGTCTCAGAGCCATCTCCGTTAGATATTGACAAAACCATCTCCTAAACGTAAGTTTCATTAGAATGCCTTTTCCTCATTGGCCCATGAAGCATCGATCTAAGATTTCTAATCATTTTAATGGAATTCTTAGAGGCTTAGCCTCTTCACAAATTAAAAATACGCCATCTTGATTTTTATGGAGGAAATTTGAATCTAGTGTACTATTTTTTTCATAGCATTAATGATTTGCTAAATTCATCGACTCTCCGAGGTATGATGTAAGAGCTGGGCGAGTTACTTTCGCAACTTTGTAGTTCATTTTCAACATTAAATGTTTGATGTCTATGATTTTGTGGCAATTTTTGCTCAAGCCACATTAACATATGGTCTCCAAGAAGATTCTTTTAGATACACATTTGACTTGTAGTAACTGAGAATATTAGTTGAGTTGAAGTTAGCTACATAATAATTGGGATAAATTGCATGTGAAGCCGCAATGTCATCGCTAACAACATTAGCAATAGTGGGCAAAACATCATTATTTCCACCTTGATGGGTGAGATCAGTGTCTGGTAACTAATAAGATTACGTAGTGGGAGAGGTTTTCTTGACCTGAGCGATATTTGACTTTTAGTCTCTAAGTTTCATTCATGGAGATCATGGGAAAAATCCACAATAAAGAGTAATTTTAAGATTACGTAGTGGGAGAGGTTATCTTGACACGGCGATATTCAAGGATTTGTTTGGGATTTGTAGCTTTTAGAAAGTTGATTGTAAAAGCTTTGTAAATCAGTTTTGCTGTTGTGTACAAATAATTTTTATTGAAAAATTCAAAAGTAGTTTCTAACAACTTCGCACTAACGACTTTCTTAAATCAATTTTCATAAAATTTTCGGCAAAAATACAAACGCTCTTTCTTTTACGAAAAAAAAAGTGAAGTATCCCAAATGCACCCTTAGTCTCTAAGTTTCATTCATGGAGATCATGGGCACAATCCACGATAAAGAGTAATTTGGATGACAATCACTAATGCAACATGTCTTTATGCTCAAGGTTTCATGAAACAAAGCATTTTGTGTTTCATAAAGATCATAGGCATGATAAGAAGGATTGCCACTACTCTGCAACTTTGTTGAAGAACTTATTCTCACTAGGAAGTTAAATGAATTCATTATTGTTGAACTTGAATGTCATATTTGGAAGTTGTTAAAAAAAACTAAAGGCGTGATTGTGTTGCCAAGTACTTTTGCAAAGGTAATCAATAGTTCAATGCCATGATCAGCTTCATAATTGTTGATGCCCCAACAACCTGCAATGCCAAATTTGATCATTTGCCCCTTAATAATTTGAAAGAAGTAGCTTCGACCTACTATGTGGCAATTAAATTTCCTATTGGTGGGTGCTCTGTCATTGTCTACCAGAACTTCTTGTAGTTTCTAGCATATTACTTGAAGGTAGTAGGGAGCATGTATTAGAGATAAGTTGTTTCTAGCTCTCCAAAGCAATCAAAGAAATCATCATCTCTTAAGATGACCCAACTCGCACACCTTGGGTTAACTCCTTACACTCTTTAAACAAATACTCAAGTTTTTTTCATGTTATTTCAAAGATGTTGAGAGTCGACATAAATGTGCCTGCCACCCTATCAACATTGACAAGTTAGCCTAGACAATTATGCAAAAAAAGTTCATGAAGTCATTTTGACTATGGTTCATTACAAAGTCGAGAAGCTATTGTATATTAGCTTTATCGAATAACCACAATACCCATATTGGATCTCTAATTTTGTAATGGTGCAAAAATAAAATGGGAAGCGAAAAATGTGCTAAATATGACTTACCCAAAGGACAATTAACCTCTCCTATGGATAGTTGTGCTTTTTGACTTGAAAGTCAATTACTCGGTATTGAGCTTTCTTGATACCTTTTTAAGCTATCATTAAATAAAGATGTATTCCACGATTGTGTGAAGATAGCCTTTATCATTAGTGATAGATTATAGTTGTACAAACTAAAAAATACCAAAGGGACTTACCATCAAATGATGGAATGCATTTTCAGTAATTAGAAAGGACAAAAAATTGAAGTATTCATCGATTATTTACTCATCAAAAGTAAATCCCCATCATAGCATGTCTTAGATCTTCTAAAGATTTTTGTAACTCTCAAGAGATATAATAACATCACAAACTCACAATTATCTAAAGTGCACTTTTTGAGCATGTTTGAAAAAAATCTCTAGGCATCTTACTTTTGAAGGCGTCAAAATGAATCCAAATATAGTTAAAGCAATTCAAAAGATCTTCCCTCCAAATATGATGAAAGAAATCAAGTAAAGCTCATTCTCTTGAAGTGTCGAGAATTCAAACCTCCGTGTGATAAGAAGAAATCAAAAGATGAATTGTAGAGTACTACATTTGGAATATTTGAGAAAATAAATTTTCTTTGGGAACCTTAATCTTCATGGAGTAGATTTGACAATTTGGTAGTTGGTTATCGATAAACTTGGTTTTACATGGGATGATCAATAGATCATCATAGTGCAAGTTTGTTCTAACTCCGACCAATTGTAAACTCACAGTGGCAAAGATGTACAAGGCATGAGACAAAATGAAAATGTGTAGGAAGTGCCCCTTTGGAAAATTTTGTAATATACAAATTAATGTTGAGAATACAAAACAAAGTTCTTGAACATCGAGTCTTATTCTTTTCTTGTTATTTGCAAAAGAAACATTTTAGAGATTATGTGAACTCTGAAATTTGAATGAATTAAGATTACTAACAAAATTCATCCTATACAACTCGAAGAACTTGTCCCATTGAATTCAATTTTTTTTTGAAATAATTCAATCTTGAAGTCAGCATTTGATTTTTCTACTTGAAGTCGACTAATCTTCCAAGTTGGAAATTTAACATGTTGACTACTTTGATTAAAATAAATTTTTTTAAGTGTATGCTTAATAACTTAAGCAAGAGCTAGACTAACTTAAGTAAGAGGCTGGAGCGGTTTCTGTTTAGGGTCAAGTTAAAAAACTTCGAGACTATTCTTTGTAGGAGAGCTACATTTCCTATATAAACAAGCATTCTATAGTTAGTGAATTTTTCATAACTTTTAACTTAAAGCATGAGCTTTGTCAAGGAAAAATAAATATGATGAACTTGAGAAAATAATATTACATATTTGAAGTGCTCAACTGATAATTTGTTCAGACATTGACATTATGTCAACACATTATTCTTGAAAGTGTTATACACGTTAGTCAATAGCACACCGTACTTGCCCTGAGATTGCACTTGTTATTTTGTTGGCATGCATTTTATTTTTGTTTTGAATTCTTAATATCTAATGGAGTAGAAGTCAAAGCCTTAGAACTTGAACTCCGTTTGTTGACAAGATTGATGATGAGAGAGAGAGTGAGAAGTCCATTTTAAGTGGCACTTCTTAGAGATGGTAATCCTTATAAAGATTTGCTTTGGTATAAGGTGAGGCTCATTCAAATCATTGATTTATCTAAAAAGATGCATAAAGGATAAATGATTGAGTGAGATTTCAGGCGACATTTAAATGTATACTACTTGATATATTCAAAATTCAAAACAGGAGTTATTCTAATATTTAGCTAAATTTTTAAAAGAACACTATTGGAGAATTCATTTCTATAATTTTGTTTTGGCAAAGACATTACAAGAGCAAAAATATAGCAGTAAGAGCTAAAGGTTGAACTCAACTACTTTTAATTTTAAATAAAATTTAGTATACTACTTTGATCTTCTTTATTTTCATTATCACTCAAATAGTAACTAAAGAATAAAAAATTATCAAGATATCATAGAATAAACTAATATCATTCCATCTATGTTAAGGAAGTTGACCATTACAAAAAATTTTAGATGAAATAGGATACCTTGTTCATATTTGTTAGAAGATTGGATGGCATATTCTTTTGATTGGATGAAGTTGTTATTATACTAGATTCTGATGTTATTGATTATTAATCCTTTTCAACTCTAAGGCACTTCGCTAAGTTCTTGAACTCAATTATACTTCTCTTGTAAAACTTATTCTACTTCTTGGAGGTTTACAATTCGGTTAATTGTGATTGAGATTTCAAATTATTTATTGGAACCAACAATTTGGAAATTTTCTCATTTGAAATAGCCAATCTTGTTGAACAAATTATAGATTTTTGCAAGCCTTATATCCTTAGATAACAATGATTACAATATATGACCCTTTTTCAACTAAGTTCTCATTTAATGCTAGAGACACTGTTTCAATATCTTCACTTTTTATTTTCTTGTCGTTGGTTGATCAATTAAATATTTTAATTTTCTTCTTGAATGTCCTGAACTCCTTTGATTTTTTGTAGAGCATGTAACACAATTTCTTATGGCAGTGAGTTGTCAAAAATGCGCTTGTCAACTAAATGTGTGTGTTGGCATTGCTGCTATCTGAAGATCACTAACATCAAATTTAGCGATATGCTTGTGAAGAAAAACTCAAGCAAATTATGGGACTAAGATCGTAAGTTGCTTTTGTCAACTAAAATCTTGACAATATTGTCTATGTTATAATTAGTTTGCACCCTTTAAAAAAATTTTATTCTTATAGAAAGAAGAAATTGTCTTGCCTTTAAATAAGAAGAGTGAAATTTATAGATAAGATGTAAATATTTCTTTCTTTTATTATGACACCACTATCTTTGTCACCACGATTTCATGTAAAATAGTACCAATTGATGAAGACGGTATTGTCTTTCCTCCCAAAGTAGTAAGTACAACATGATGAATATTTGAAGTCACCAACATAATAGGATTAGTGGATGACTTCATCAAAGATCAGTAATAGTAGTTTGGCTCAAGAGTCTCACTTCAACAATTCTTCCTCCTTAAAGATTCTTCTTTAGAGGGAATCTTTCCCATTCATTGGGTTCATTAAGAAAAACATTGATAGTTTAGCAATTTTATCACTTAATGGCTAATATCAGCTTTTTCAGGAACATTTGCTAGAATGACCTTATCTAAAAACATAAATAAAAGGTTAGAAATAATTCAAATTTAAAAAAAAAAAAAAAAGTTTCATGTGAAGTGAATCTTGATCATTTTTTCAACCACGTGGTGTTGACTTTCTATACATTATTTTTCATCTCCAAAAATTAGGCATAGTCAGTCATAGAGAGTACATGTGGTGCTAATTTACACTTCAAAATGTTTATCCACCTCATTGTAACTTTCCATCCCTTTTCACAAGCAAAAAAAAAAATTTTTTATTCTTTCACTTTATTCTCAAGGCTATGAATCTTGATATAATTGGAAGAAAATTAAACACATCTATGTTTGAACTCATTTATTGGTGAACATATACTTGAAGAAGTCCACACTCCACCTCGTCTTATGCTCTTGAAGAAATGTAATGAGGAGGACTATGCTAGCAAGGAATTCAACATAATCTTAGAAGTGATAAGAGAATGATTGAACTAACGTACTCATTCACTCATTTGAGTCAAGTTAATTAAGCCATCTTTGATATTGAAATGGGTTCAACAAGCTGCTAGTCTTAAAATATCTTGGTGCTTGCTAAAGTTGAAGTTGCCCAGAGAAGGTTCTACTCATCTCTAGACTTCAACACAGTGGAGTCACCAACTCACCTAAATTGCTCTCATGAAGATTTTGACTACTTATTCAAGAGTTCTTATTAGAATTCACCCAGGGATCTCACTAGATGAATTCACCTTGGGAATCCATACCCTAGAAGGCACTCTCAATTGGGAACTTGTTGAAAGTCGTCCAATTCACAACTATCAGCTAACTAGATTTGTTCATCCACAACATGCTTGATAAAGATTTTCTTTATAATTTTTTTTTTATTTAGTCTCTAAAATTGACCTAAACCTTAAACCTATCAATAAGGGGTCAGACGTTGAACTCCGTATATGATCATGTCACATCAATCTATCACTTATACTGAAAGTAAATAAGCTCTTAGAGCTTCTC
This sequence comes from Cymbidium sinense, assembly GCA_021442155.1. Lineage (NCBI taxonomy): Eukaryota > Viridiplantae > Streptophyta > Magnoliopsida > Asparagales > Orchidaceae > Cymbidium > Cymbidium sinense. The sequence goes on from CM038215.1 coordinate 130,206,682, forward strand.
TCTCTATTCTTTTTGTCATATGCTCAAACCATGATTGATAGTGAGATGCTGGTATAACCTAAAACAAATTTGGATCCAACAAACAAGGGTAGCAAGAAGCAAAGCAATTTCTGCAGGAATTTCAATGTTATTCAGAGGACTTCGAGGAGTATATATTTATTTTTTTGTTCTGCAGGTATGGAAATTGTTGATGAGAGAGTATCATGTTGCAGTGCTTAGAGGGATTTAAACACTTTTTTGCTGTGCTATTGAAGTGCTGTGATCTTGATCTGCAAAAGCAGACCAAGGGCCTAGAAGATCCTGAGCTTCTATCAAGAGAGACCGTGTGTATGTTGCATAACAAACCTCTGGATTCTAATTTACATAGAGATAATAATAGACTAATTGTGAAGAAAGAAGCTTATCTTTTTTTTAAGAAGTTACAAATATTGAATAGAGTCTCTAGGCAATGCTATCTTATGCTAGTTTCTTTTTTGTGTTTTTCGCAGTCAGTGTAAGTGAAATAGAAGCACTTTATGAGCTCTTTAAAAAGATTAGCAGTGCTGTTATTGATGATGGATTGATCAACAAGGTAATAATCTTGCTTTAATATAAAATATTTATGTCGTTACTACTGCATTGTGGATCTGTGTTAAGTGGCTTTGTTTACATTCTTAAATTACGCTGGTTCAAATGAAAAAACATGAAATGCATATTCTCAGTTTAATGTTGTGTTATTAGCACTTGTTAAATGGCATATTTTTTGACATGTAGGATAAACGATAACATAAAGGAGAAACATTATCTTTAATTAAAGAGTCTCTGTAATGCCTTATTTTTAATCTTATCATGGCTAAAATCTAGTTTGTTTTGTTGCAGGAAGAGTTTCAACTGGCACTTTTCAAAACCATCAAAAAAGAGAGTTTGTTTGCTGATCGGGTATTTTCAAAATTTTATGGCTAGTTGAATTTATGCTACAAGCACATCAATAATTGTATGAGTGACTGAAAGTGGTCATTAATTTTTTTTTTAAATTTTTTTAGGTTTTTTGCATTGTGATTGAATTTCATAATTCAGTGGGTGAGCTTGGCATGGTATTTTGTCCCAATGATTTTATGAAAATAATGAGTTTGAGTTGTTGCGGTGGTTTGTCTCAATTGTTTTATCTGGAGATCACGGTTTGTGTTGTATAAATAACCTCCTTTTAAATGTAGTGATATGGCTGCACAGATTTACTTCTCTTAGACCCCATTCGTGGGAGCTTTATATGTTAAGATGACCTTTTTTTCTCCATTCTATAGCTTGATTGACTGTCTGAAGTAATATCACAGCAGCCGCTAACTTAATGCCATCCCACTATCTTGTGCGTTAGTGAAACTCAACGTGACAGAGCGGTAGATTGTGCTGGAGCTTTCAACCGGGAATATTTTTCTTTTTCATCCTTTCTATAACATAATAGTCTTTGTTTCCTTTTCTTTTTGTGTGGCATATTTCATTGATCATCCATATAATATTTCATTTTTCTCTAAATTACATCTTAATCTAGATGATCAATGCTTATTGTTTCTGATGATTTTTTTTTTTTTTTTTGTTGAAATGAGTTTGACTTGATTTCTCAAATTTCAAAATGTCAATTGCCCTAGTGTTTGTAAGTTACCTAGACATTAGATATAACTGTATCTGTATGATTTCTGGGACAAGTCATGGCAGTAAGCCAGTAATAACATTGGTAATCAATATTTATAGCGTTAGTCATATTATAATGTGCAGAAAGCTTAACTAGAGGGTTTCATGGTTATTCCTTAACCATTTTATAACTCTTTCCACAATTTTGGCGTTTTCACTTTTGTCTTGATGGGATAATGTTAATTTTGCTATATGATAACTCCATTCTAAGAGTGACCACTGTCTTCAACTTTGATTTTCTATTTGAATTCATTATAGATAGCAAAATAGTGCAGGTGGACAAATTTGGCCTTCAGAATGTACTGGAACCTTGATTGACTTGATGGAAACTGATTATTAAGCATTCATATGTTTGACAATTCTGATGTATATACATGCATACATGCGTTAATATATAAAATGTGTGTTTGTAGGCTTTTGTTACATGCCTTCTGGGTGGTGGGTTTTGTGGTTATTGCATGCATGTGTATGGGCCTCTATGTAAGTTCCATGATTGGACACAATATTTGTTATGATACAAAGCTCTCAGTTGGCTTAGATTAAATTGGCCTGCTTAGCAAGTTTTTTACCCTCAATCTACGTGGTTCTCTTGGGTGAGGTAAGTCTTGATTATTAGCAAGGATCCTTAGGCCAAACTTAGAAATGTTAGTTATGTGACTATTCGTATTATGGTATGTTGGTGGACCTGGAATGATGAACCTATAGGATCTTAATCTGATTTATCATTATCACCCCACCTTCCGCATCATTTCCTTTTGGGGTGATATTTCTTCCCAAACATATTGCCATTGGTTAAACCAAATAGATTGCCTTCAGAACATAGCAGTTAATATAGAGCATTGCAATATTCTTTAATTGGGAGTGCTCTTTTGTGATTGAGAGATGTAGTTGATTATGGGGGATTGCGCCCATGGAAAAATCTCCAACTAGGAATATAGAGTCTTAAAATGAGGTCAAAAATTTTGACAAAGTGCTTTTTGTACGACATAATCTATATTTTTAAAAATCATTCTAAATACCCACGCAAACTTTGAAGCCAGGTAAGCTTTGTAGATCTAATAATATGTTATATCTTTGATATGTCTTTGTAATGTTGTTAGTTTCTATAACATAAAATCCATGGAGGCAATTTAATTTATAGTTGACTATTGAATTTCATTATTTTGATAGGCCTTGGAAATAGCCATCCAGTTCAACCTTATATGGATGAAAATTGAGAAGAGAGAGAATGTTAAGTGGATGTTCAAATGATGAGATTTTATAAAACTTTTTGAGGAAGCAAAAAAATATTTGCTTTTGTTATAGATAAGTGGATGTCTATTGTGTTCTATTAAATGTCATATTCTTATTTCATTCTACTAAAATAAGGTCATTTTTTATACTTCTGAGCTAAGTCTTGTAGGTCTATCTCTACTTTTCTTAACATAGGCCGAATTTAATACATCTATTATCCTAATTAGGTCATCGGACGGTTGACGTTTTATGTGATCAAACCATCTGAGGCAATTCCCTCTTATCTTATCTGCCACTGTAACTGCTCTAACCTTTTCACGTATATGTTCATTTCATATTTTGTCTCTAAATGTAACGCCACTCATCCACCTGAGCATCCTTATCTCTACAACACTTAATTTAATTTTATATTTCTCTTTTACAGGCTAATATTCTACACCATAAAGCATTGTAGGTCTCAGCATCATCTTATAAAATTTTCTCTTAAGTTTAAGCAGTATTTTTCTATCACACAATAGGCTCGATGCATCCCTTCACATCAACCATCCAATTTGAATTCTACCAATGACATCCCCATCTATTTCACCATCACTTTGAACAATAAACTCATATATAAAAAAATATTTACTCTTTTTAATGAGTTGATCACCGTTTGTCACAAACCCACCATTAGCTCTACTACACTTGATGTATTTGGTTTTAGATCTTTTCAAACAAAAGCCTTTAGACTTTTAGATTGACCTCCATAATTCAAGTTTTTCTTGAACTTTCTCTAGTCTTATTAACAAGATGAATATCAGTACCAAAAAGCATACACCTAGGTACATCCTCTTGTAAATGTTTAGTAAGAACATTCATGATTAAGACGAAAAGATACGGGCTTAAAGCCAATCCTTGATGTAATCCAACTAAAATAGAAAAATATATAGTCAATTCTCCTTATGTTTGAATACAAGTAATACTTTAGTATATATTATCCTTAATGAGTTGAGTATATGCAATATTAACTCATTTCTTTTCTAGAACTCTCCAAAGCACTTCTTTTGGTACTTCATCATATGCTTTCTCTAAATTAACAAATATCATATATGGATCATCTTTACTCTCTTTATACTTCTACTTCAAATCTTCCAACAAATGTATAGTATCCATAGTAAACCTACCCTGCATGAATCTAAAATAGTTATGAGAAACTTTTGTATCACATCGTAATTTATGCTCAATTATTCTTTCTCATAATCTTAATGCATGATATATTAATTTAATTCCTCTATAATCTGCGCACTCTTGTGCGCTACCTTTATTCTTAAAATAAGAAGTAACAAACTCTTTCTCCACTCATTTGTTATCTATTTATTCTTTAAAATGATATTAAAAAATTTTGTGAGCTAAAAAATACCTTGATCTCCTAAGTATTTTACACTTCTATTAAATTATCAATAGGTCCTATTACTTTATCATACTTTATTTTCTTTATAGTATATCCAACTTCGGATTTATTAATACAACAATAAAAAGAAATTCTTTATTTTTATTTTAGGATACTAAGGTTGTTAAAGTCAATCATATTCTCACAAATTTTATTAAAAAATTTGTCGAAATATCTCATCCATCTATGTTGAATATTCTATTCTAAGAAAAATCATTTTTTGATCTTCATCTTGAATGCACTTTGTTTGAACTAAATCTTTACTTCTATTTTTTTTATTTGACTAATTTATACATGTATTGTTCGCCCTTAGTATCTAATTTATTTTATAAATCAGTAAATATTAATTTTTTTGCATCACATATTACTTTCTTAGAATTGCTATGAGCCATTTTATATCTTTTTTAATTCTTCGAGCTTTTACATCTAAATTAATTTTTATAATAAATTTTTTTCTTTTTGACCTTTTTTTGCACAGTTTGACTCCATCAACTATTTTTACTAATAAGAGTTCTTTCTCTTGATTCTATAAGCGTATTTTTTATAACTTACTTAATATCACTTGCTATTTTTTTTACATAATTTTAGTTTTTACATGAACATTCCAAAGTCTATAATCTTATAGTTCACTCTTAAATTTTTTTTATTTGCGTTTTTAAAGTACTTTCATCTAATCTTTTGGATAATATTTCATTTTATTTTTCATTTCAAACTTTCATCCTAAAATCAAAAATTAGTTGTTGATGTTAGGTACTTAATAACTCGAAACGACCTTAAATTCTTTACAATCTAAACGATATATTTTTCTTATAAGAAAATAATTAAATATTATTAAGTTTATTCTTGTTTGCTCCTCTCTTTTCTTAAATAAAATATTAGCAATTATGTAATCATAAGCTAAAATAAAATTCAATATTATCTTATCTTTTTCATTACTCACTCAACACCTATAACTATCATAAATACTTTTAATTTTTGGTGCATTTATATACATAACACATAATTCTTATATATTTACATATCTAACACCTAAACATAGATATTTACATATATATAACACCTAAATCTTTATTATTATAATAAAATAGTACTTTTCTTAATTTTTTGAAGCAAAATTCACCTTTTGAAGCATAAGAAAGGTGGTATATTTGTAAATATCAAATTTTAGATGTTTGATATGTAAATGCATAAGATATGTGTGCTATGTATGTAAAATTCTTTTAATTTTTTTATCACTCTATCAACATGTCTATTTAAATCTTCTCCAATAAATATTTTTTCTTCAAGAGGTATTTTTGATATTAATTATTTTAGTTCATTCCAAAATCTTTCTTTTGAACGTCCATCCATTCTTTACTTGAAGAGTATAAACACTTATATTATTTTATTAATCTTAGCATCAACAACAATCTTTAAAGTAATAAATTTATTTTCAATTCTATTAATTTTCATAATATTATTCTTTAAACCCTTATCTATATCACTTCTAGTAAGATTTCTACTTAAATACCAATGTTTAATACCTCAACAATCAATTTTTTTGTCTTTTTTCTAACTCATTTAGTTTCTTGAATACTTAAGATAATTATATTTCTTTGAACCATAATATTTATTAATTCCATTAATTTATCCATAAGAGTATCCATATTTTAAGTTTCTATTTTAATTCTAGTTTCATGGACTAGCTTCTTTGCCTACATTTGTTTATAATGCATGAATCATTGTTTATTTTACACCGCATCAATATAAGACACTTTATCAGATGGTCATACAACGCATCTCTTCTAGGGAACATTTTAGTATTTACACAATGTATTAAAAGATTCTTGTCATGATTTCATCGGTAAGTTTTACACTGGCTGCCAATTATCTAATGCAACCCTCCACTTTTCTCATCCCAGGCTTGGGACCCGGCAATGACAATATTTTTATGATTCAATGCGAAATATTTATTTTATCTGGGTACTTAATATGCCATAGAAATAGTTTACACGGCTATGCGTATTAAAGGACTTATACAAGAGTCATGGTGCAATGATTGAGTCGAAACAGAGTTGTGTCTGATGTCATCTCCTAATAATTATTGTACTTAACCACAAAGCTCTTTCTTTTAAAGCAGGAAATATCAACAGATCTTTTCCAAAATGCTACATGTCTGATATAACTCTTTAAAATTTATAAAAAACAGAGTCAAATGAGTCAAATTAAAAGCTACATATAAAAACTTCAAATCCGAGATGATCAAATGACTTAAATGGCTTATAATGAATCGAGTCACGGTAAGAATAACGAAACAAGAGATCAAATCGAAGGTTATTTGAATGGTCAAATCACCAAAAAATTATCTATGATCAAATGAATCGATATAAACCATTCGATTGAGTGTTTTTGGATTTTGGCTACAATGATCAAAATGCCCCCCTCATAATCTTATAAATTACATTCTCAAGTGGGGAGAGAGCTAAGCAACTTGGGAGAAACTGGGAGAGTTAAGAAGTTAAGTTCATTACGTCGCCGATTAGCCATTGTCGACACCGCCACAACAACCATGACCAACTACTACGATTTGTAATCTGATTCTAATTCGTTGTCGATTTTTCACATATAATTTTGTAATCTCGTTATCGAGAAGATTTAAACTCTCCAAAAAAAAGTTATAGAGTATTTTTTATTGTAGCGCGTGATTTTCTATCTGTATGTGCTGAGATTTCCATAATTTAAGGCGAAGTTTTATTCTACCGCAACTAATTTTCTTGCATGCAATAGTGTTGATCTCTTGTTTGCACGTAACAGTATTTTCACAGCACACTGTTTTAAAACCTTCTTAACAAGGCAGTATCTCGATTAATTGAGGCAGCCAACCAACTATAACTGGATTTCTTAGGGTCCTTAAATCTCTCTAACTTTTGTTACCTCACCTCCTTAGCTTTCTCTATTTCAGGGTTATGTAGAACATGTGTTCCATGTTAAGCATGAATTATATGGATCTCGTAGAACTTTAATGTCAATTCTAAATGAATGGCCACCTTCATCATACAGCAAGAGCATAATCACAAACATTAAGTGGGTTATCAAGCCAAGCCAAGTAACATTTCCTACTTCATTTGGCTTTTTTTTTTCTTTCTAATAATGATGTGATTTTATTTCAATAATTTGCAACTTTTTGAATTTTAAAATTTGTTAAATTAGTTAAGTTGGTTATTGAAAGTTAGTCGAGTTAAATGGAAGTCACTTGTAACTTGATAGGTTGAATTTGGTTGGTTGACCCCATCAATTCAAGGAGTCACACAATTTAAAATCAAGAAACTACAAAATTCAAATTCAAATTCAAGATTTACAAAATTCAATTGAAGATTTACAACCAACATCATTTGGATGTTATTTTTATTTGATTAATGATGTTATTTTATTTCAATAATTTGTAATTTTTGAATTTTAAAAGTTTGCTAAATTAGTTAAGTTGGTTACTAGAAGTTAGTTGAGTTAATGGAAGTCACTTGTAACGTGATAGTTAGGTCGAAGTTGATTGGTTGACCTTATCAATTCAAGGATTCACACAATGTAAAATCAAGAAGCTACAAAATATAAATTCAAAGATTTACAAAATTCTATGGAGGATGTTACACTTCAAGGCATAAATTAAGGATCAAAGTCAAAATTCTCCAATTTGAAATTGAAATGTGGCATCTCTCATGTCATGATCCAAGGAGTGTAGTTGCCAACCCGCTTCCTCTATGAAACCACTACTCAAACCTGAAACCACTTATTTAATTTAAATTTTGAATTGTAATCTTCCTTGCTTATAAATATCAAGATATACTTTCATTTTAATAGTCCATGAATGAATATTGAATTTGCTCAGAATTCTCTTCTGGTTGAGGCTTGGTAGCCCAACTTTTGTTGGAGGCTTGGTGACAAAGGTGCAGTCATTATTCTTTGGTGAGAATCATGTTTATCTTTTTTTTTTCTTATCTTGTATCCTTTTGTTTTCATGTGCAACCCTCTGTTGATCTACACATTCATATCAAGATGTGATAAAGCAAAATTAATAAATGACAACAAGCACAAATTATGTTTTATTCATCTCAATTATAATTGAATGAATAAAAAAAAGTTACATGTCAACATTACAAAGATTGAGCCGAATTTACTTGGATGATCATTGATATTGCTCAGATAATGTTCATTTGTGAAACAGCTAGCTCTGATGTAGTCAAAATATCAAGAATACCTAACATAAACATCTACCTCGCATAAAGTGGCACACAAATGTGAAACACAATTATCTATGTATGCGGGGAGATGACATGAGAATCGGGGCACGATAAGTGTGAAATCTATGAATATACATCTATATGTATATATATATATATATATATATGTATATGTATTAAAGTAATAATGACAAGTCATCTTTTAATTAATTATAGTCAAATCAAATTAAATATCTATGTAAATTAATTAATTAATCAAGTTGATGAAATTATGATAATCATATTTAATTAAGTGAAATTAATGATAAGTAATATTTAATCAAATGCTTATCCTACTAACTAAAGTATATATTAATAATTAGATTTGATTGAATTAGATTTAAAAAAAATTAATATATATATTACCCACTGAATGTTATGTCAGAATTATATCTTATATCATATAAAAATCCTGTAAAATGATTGCATCCATTCAGCTTAATTCATATTTTTTTTATATATATATGTAAAGGAGTTTGTAAATTCAATATGAAACAGATTAGTTTTAAGGCTCATTAATATGAAAATATAATAAATGCGTGTGATACTAAATGGGCTTTTGTCTTTATATGCTAGCTCTTAGTTTTGGAGGAATACCCAATCAGCCATAATATCTTATACGAATTTTTATTTTTATTTATATATATTTTTTATCAAACTGTAACTCTTCTTCCTCTCCACACGTCAAAGTGAAATTCAAGTTTTCAACACTTTCTGCGTCACTCATATTGTCCTTTCATCGGTCACATCCCATCCCACCTGCCCTTCATTAATTTTATTATTTTTGTAGCCCTCATTTTGAAGAGAAAGGGGGATGCATTTCAAAGGAGCGCTCCAAGTTTCCCCACCACTCTCATTTTTTTTCCCTCAACTCCAACTGTCATCTTGCGTCTAGCACTCTGTCTCATCCCCTCCTCGCCAGATTCACTTGCTAAACTAACCTCTTCCTCACATTGTGGACTCGAGCAACCCTCACCGATCCTCTCATCTAGTCAACCCACAGATGGTTGATTTTCTATCAAGCTCATCTACATTCCATTGAATTTTTTCATTGCACTTACTTGACTGTCAAGCTCCATTGCACATGTTACTTTCTCCTTCCCTCTCTTCTCTTTTCAGTTTACAGAAGTTACAAAAAAATTTATTTATTTATTTTCTATTCTCACAGCTACCTCCTTCCTCCACATTCTCTCTTTCTTTCTCTCTCTCTCTTTCCCTCTACGGTTTACAAAGAAATAAATAAATTAATTTTCTTCCCTCTAGTCATCTTCAAACCATACACTCTCTCTTTTTCGGGTTCACAAGAACAAAAAAAAATCATCATTATTATTATCTTTTTTTACCTTGTTCACGGCCTCTCTCTCTCTACAGTTTACAGCAAAAAAATAAATAAATAAATAAAAATAAATAAATAAATATTTATTTATTTATTTATTTTCCCCTCCAGTCATCTTCTATCTCTCTCTCTCTCTCTGTCTCTCTCTCTCCCTCCCTCTCTATCTCTTTGTATGGTTTACAGAAACATGTAAAAAAAAAAGAGAAAATAGTGAAATATATTGCGTCATTGCATTGCCGATTAAAAATAAAATCAAATATTTGAATGTGTGAAATATATTGTATTTGATATTATGTGTATGTGAAGGCCTATCTCTTTTAGACGGGTAGGAAGATTCACAAGTGGTTGCAAAAAATACTAATCATGCACGTCTTTTTAGACGGGTGGGCAAGCTTAATTTTGGTAGAATTCCCCCCCAATTAGAGGAGATGTTGCCAAAAATTTTATCAAAAATTTTTTGGACTTATTAAGGACAAAATTAAGTAATATCTTAAGTGATTAAGTGGCCTAAATGAAATCAAAGATAAGTTAAACGGTGATTAAACATTATAGTGAAGAGGCCAACCAAAGCCAAAATGAAAATTCTTATAAAAAGGTGATTAAAAAAAAAGAGGAAGAAAAGAAAGAAAGGAATGAATATACCTATTACCAAACACTTGAATATACTTTTCTAAATCTTCAAAGCGATCAACTAAGAAGTAAATTGTAAATGGGAGGGATGGTTAAAATGAATTCTCATCCCCTTCTATTTATAATGAGGAGAATGAATCTTCTTGTGGGGCCCACCTTACTAAAGAACAATGATATAAGGACAAAAAAGAGGGGGCGGGGAATCATTTTGTGAAGTGCTCGAAAAGAGCCTAATTAAATGAAATAGGCTAAGATCAAATGTGCACATGCATTTCAATGCGATACCATGTTTAGTGTGCATTACGAGGTGAGTTTTCATGCAAAACTATCAAATGAAGATGTGTTATCAATATAATGAGATGAATAGCATACACACGATAAGACAATCATTGCCCTTAAAACCATCACATCGAGATTTGTGCTGAAGTTCTAAATACATACACATTACGAGGCATGTAGATGGTTGCAATTAACACTTTAAGATTCATGCAAATAAATAGATAAATCATATGTGCATGAAATAAACTCAAACGTAATGTTTCAAAAAAAAAAAGTGTGCAAGCATCATCAAGTGATTTACACGTTCCATGAGGAGTGTTTTAGACATAGCCTTAATTGTCTCGTAAAATGTATAAATTTTATAAATTGCATAAAATTCAATGACATTGAAAATAAATTCAATTGGGTCGCTTTATTTATACGGTGAAGTCGTAAGTCCCAGTTAATCAATTCAATCCTTCTTGCAAAATAGGAGTTGACAAGATTGATTCTAAATTAAATGCTCAATCATCAAAGAGAGTAATTTTATTTTACATTTGCATACTACTGTCAATAATTTTAACAAAAAAACTTTATATTTAAAATTATAGATTCTCCATTTTAAGATGGTAAATGTAATCACTAGTTCTAATCATAGACACGATCCTCTACTACCAAATGAGCAAAGTTGATAAGGTCTACCCCAGTGATGATTGCGCTGATTGTAGATTTCAATCAGAGGGGTTTTATCTTTAATCAAATTGCAATGTGAATATTCAATCATTCACACCCCGATGATGGCTATGTTGAATAGAGATTTCAACCAGAGGGGATACTTACTATCAAAATGCGCTTGCAAGCTCAATTCAGATTAATCCAAATTAATTATCAATATAAATATAAAATCAGATAAATCACTAAATTCTAAATGATTAATTGAAATTTAATATCCAAAACTTAAAGCTAAAATCCAGTCCACCTTCCGCAATTATTTGTTGAAGGTGACAAATTAAGAAAACTCTAACTCACAAAGGAGCCAATGTCAAATTAAGTGCACAATTATGTTTAATCTCAAATAATCTCATGCTAATAAGAATATGACTGCTCCGTCCGCGTTGGCCAAGAGTTCGATATGAGATTACCAAGCCCTTTGATCGGGTGACTGCCGCCAATTGACACCATTATACTACGGCCATCAGAATGTGTTCCAACGACTCTGAGTGAACTATAGGTGACTTGATAAAGCAAAAGCTCATTAGCTAAGGTGAATTTAAATTTGTCTCCTCAGGCAAACACTATTATAGGTCTACAAGGTTTGGACGAGGCAACTAGGCCGACAATGATCCTCGTCGACACCTCCGACTAAGTAGATGACCACAATAAAATGGATGACCAACCATGTGATCTTGATCGGGCGCGTCATCATTCCCCCAATCATTCGCTTCAAGTTAAAGGATGATGAATTTCATTAACCTAAATTTATAACTCCACATACTGCTACTATACGCATGCGCAATTTAACGACCCTTTTAATCGAAAGTTCTCTCTCGATTGGGAGGTGATTAACTATAGGCTTGCCTATAGAAACCCTAACTAGTTCTAAAGTCCTCACAAAATGAGGGCGAAATCTCTAGGTAGTGTCTTATCTACTATTCCATTTGCCTTTTGAAAATTTGACCAACATTAAATCATACTCTCTTATTTGAGAGATCGGTGGTGAATTTTTGGAGCCTACACCCTCTTATATTTTCATAATTTTCATCTCTCTACATCCCATACAACTCATCCCCAAGCCCTCAACCTCATGCAATAGAAACCATAGCAAAATATTAAGCTTTTCGTTTTTTTTCTCCCTAAAACCTTTGTTGGTATCACCCTCTCTACAAGCATGCACGCTTCATAATTCTCATCATTTACTCCGAGAGCTTATTCCTTTCTCCTAGCTTCAACCTAGACTACCCAAAATTGAGCCATACCTTCACTCACAATTCTGCAAATAATTCACTAACCTACTGCTTTTTTTGGCCTTCTCCCAATTTCACCATAACACTTAAGTGCACCAAATCACCCCAAAACCCTCATACATTGTATCTTATATCATCATAAGCATAATAACACCATTCCAACTCACATCTCCATCACAAGGACTTCTAGATTTTTAATTTCTTTCTTCAAAAGAGTTTGAAGATCACATATTTCTTGGGCTCTTTTGCCAACCCAAGTCATCATAAAATTTTATCCTCACTATTCGATTTCTCATAAAGTGTGACAATTTTGTACTTCACTAATTTAGTGCATTCTAAGGGAGCTAACCTCAAGGTCGATGTATGCATTTTTGCTGAACTATTATAAATTGTGTTTGTGATTGTTTGTGTTTGTTAAAGTGTTTACTCTTTTATTATATTTAACTCCTTAATAATTCAAGTTAAGTATTTCTCTTTCATCTTTTTGATCTCTTGACTACTTTATTTATTTTATGGTACTCGACCAAGGAAATCAAATAAATTCACCAAATGTTAAATTATGCAAAAAGAAATGAATAGATAAAAGGTATTATGGTTGTAAATTTTTTGCATTGTAGCAGTGTTAGGATTGTAAAAATTTCTATTTGATTCAACACAATTGTTTTATGTAAAGCATAAATTTTAAGGCACATAAAAAGACTAAACTAGAGTTCAAGCTGTTCAATTAAGCTTAAATTGATGGCATCAATGCTCAAATAAGTTCAAGTTTACCTGATTGATTTTTTGACATGCGTTGAGGTTCAAGTGAAGTTCATCCACACTTGAACTATTTAAGCTAGGGCCCAAATAAGCCTAAGATTGACTTCATCTATCCGACTAACCTCTCTTATGTAGGTCTACATTCATATAAAGATGCAGGTGGTTGTTACGTTATATCTTGAATCACTGAGGGGTAGACATTATGTAATCCTATAAATAAGCTTCATAGTCAATTCAGTCGGAGATTCTTTTTTTAAAAGATTCGAAAGAGAGCTTTAAATATTTGAGAGAATTCTCTTTTATTTTTTAAGAACTCTCTTCATCAGATTATTAGTCCAACCCAAAAATTTGATAAATATGATACTTCATTGCTCATTGCATTGACACATGTCTAATAAAGATAGATCCTAGCTTGAGCAACTTCATTCTTTAATTGCCCACTCATTGTTCTTAACCTCTTTTTCCCCCCTAACAAATAAAAATGATCAGTAAATTGGGCAACATACATGAAGAGCAGATGAGGCAGTTAAATTATTTTTGAATTGTTCGTAGGAATATGCTACATTGCGTAGAAGATTTGGCAAAAGCTAGGGGATTGACATTATCTAGTAGTTTCAAGTTAATTGAGCAATTCCCTTTAGTTTAGTAGGTTGTTACAAGAATTGTTTGTTTGTGAGCTTGACATAATCGCCAAAGAAGATGATGTTGCTTTTGTAACAAACTTTTTATTTCTTTTAATATACATCAAAGTTTATGTGACAAATTTTCTTCTTTGTAATCAATATTTTTCATCCTCTAAAAAAGGAGATGATGAATAAGTTGATAAGAATGAAAGTTAGAGGCAGATTGATGTGAGTGTTAGCATGAGAATTGTATTCTTCTTTCTTGGAAATAACATAGAATTACTTTTTGAATGATATTTGTGTTCTAATACCCACCCCCTTTCTTCAAGAACTTGAATTACTTGTGCTCATTTTGTTGGATCTTATTTTAGAGGCCTTCAAGTAGTTTCGAATGAGATAACTACTTGAGCTTCTTTGTAGTCACCTTGATGGTATTTTTCATTGGTGACCAATCCGACATTGTCATTGACATCTTGTCAGGTTTGTAGATATTGTTCTAAAGGTCTACAAGTTATTTTGGATTAGATGACTAGTTGCGTTTCTTTATGGTCATCCTGATGACCTTTCTTGCTAGGAAATAGTTAGACATTATCATTGACATCTCATTGATTATGTTCATTAAATTAAGTCTATTACTCACCGATCTACTCTACTTGATTTCTCATTGATATCAATATTAGCATCTCAAGAATGCTGCTATTGAGTGCTAGTATACTATTCTTTTTTAACTATAAATCTTGTACTACCTACATTTTGATTGCTTTGAGGGGGATAAACCTTTTACATACACCTTATTAATTGTGGAATTTTGACATTCAATTCAAGTAATGTAGTTCTTTCCCTTCTAGGCTTTCCATATAAAAAAATCAACGTCCATTGTTTTTATTTTTATGTTAAAAAATTCTAAAACTAGGATAACTATGACAACATTTCATGCTACTTGTCTGCATACATGCTTTTAACATAAAATAATTTAGCATCATTTGAGAAATCTCACCACCATGGTTGATTAGTGACCATAGTAATCAATGAAATTATTGAAGTTTTGAACTTTGACTTCCCTTGTTTGGATGGCATTAGTTGAATGTTTGCAAGCTTGGATTAAATTTGTTTGAATTGGTTTGGCCCAAATCAATCACCTTCTTTCTTACATGGGTTTTCACCCATGTGAGGAGGAAAGCAGACGATAGTGGCATAAGTTACCTTTTACTGTAGATGTCGAGGGGACTACAAACTGGTTCCTACAATATCGTTTATTGGCTCAAGGCATTTTGACAGCCTTGATTGATGATATGGTGCACTCATTTGGCCTTCAAAAGTTTCTAGAAGTTTATATATATATATATATATATATTTGAAATACTACAATCACTATGTTGTACCTCATCATGAGCACTTTGTCTTAAGATGTTCCTCTTGAGGTGAGAATCAAGTGATCCTTTGAGAATGGTGGTGCCTAGTTGTGTCAGATATTTTTAAAGAGGCTATAAATCACCTTAAATTTTTTTCATCGATTGACTGCATCAAAAAGAATCCAGTCGAGGCAAGCACTAACCTTGTTGCATTCCTTCAATGGTTGGCAGCTCCTTATCCTTTAACTTACTGCTTGTTTGACTTCATGCTTTAATGACCAATTGAGCTCTTCTGCACTTACCTTAATGACTTCTTTTGTTGACATCTCATCGATCATTTTCAATAAAAATAAAACTTTTATTTCTCGTTAGTTGATCCACTCCTTTTGGTTTCTCATCATAACAACGAAGTTTCATGAGACACCACCAGATGACAACTACTATGTCAGCCTCTTTTAACATGCCATTGACTTTTTGGAGGGGGTCGCATGCGAATCAACATAATTTTGCACACACACACATTCAATTTGCCATTGTGACCCTATTTTGGAAAAGCTTGACAGGAGCACTTTTGGCAAGCTCAACATCCCCAAATTTGATTGTTTAAAGGCCTTGACGTCCATCAGAGTTGAGCAGCATGTGGAGAATTGCTGAAATATTGCACTTATAGTTGAAGCTTGTTTTTCTGGGTAGCCACCATTATTTTTCCTTATTGCTTTTTTCACGTAAAAATTCTTAATCCCTTGTTTGTATATGAGTTTGAAATTTTCAGACCAAAGAAGATTATAAAGTAGTACACTTTTCCAATCTAGAACATTCCAACATATAACATTTAGTACTGAAGAAGGATGCCTCAAGCTGACAATAACTAGCTTGGTGTAAGACTAAATAGTTTGATCCAAGTCTGAGGATAATATTATCATAATGAAGATAATAGTTCTATGGAAGTTACTGATTCAAAGATTGTATTGGTAAAAAAATCCATGCATTTTCTTCAATAAATGCAACAAGTAAAATAGGCGTACCTAACAATTTCTGCAAGCAAAAAATATACTTAATGATTTTCAGTTTTTCATATCTTTTTTTTTTTTCAGGTATTCGACTTGTTTGACACAAAACATAATGGCATTTTAGGATTCGAAGAATTTGCTCGTGCTCTTTCTGTTTTTCATCCTAATGCTCCGATTGATGATAAGATTCACTGTGAGTTGCATAAATCTGTTCATTTGGTTAATCATGGCAAGATGGCTTCAAATATTTTGTTGATTAGAATTTGTGAGTGAGGCTTAATTTCACGTTTTTTTTTTTTTGCTTTGTAGTAATCATGAGAAAATTGACTTTTAGATCTTTAAATTGTGCCCAGAATAGCCAATGATTGCAACACAGTTAGATCACGTGGTAAAAGCCCAATTTATTTATTTGTTTTGACTTTGAGCGCTGGAAATTAATAGCCTGAAAGTTTGACTAGGCAGCTCACTCAGCTAGCTTTTCTGGCAATATGATTGTTATGAATCTCCTTTTGGAGTGCCAAACCTCAATCCGGTTACAGGCTAAGCAGATGCTTAATTTGTAATTATGCTTTTCATGCTTTATGCTCATCACTATACGGTAGTTATATCTGAAAGCAAGTCAATATCTTATTTTCTTATTCAGTTTCAACTGTTTTACCATAGTAAATTACCTGAAATTTGTTAAATGTTCTATATCTTGAAGGTTAATATCAATTTTGAAAAAAAAAAAGTTTTTCTATGATGTCAATTTGTGGTATATTTTATTTCATTTTATTTCCGCTTAATTCGATTTGGATAACTATGTTGGATTGCAGTTTCTTTTCAGTTGTATGATCTCAAGCAACAAGGTTTCATTGAGAGGCAGGAGGTATTTTGTTATTTTGAAACTTAAGTTCATTAATTGAAGTACAATGCTGTAAAGTTCTTAAAAGTTTTGCCATGAGGGATCTTTACACCTGATATGTCGGAGCCTTTTTATGTTTAAAAAGTAAACGCTAAATGAGCATCTTAATTTATTCTACTGTTTTAATTGCCCCAAGAGTCTAAATTATTTTGTATGAATTTATGCAACGATCTAAATTATGATTTATTATGTAATTTTTTTATGGATTACACACCCTTTAATCTTTTGGCTTCTTGAGAAAATAGTCAATGTTTTCATACTGGCAGGGTTGTGTCACATGATTATAGTAACGGAGTGTGTTTCAATAAACAGGTTAAGCAAATGGTAGTGGCCACCCTTTCCGAGTCAGGCATGAATCTCTCTGATGAAGTTATAGAAACAATAATTGATAAGGTTTGTGTACATTAATCATGTTGCAATTTATATGTTTATTCCACATGATATTTTTATGATCTAAATTTGTTTACGAATAATGTAACAACCATATAAAAAGTGTAAATTAAGGACACTAAAATTAAGCATATTCCTTTAGATAATAAAAATGTGTGTATGTTTATTTTAAATAAAAATATTATTAGTTTAAACTTATCAATGGAAATAGAAATGTCTTGAAAAAAATGGATGAATGTAGGTGAAATTGCTCATCTTATCAAGGACTACAAAAGTCTAATCGTTGAAATTTAATATATTTCTTAAAAAATATATTATTTTACCTTAAAAATTATTAGTAATTTTAAACTTATCAATAAATATATAAGTATACCTTAAAAATATAAATTTAATGTATTTGAAACTTATTATCTTCATATAAATTTGTAGGTTTTTCATTCATGAAGTTTTAGATATATGATCTAAAATTGTCAGGTCCAAAATGGATGAATGGTCATGATTTATTCTGGGAAAAATATAAAGCATTTTTTTTTTAATAGTATAGCATATTATATGACAGTCCTAGGGGACCTCATGTCATGTTTGTTTTGTTTTGTTTTAGATTATTGTATTGGTGATGTAACTAAATATAGTTAGATCACACGCAAAACTGATGCCATTAGAAGCTTTAGCATTTCACTGGTTGAATTTCGAAGGATTACACAGAATTTTTCACGTGTAGCATTTTGTTCTCTGCTGAATTTGAAAGATGTATTAGACACCATCTTAAATTCTAATTTCTTCATTACAAAGTCAGGATGGGCTCATATTTTTACAGCACTAATTTCTATTAGTAGTAGTTTAGTCAAAAAAATTTCACATCAAGGATCAGCATTTGGCCCATCTTGTTCTTTTTGTCATGGAGATGCTCACAAAAGATATTCAAATTAAAATGTCTTGGTGTATACTATTTGGAAGTGCCATAATTTTAATTAGTAAGATATCCATTGTAATACATCAAAATTAATATATTAGAAATTTTGAAATAATGTCTTAGAAATATGATAGACAATGTATATTATGTATAATTTTAGTGAGTAGTATGTTAACAACTATATGTTTGATAGGTTTAAATTTTTTAGATATATTGTACAAGAAAATTGAGATATTGATGATGACTCAACTTATATGGTTAAGTTTGGATGATTAAAATGGTGAAATGCCTTGGGAATTTTATATGATAAGAGCATATCATGTAGGCTTAATGTAAATTTTGCAAAATTATAAGTAGGAACATGATGTTGGGTGAATTTGAATATTGGACTATAAGACTATAAGTTGAGTATGTTATAAATGAGAAAGTAATAATAGATGTATAGAAAAATTATGAATGATTATATTAGAAGAAATGTTGGAATGACGTCTATTAATGCAAATGTGATTGAAAATAGATTATAGTTGATTTAGCCATATATAATAAAGAGCAAAAAATATATCCATCATGTGAGTTGATAAAATTAATTTATTAGGAAGAAAAATAAATATAAACTTTACATGAATGGAAGTTGTTCACAATGATTTGCGAAGAATAGTTTAACATCTTTGGTAAAACTCAATATGAATGAATGAAAAATGAGGATTCATAATGCCATCCTCAAATATTTGAGATGAGGCTAATAATGATGATGATGATGATTTTGGGATATTGCATGTAAGATTGGCTTAATATACTATACAAGATTCTTGATTATAGTTTTTTTTTTTTAAATTTAAAGCTCTATGATCTTCTCTAGATGTGAGTAGAGTATTTTCTGCATCAATACTGCTTATATTTAAGAATTTATTTGCAATCGTTTTTCATATCTTTTTGATGTTCTCCTGAGCAAAATAGCTTACGCTATTTTTTAAATGGAATTGTTTCATCTTTTCGTGTATCAGACATTTGAAGAAGCTGATACAAAACATGATGGTAAGATTGATAAGGAGGAATGGCACAATCTAGTGTTGCGGCATCCTTCGCTATTAAAGAACATGACCCTTCAATATCTCAAGTAAAATCTATATTTTATCTTAATCTCTTATTATCTAATATGCATATATTTAGTGACCTAAGGTTTCGGAATTGTTGTTCTTTTACTGCATAACGAGCAAAATCTTCAAATGATTGATTAGTGCATTACTGGCAAAATCCTTAAGTGTTTTTTAGATGACCTCTATTTTTTATGGTATCATACTGTACTGTTTTCCCTATATAAATGCTTTTCTTGTTTTGTAGATTGTGACTTAGGATTGAATGAATTCATTATTTAACAGTGGCATGAAACCACGGTACTTAATGGGCAAGGATTAAATGAAGTCATTATTTAACAGGGGCATGAAACTGCGGTACTTAATGGGCAAAATGCAACTTGATGCACAAAGGGTTTGTTTGTTTTGAAGTGTGAACTGCAAATAAAATGGACACATTACTTAATTGAAATGCACATACTACAATGAACATTTAATAGCGTTATGATGTTTGACAACCTTTATGCAAATCATAATTGTGAATAAATAATGCTATTTTATGTCAAATATTAACAGAAATAAGTATTACTAACTAGTAATGAAATTAAAAGATTTAAGAGATGTTTTATTCATACCTAAAGAAGAATCAATGTGAACTATTGAATACGAATTCTTATAAATAAAAGAGGAATTGAAGAAGGTGCACGTGTTCTGCATCTCTTGTAACGTGTTAAATCACCTATTTTGTCTGTCTTTTGGCTCCTTCCTACTTGCGGGTGCTCTCCATTTATGACCAATCAAGAGAAAAATTGTAACGACCATTCATTATAGTGAAACCATAAAATCTAAACACTAGTTATCTTAAAAACCACTAAGTTGGTGAAAGAACTGTTCTTGTCTTGGGTTTGCATGTCGCAAGTGTGAAACACAATCTCTTTGCTATAGAACGGAGCATGCGAAGCACAATCATATACATGCATCATTGTGTTTTGTTACCCACACTTTATGGAGGTGTGCATAAAACAAAATTATTTTTCTATGTACTGACATATAATGGACACTCCATCGCACCAAATTTAGGCATAAACAAGTCATGTTATGCAGAACTCTTATACCGATGAAAGAGTTTGATTTATATGTGAAATTTTTGGGATGGAATAGTAGATAAGACACTACCCAGAGATTTTGCCCTCATTTTATGGGGACTTTAGATCTGGTCTAAGTTTCCTATAGGCGCAAGCATCTATAATTAATTACCCCTCCTAATACTGAGAGAGAATTTTCGATTAAGGTTAGTCGTTAGATCGCTAAATGCATAGTATATAGTAGCAGCATGTGGAGTATAAAATTATGAATTTATGAAATTTATCATATTAACTAGTATATAGTAGCAGCATACGGAGTATAAAATTATTAATTTATGAAATTCATCATATTAACTTAAGCCGGCTGGTTGGGAGAATGATGACGTGTCCGATCAAGATCGTTATAGTCTAACTAGTTAGAGAGGTAGTCGACGTCCCCAGAAGGATCTGTGTCATGGGTTATGTCTAGAAAGAAATCTTGTAGGCTGGGTGGTATTTGTCAATGAGATATGATTAAATCTACAGCGATAAGGCTTTTTTTGCCTCAGGTGCATCTGTGTTCACATTTGAGGCGAGCCATTTTGAACATCTGAGTTCTGATCGTGGTAATATATAATGATATCATTTGGCCGTACGTCGAAGGGCTTTGGTTGTAGCATTATATGTAGGCTCTTGGCAATCACGGATAGGGGACACGGGCCATATCCCTACTGGCATAAATTTATTTGAGAGTGAATATAGAAATACATTTGACGTTGGCATTTATTTAGAGTTTTAATTTGTCGCATTCAATACATTCGCGGAAGGTGGATAAAGTGGAGTTTACTTTAAATTTTTAAATATTGAATTTCATTTAAGCGTTTATAACTTAGTGATTTATCTGATTTATATTTATATTGATAATTAATTTAGATTAGTTTGATTTTAGCTTGCAAATATATTTTGATGGTAAGTATCCCCTCCGTTTGAAATTTTCATTCAACACAGCCATCATTGAGGTATATAAGTTTGCTTGATCATTTAATTTATTGTTTCAGATCCTATCGACTCTATTAATTTAATCATAGATGATCAGATCTATTGTCATCTGATAGAATTAGTTTCTTAGATATTTTACTAAGTTCAAATTCTTATAGTATTATTATGAGATTTTTAGGTTTTGTTAACCCGGACTCGATCGTAAGACCCGTCGAATCAATCAATTTTGTCACACCCAGGATGACCCTTATGCTTATCTTGGGGTCGACTGAAATGGAACGAATAGGATATTTCGATTGGACCGGTCTAGAACGCGTTAGGCACTTGTCTTCTGTGAACGAAGCCGGTGGAAAGGTGTCGAATCCCAATGAAAACTATTTTAGGTTCGTATCTTTACTTAAATTATCACGCATGAAATCTTTAAATAAATGTAATCTGGAAAAATTTAATTTATGCGTGCAAAATCGGCTAAGGCTTCCAGCTTATCTGATTCAACCATACGGTAAAACTTACTGAGGCTAGATCTTTTCGCGAAAATTTCAGCAGTAGCGTAAAAATTTAAAAATTTGAGTGAGAAGTCTTAAAACAAAGTAATTCTGCAATTTTGGTAAAGCGTAGGTGTACTATCTTTGTAATGTACAGAACGGCAATCGTAAGTCTTTGTAGAAATAACGATATCGAATAATATGTAATAAGTTCATCTTGTATCGAATCGAATGATTTTCATTTCGTTTCAATTCATCAAATCGTTTTCATTTTCAATGTTCGTAATTTGGGTTTGACTTTCATTCATAAGGGTCGTCACCCGGGTCACTAAACAATTGTAGGTAGCGGGCTCATTTCTGACCACGTAACTGCAGGTTAGACACTAACGACACCAACCTCAAATCGAGTCGGGATACTTAAGATCCCTAATCAATCATCTCGTCGAACTTTTCTTTATCTGCAGATCGCGTCATAGCTTCCTATCACAATTTTCCTGACATTTCCCATTTATCACATTACTGCATTTAACATGTGTAAAACATTTCTATATGCGCATATCTTTACAAATCTTTGTCATTAATCTAATCTCTACAGGTCGAATCTACTATTTGTATTTACATTCAATATGATACATTCATGTAAATCATGTCGTTCATACAATTTCTGCGGTCGGCGGTAAAACGTGACATACATAGGCATAGAACGAATTTACATTAAGATAATGTCTACTCGGTCTAAGTCGGTGTCGTGATGCCTCATCCTCCTCGAGTACACCTATAATAAAATAACTCTTGGCACTTCTAATACGTCATAAGTAACTTAACGAAATCTTGCAATCTTACGCGATGTCTCTCAAAACTTTGGAAACAGTCGACTCCAGTAATCTCCAAAGAAATCTCTAACGTCACTATTAATTATCTGTAAACTAAAATTAGAACACGCCAATCTAAATCCCCTCAATAATTCTACCACTCGAAGCGGTTTAGAACTCCTCAATCACGCATTTCACGCCAGAGGAAGAAGGATAGGAAAGAAATTAATCGATACTTCCTAAGTTTCCCGTCGGAGAACGAATTCCACTGGCGCCGATCGGTTCACGGAATTTCCCCAAGCCGGCGAACGGACTTTCCAACCCGTCAGTTCACGGATTTACAAAAGCGATTCGGGTTTTGGAGTTCTGGGACTTACTTTGTGCGGTGTTTCCAGCGGCGAAGGAAAATCGGCTTCCGAGTGCGGCGAGACGGGGAAGTCGTTCTTCAACAGCCGATCGGCCCTCGGATCAGTCCGTCGAAGCGATCAGGAAGGCGGCGGTTCCTGCTCGTCACGGAGGCGTCGGGCCGAGAAGGGAGGAGGAAATCGTCGATCTTTGTCCGGGGCGGTGTCGATCTCATGGCGTCTTAGAAATGAATTAGCTGACAGGAAGGAAATTACCTTCGATCGATCCGTGAACAGTCAGTTATCATCCGTAGATGCATGCGAAGGAAAGTGGATGCTACGAAGTGCTTCTGATGCAGTTAATTAACTTAAAAAAAATTAATTAATTAATGGGATATTACAATTTCCCCTCTTAACAAAATTTTCTCGAAATTTCTTACGAATCATTCAAACGGAAGGAAATTTTCGCCATCTCTTGTTCAACCTCAGTGAAACTCTTTGGTGCGTGCTTCCATTTAATTTTAACATAGGAGATTTATTCGTAATCTCTTGGCATCAAATTCTAAAATCTTTTCTCCAATGCATAAGTCGGATCGGTTGTATTTCAAACTTGGTATATGGAATCTTACGCTTTCGCATCGTGATCCATTTTCTCAACATTGAAATGTGTTGTGAATGTCTGCGATTCAATGGGTAAAGCGACTTGTAAGCCATATCGATCCTTTCGGTGATTTGAAGGTCCCTATGTAGGGCTCAATTTACCTCTTCCATCTATTGGGTTTGACTTTCAAAATACAAATTCTCCAAATTCTCTATTTCGGCTTTAAATCGTAATATTTCTACGATCTGGACTTCAATCTATCTACGATTAATCGATTTTCTCAGTAACGATCAACAACAAAGTCTTTCTCCCACCAACTTAATGGAGTTCACGCTTTCGACCATCTGATCTTCATGCAGCCATTTGAATCTTAGATTGGTAAATTGTAGCGACTTCGATCATGAATATGATCTTCCAATATCAATAAACATATATAATCTTAGGACTTGAATTGTTCTTTCGATTGTCGTCGATTCGAGGATGAAAAAAAATCTTAAGTGTAGCTGTGTAGCCTCTCAATTCCTTTCCATAATCACGGAAGTAAATCTATCTGAGACGATCACTTTTGGTACACCATGCGTCTTTGATTTCTTAACATATAATCAGACAATTTATCAATGAATCTGTCTGTTTTAGGTGAAATGGCGACTTGGTCAATCATCCACAACAATCTTATCGCGGCCTTTAGATCACAGGAAATCCATAACAAAATCCATTCAATTTCTTCCCATTTCCACTCCGGTATAGGGTAATGGCCGTAGCTGCTCTTTGGCTTTACAATCGTGACGACGTTTAGAGACATGTTATTTATGTTTTCTTCATGCGACCGCAAAATATTGCTTTTAAATCTTTATACATTTTTGAACTACGCGGATGAATAGTATATCGACTGAGCTTCGTAAAATTTCATGTCGACTCGCATCACTGGTATCCATAATTGTGAATTCTTAGAATAATACCTCTGCATACAAGAAAATCTTGCTTCACCGTCTGGATTTGTTCGAGGAATTTCGATATCCACGATCCAGGTTTACGTGCGACTTTGATTACATAAAGTCGATTCTTTGTCGATTGAGATAAATGCCCGATTCAATTTTGAACTTCAAATTTGTAGCCTCAATCTCGATTAACTCGACTTTGAGTAATAACATTTCCATGGACTTGCGTAATGCACATCACTGCACATTAACTTTCTTGAATATATCTCATAATCTTAATCCTTCGCCTTTTGCTTGGGTTAGGTTCTTTTTTGTGTAAAGATATACGACTCGATGGTGTAAAATTTCGCATTTCACTAAGTAATGTCTCCAAATTTTAAAGACCAAGCTAATTCTAAATCTGCGGGATAATTTCTTTCGTGGGGTTTTAATTGTCTCGAGCGTAAGCAATTACGACACACCCCAAACCTTTTAAAAGCGTCACTAAATATTTGGAATCCTCGGTTCGATGGAGCAAGCAGGCGTGGTGAATCTTTTCAATTCTTGAAAACTCTGCATTCGTTTGTTTTTTCTCAATAAATTGGATAGAGGCGTTCTGATATGGGAAAATCTCTTGACAAACTTCCGTAATAACCCTTAGCAAAAAGCTATGACTTACGTAACATTCTTTCGGACCATTCTAAAATTGCTTTCTTTTGAGGATCAACAAACTCCATCGATAATGTGACTAAATGCGACATTATCCGTAATTCACATTTTGACAATTTGGCATATAGTTGATTTTGTCTTAAGAATTACAATCCTCAAAAATGATTTGCATGTTACGTTTTAGAATAAATCGAATATCATCAATAAAGATGATATGGTCCTGAGGGCTTGAAAAAATACTTAAATCCAGGCTAGTTAAACCAAATGGCATAACGAAATTCATAATTCATACACGGTTCCAAAATTTTTAAAATATCGGCATCTTTAACTCTAACGATGATATCCCGGATCTCAAATCAATCGGAAAAAATGTGGCTCCTCCGGATCAAATAAATCATCAATCCTCGGTAGTGGATCTTGTTCTTGATTACTTTATTTAACTCCTGTAATCACATAATCGCATAGGCATCCTTTTCTTAACAAATATGGTGCTGTGGGTGAGTTCTTTGGTAGAATAAATCCTTTTGTCTCGGTTCTTGCGGTGACCAGTCTTGATTCTTTTTGGAGGCCATCCCGTAAGGAGATTTATGTAGAAGTTTGAGGGTTTGCCAATCCCAAACTCCTTCTCGAGTTGGTGGCAACCCTGGTAATTCCTCAGGAAACACATCAGAAAATTCAGAAACAACGGGAATGTTTTTCAGTTCAAACACCTCCTTATTTAACACATCTAATTTGTAAATACGATTTCGCTTAAATATTTACTCAACTTCTGTCGAAGAAAGCGGCTTATCTGAGAAATAAAATGATTTTTCACCGCATGCCAAATGTCACTCTCTTCCAACATTCAATTGTTGCAAAATATTTGATCAACAATCCATCCAGTATAACGTCAAAATGTCGATTGGTAAGATAATTAGTTTAGGAAAGTGTTTATCTTGAATGTTAATGTACATTTATTATTATTATCGCGAAAGGCATTGACATTCAATCTGGTATGAAATAAATATCAAGCGATAAAGCGAAAAAAGAATGAATGAGCGAATCGGCCAGTCAACGAGCGGCGATGATCGAAATTTTAAGCGCATACCACGTTTGATTCCGCTTGGTGATAGCAAAAAAAACTTCTGGGAGGGTTGGTTTACGTTCGAAGTTCTCCTTTTCTTGAATTGAAGGTCTTCCCAAAATTGTGTTACGGCTTCGGCTTCAAAATTTTCTTTGTTGACTCCCGTCACGATAATTGTATGGCTTTACATCCTTCTTCTTCTCGTTAGGCGGTCCCAGTGCGGTCACATCGATCTCCCGATCACCATACATTGAAATGTCTTTTCCCTTATCAGGTTCTCTGGCGTTGTTTAAATGCGTCCAACTTCTTTGTAGGCAAATCGACTGTTAAATCGGCCTTCTTTCAAAGCTTTGCGTTTGCCTTTGAATCCATGTTCTTGGAAAAATTCTCATTCTGATTCTAGCACTCAGCAGGCGATATGGTCTTGATCGTCTGATTGATCTCGGCGCCATGAAATCATGACATTTCTCTTCGAGTCTTGACATAATGTGGCGTGTCGAGAAAGTGAATTCGACCTCATCTGCATTATCGTTTTGAGCGAGTTAAATTGAAAAATTTATCTTGTAAAGTCGGTCAGATGGAGGAATGAACCATTCTTTGAATCTTTGACAAATTCATCCCATTTGATCGAATAATGGGTATCGTCAAATCTTTCCTCTTTGACACCCCCGCCTCCTAACACAAAGTATATACTCTTCTTATTTTTGGCAAATCATTCCATCCAAAATTTTTCCAATCTTAAGCGTGATCATGTACTATGGGATGTCAGAATCTTTGGTGGTTTGAGCGTTTGAAATATCTTCAAATGTTGGTCCAGAACCATACTTAGATCTGCCCGGTCGCGGATTTTTCCATAAATAGCTTATCAACAACGGGAAATTAAGCGAACTACCGCAATTCGTTAGATCTACTTCAGGTTGTATTTCACTCACTGTTGAATTATCTTGGGTTCGAGGTCGCATTTAGTCAGAATGACCCTCGCGGCATTTCTTGACAAATTCGAAATTAACAAAAGTATTTATATGATTTTATTCAATATCATATGCATGAAATTAAGAACATATAAATTCTCTTAAACGCGATCGTCATACGTATTGATCAATTTAACACTTATCCCTAAATCCAAATCATGCTTTCTATCAATCTTTTTATGTTATCAACCTTATTGCTCGATCACTTTCTGTCGGATGACCTTGCTTATCTTGGGTGTGAAATGGAACAGAATAGGATATTCGATTGGACAGATTAGCGTTAGGCTGTCTTCTGTAGCGAGTGAAAAGTATCTGTCAATCATCATCTATTTTCGGTTCATATCTTCTTAACTTAATTCATATCACAAATGAGCGTGAAATCTTTATAAATAAATCTTCTAAAGACATTTAATTTATGCGTGCGAAAATCCTTTAAAACTATATCTGATTCAACAAAAGCTACCCATTTCGTCTTTTTCGAAAATTTCAATAGTAAGCATCATAAGCTAAAGTAGACAAGAGTCTTAAAACAATTTCGATCTGAGCGGTAGAAAGCGTGCGTATGTAAATTCAATTTGGTAAAGCTGTAGGTAAAGCTATCTTTGCGGTAATACGTTATGGCGAACGATATCCCGTAAGTCTTTGTAGAAATGTAACTGGCTGAATAATATCTTTGTAGTTCATCTTGTATCGATGTCGAAACGGTGATTTTCATTTTGATTTATATATCATTTTTTTAGAAATGTCGTTCGTAATTCTTGGGTTTTGACTTTCATTCAAGGGTCGTCACTAAAACAATAGGTAAAGGCGGGGCTCGTGCAATCTTCTGACCTCACTACTCGACCGGTTCGACTGCCACCTCAATGCTCAATGCGGGGGATCTTAAGATCACTGTCGAGGCATCTCGTCGAACTTTTACTTCTGCAGATCGCGTCGTTAGCGCCCTATCACAATTTTCACGGCGTTCGCGTTTTAGCGTCTTGCATTTAACATGTAAAACATTTCTATCTTTTACGCAAACTAGCGTCTTTGTCATTGTAATCGTTAATCATCTGCATCAGGTCGAATCTAACATTTGTATTTACATTCATATGACAATCATTCATATATGGTAAATCTGTCATTTCTGATTTATCTGAGTCGAGCGGTAGAAACGGTGGCGCGGCGTTTATTCGATATAATGCGATAATACAAGTCGATTAATGCGTGATGTGCCCCGATCCTCGCCTCTGTGCATAATAAAATAACTCTTCTAAGCACTTCAATACGTGAAAACTCATAAGTAACTTAACCGAAATCTTGATCTTACCCGGGATGTCTCCTCAGCTTTGGAAAAACAGCGGTCAAAATCTCAAAGAAATCTCTAACGTCACTTTTTCGTCAATAAACTAAAATTAGCAAACCCAATCTAAATCTCGATAATTTACTCACAGCGAGCGGTTTAGAACTCCTCAATCGCATTTCAAGGAAGGCTCTTGAAAGAAAAAGGATAGGGAAGAAATTAGAAACGATATCTTTAAGTTTCCGTCGGGGAACAGAATTCTGGCCGACGATCGGTTCATTTCCCCAACCGGCGACGACTTTCCGTCAGTTCAGGATTTACAAAACCGGCGATTGGTTTTGGGCGGTTCTGGGACTTACTTTGTCGGCGTTTCCACCGAGCGGAAAATCGGCTTCCAGTGCGGCGAGACCGGAAGTCGTTACTTCGAACGGCCGATCGGCGCCAGGATCGTCCGTCAAGGCGATCTGCGGGAAGACGGCGGTTCTACGCTCTGCGTCGCGGAGCGTCGTCGGCCGGCGAAGGGAGGAGGAAATCCGTCGATCTTTGGTCGGAGCGGTCGTCGATCTCGCTGACGTCAAATGAATTGCGGCTTAAGGAAAATAGAATTACCTTCTGATCCGTGAACGCCGAGTGGCTAAATCCGTACGTGCGAAGGAAAGTGGATGCTTTGGTAACTGATGCAGTTAATTAACTTAAAAAAACTTAAAATTAATTAAATGGGATATTACGACGTCCTCGACACTGATTTAAGCATTCAGTAATGAGAATGGGTTACTTAGAATACTTACAAATTTGGAAAGATCAAATTGAATTGAAAATTGTTTTATATTTTGTACAAGAAATCTCTTCCAAATGATTCATAGATTTTGAAGCTTGAATTGAGTGATAGTTATTTATAATTTATGCAAAATTAATATATTTGAAGTTTATTCGAATTTAAATGACTTTTATTCCTTTAATTTTATTATTCTGATTGGGTAAGTGTGTAGGTTTTCATATTCGACTTCAATTCTTTTGAATGTTTCAGATGATGTATTTCTTATTCATTCAAGTATTTTGCATTGGATGACATCTAATTTATTGTAGTATTGTCGGTCGGATGATTGTAGCTTCAATCTTATCTCAGTATGTTGACTTAGTTTAATTATTGATCTTATTACTCGTTTAAGCTTCAAATATTATTCTTTAACTATTTCATTTTTTTAATTATCGATCTATTTTGATGAAATTTCTTACTCCTGTCGTCCTACATAAGAGGTTCTTGGAGTTCTAGAGCCTTCTCTTGCTTAAGAAAGTATGCGTGATTCATGCATCTGGCGGCAGAGAGTCTTCTCACCACGCTTAAGAAAACGTGCGTAGGCCTTTAATACATAAGTGTTTGGAATGTCCTTCGGCAGCCTCCAACTTCATCTTAGGTTGGGTGCGCCGAATCGTAGCGCTTTATGAGAAGTGTGCGTGATGGGTATCTTCGGCATCACGGAGGTTTTCTAAACCATGCTTAAGAAAGCGTCATAAACCTTAATACCTATGTAAGAGACATCCGGTTTCTTTTAGTCTTTGGCGATATCGCAGAATGCCAATATATTTATAATTATATTGAAGCAGCATGCACAGGAATTTAATATACTAAGCAGGCATATGCACAGGTATTTAAAATGAAATTCATCCTCCGTTATTAGGTAAATTATGCTTGAGTGCTAAAACCTTCCACCGCTTGTGGGAAGCGTCGTAGGTGTCAACACGTCAGTAATTTTTACCTCTGCGCTTATGAGATCGCTGGTCAAACTTGTAGATGAGATATCATGATTTCGCCATATAGCGCAGTCTTTATGTTTAGCAAATTTCCCTATCATATTGAATCAATCACGAGTGAGTACTTAAAATTACATCATTCATCACAAATTTGTTTTTACATATACATGAGCCGAGATGATAGGACACAAATGAAATAACAACTCAATAAGTGATACATGAACAAATTTTAACCTCACACAACATACATGTACCAACATTAAACCCCAATAACAACTTAAATGTTATCACCTCATATCATCTTGGTTAAGATTAGACTAAGGAGGGTATTGGTGGCGGAGGTTGTTGTTGGTGGAATAAGACTTGAAACAGTCAAAGATGAAAACTTTGAACTTGATAAATTCTAATGTTTGAATTTCTTTTATGATTGATCGGTAATAAATCATGAGCAGGCTTTTGGAGTTGACGTTTGTTCGACTAAGTAAGAAAACAGCTGAAAGGTATCGGCTAGCTGTTGGATCAGAATTTGATCATGCGACGGGATTTTATGTGAAACAGGATTGGAATGTGGTCGGCGGGTATTGGAGAATAGGGAAGATTGGATGTTTTCAGGTAACGTGAATCTGGCTAGGTGAGATGGAATGTCGCAGATAGTGTGAAGATGGATGGTTGAATTGAGGTTCTTGGCTGGAAAGGAAAATTAGGAGATAGGAAGGATTTAGGCGACAGCCTAATCAA
The DNA here is from genome assembly GCA_021442155.1 of Cymbidium sinense. Taxonomy (NCBI): domain Eukaryota; kingdom Viridiplantae; phylum Streptophyta; class Magnoliopsida; order Asparagales; family Orchidaceae; genus Cymbidium; species Cymbidium sinense. The sequence goes on from CM038215.1 coordinate 130,238,171, forward strand.
CGGCGGCCAATGAGGCCGGTTCGGCTACTGTAGTTAGATGGACGGAAGAGGGGCTTGTACAGCTGGTTAAACTTATATTGGTTGTTCGGCTGAGAAGGAAAACAGGATTTGAGGTTCAGCAGGGAGGACTTCATGCGATTCGAGAGAAGTAAAGATGGAGTTCGAGAATCACCTACTAGTAAGTGGCCACGGGATGGGATTGTTGGCAGGGCTGATGGTTTGGCGGGAGGAGTTCATGCGGTTGGAGAATGGGAAGGGAGCTCGTTCGACCGAGAGAGACTGCACGTTCGGCTTGTAGTCGCGGCGGACGGGAAGGGATGGTCGGAGCAGCTAGCTCAATCACAAGGGAGAAAATCAGCCTCGAGTATATGTTGTGCTCTAGAACGACAGAGGGGTTCGTTCCGTTCGCGGTAGAGACGGACAAACGAGTCCTTTCGCTCGTTTAGCTGGGTTTCCTTGTACAGGATCGCGAGAGCGAGAGAAAGAGCCAGCCAGATAGGGCCGTGCGGTTGCTGTTCGATCCAGAAGAAACCAAATGAAGAAAAGGAGGCTTGCGGCTGTTAAATTAGAGTCGAGGCTGTAGATATATGAGAGCTAGGGTTTAGGGTATAAAGAGGGTATTTATAAAGGTTTTTTTTTGTGGATTTTAAATAATTAAATCAACCATAATTAAACTTTTCGTAACAACATCATTATATGATTAATATATGTATTTATTTTGATGTTACGAACGCAGTCTTCGTTTTACGATTGGGCCGTTTGGTTTGGTTGAATTTAAATTGATTTATTGAAGTTGTGCATCGTCATTCATTCCAACATTCCTGAATTGACAGCTTCATTGGAAAAGTTTCAACGTTTCAACGCTAATAACGTGATCAATTTCGTGAACGGATGTCATTTGGGCATCGTTGTCGCTCGATATCGGTAGGCTTTGTGGCCGATCGATTAGTCATTTGTCGGATTATGAAAGATGTATATTAATTTCGATATTTTGAGCGATGATAAAAGTCGGATTCGTTATTTGATTAGATTAGTTTTGACGTGTATTTTAAATTGATTTGTCGTTGTTGCGTCGAATTGTCGAATTCGACGATATGACATGGAGGAGTGTCAAGCATGAGCCACCCCTAGCTTGAGCTTATGCTTGACTGATTAGTCATATTCTTGCTTGAACTCATACTCTATTCTAAGAATTTGATATAGCATAAAAGTTAACTCATTTATTACAAAAGAGAAAAGATTATTCTGAGTTAAGCAATAGTTGTAATAAAGTGATAAGAAATTAGGGTAGAAGTTATAAGAAATCAGTTTGTACTTAAATTATGAATTTTAATATATTTAAATATATTTTATTTTAATAGTTTTAAATAAGCTTGCCACAAGTTGATAAGTTGAGCTGAGGTTGACTCCAACTTATTAGCTCATTGAGTTTAGCTCACGAGCAATTTATCAAGTTGTGCTTAAGCCAGCTAAATTGTTGACTTGATTGAACTACACTCCAACCAAGCTTCTAGAATATGCATTGAATCGCTTTTGGGTGAGAATTTCGGGCATTTTTATTATTTTTTGAGATCAATTTCTAATTAGTGAAATTCTCATTTAAGATTTGGATCAACACCTCAAGAAAGTTTTACTTCAGCAATTAGCCATTGTCTCTTTAATTTGGTTGAGTTTGATGAACTCCTACTTCTCAACAACAAGAAGCTTTTATCTAACTACATGGGGTTGGCTACATGAATCATTTTTCTCTTCAATGTGTCATATTAAGTGTTATATTCTCATTTAATTTTAATAAATTAATGTCATTTTTTTATACTTTCTAATTAAATCTTTTTAAGTCTACCTCTACCTTTCTTAACATAAGCCAAATCTAATACATCTAATCTTTTAACTTAGTCATAGGATAAAACCATTTAAGGTGAATCTCTCTAATCTTATTTTCCACTGGAATTACTACAACTACTCCAATCTTATGACGCATATATTCATTTCTTATTTTATCTCTAAATCATCTACTCCTGCTTCTCTGTACATTAAAAAATAAATAAAAAAATTTCAAACTTTTGGAAATTTTGGTTTTCAAATCCTATTGACAGGGCATAAAATATGCAAATTCTGTCGGTCAAATATAAGTTCTATGCTAATCTCAACTGGTTTCTATTGCTTCCTACCCCTCCATTAAAGGTTCTCCTCAGTTATGATATTTATAACCGCTTGTTAGATAGGCATGAGCCTTATTGAGCCCAAATTTTTTTATAAGCATTGATTATATTATTGTGTAAAATTGCTCACAGGAACTAATAACTGCCCTCAATTCATTTGATGCTTTCAAACAATATAAATATCATAAAAAATAGAGTTAATATTTCAATCAATTGAATGCTATTTTTCTTATTTAAATAAGTAATATTATGTGTGCATCAGCATACTTTCAAATTACAAATTATACTTAAGAGTGGTTATCTTGATCAGGGATATCACTACAACATTCCCAAGCTTTGTGTTCCATTCTCAAGTTGATGACACATGATGTTGGGATGCCAATGGAGATTTCAAGTATAAGCCATCTTTGAAGGGATTCTGCAATTTGTTTGGATAAAATGTTGCATTTGACATGGATATATATGAGCTAGGGATTATTAATAATCTGGAAAAAAAATATCCCTGTTGGGTATTTGTAGGAGGATTCTCATTTTGTTGTTCTTGGAAGAATTTGTTATATTTTTCAATTCTTTTATGGAATATTTAAATGCATAACACATAATTCTTATGCATTTATATATCTACTACCTAAAGTTTGATATTTATAAACATAGCATTTTGTTTATGTATGAAAAAGTGTATTTCACTTCAAAAAGTTAATGATTGTGTTATTTTTGATGTAATATTAAAGTTTAGGTGATAAATATTTAAATATATAAGAATTGTGTGTTATGTATGTAAATGCCTCTTCTTTTATTTTGATATATTTTTCAGTTTTGAGAGTTTTTTTTTTTATACTTATTTGAGCTCATGAGTTATTTTCTATTCTAATCATCGTTAGTTTAGGGTTCTGAAATGTATGGGTTACAACAATAGGAATGGAAATTTGTTTAGATGGTTTTTTTTTATCTTTATTAATTTAATTGCACTGCCTATGTATGTAAGTAGACGGTGATATCTTTATGTAATTGAGTAAATACATTTATTTATAATTAATTATATTCTATTGCTCCAAAAGTCATCTGTTATAGGAAAAAATTAATAATTACGATATTCTTAAATTGCAACTATACAATTTTTTTTTCAATTCTTTATTTTCTTGAAGTTTGCTACTTTAAAACATAATTTAAATATTTCAAAATTAACTTAATACATAGATATGTAAGGCTCTCAATAAAATTGTTATTATCCTAAAATTAGATATTTTATTAAATGAAACTTTTGTATTCTAGATACTCCACTATTTTTTTTTTCTTTAGTAGTTTGTGTCATCTGTTTTCCCACATAAAACCTTGACCAAAATTTTATCCTAGCGAAAGTAAAGTGGAAATCACTTTTCGTTTCAATTTGAAACCCTTGAATTCCCTAATTTGGCTCATGTTCAGAGCCTTAAAAGTAGATTGCACATGCAAATTCTTCTCTTTATTTGCTTACCCTCTCTCTCTCTCTCTCTCTCTCTCTCTCTCTCTTTTGCTCACATCTCTCTCTTTATTTGCCCTCGTTTTTTTAATCTCTTTGTTGTCCACTAAAGGGCAGAACCAATCATATTTTTGAGGATGGGCAAATAGATAAGATGGATTGAGCTTTGGATATTAAGTGGGTTTTTTTTCTTTAATTTTGAGCAAATGAAGTAAAATGAATTCAGATTATTAAAGAAAAATTAATTTTTAGAATGGGCAATTATCCTGAATAAAGCTTAGGTCCATGCTTTTGTCCACTTGATCATGTATGCTCATCTGCTTTCTGTTAGTAGGCAAAATTAGTTTGTCTGTTCTACTGATTTAATACTATTGATTATTATTATTATTATTAAGATTGGCTCTTATAATAGCCTTAAGAATCTTCTATGATAATAAATAAATTGAGAGTTGAATTATTATATTTATTTTTTGATCAATCTGATAAGCCTATGTGGATTATCACTTTATAAATAAATAAGTAGATAAAATCACATCCGGGTTTATTGCACTTTCCTTGAAGACAAACTGCCTTTGGATAACTGATAATGATTTCTAATTTTAAACCGAGAGAGAGAGAGAGAGAGAGAGAGAGAGAGAGATTTGACCATTTCTGTTGGAATGTAGTAACAGTTAAATGAACAGCTGTCATAGATATCCGCCGTCTGAAACGGCACGGCGCAGGGAAGGCCAAGCAATTATGCTACATATTCTACACTTAAAATTTAATAGAACAAGTTTTCTCCAACGACATTTTTAAACAAAATATTATAAAAATAATTTTATGCATAATGTTTGATATAAATTATATTATAATCGACATAATTTTTATTCTAAAATATCTCATATTTATTCATATTAAAAAAAATGTTGCATTGAGCGAGCGATGTATGCTATGATTATGAATTTTTAAAATATAAATATTTTTAAAATATAAAATAATTAAATTATACATTTAAAAAATATATAATTATATATATAATGTGTGTGTTGGTTGTATTGAAATATGATAGATGATCTAGTGAGTGATAAGTGGGGGTAGGGGTGTGTTGAGGAGATTTACGGCCAAATCATAAAATGGGTAATTGCTCGAAGCTTGAGTCGTGGCTCGAAAGTTTTCGAGCAGTCGGATCGAATCGAGCTTCGAGCTCGATCCGACTCGGCTAAAGCCGACTCGAAATCCGAAGAAACAATTAGAAATGAAACAATGGCCATGAGGAAGAGGAACTATTTATAATCAGGATTATAAAGTTTCAAAACCGTAATGCCATGGTGAGAGAGGCAAACAGAGAGGGATTCTGAAGTTACATAACAATTAAATAGGTAATTTAAGGTCATCATCAATCAATCATTCATCCAGCTACTGCAGTTACAAACCCAGACGGCTCACGAGTCACGAGCCAGAGGCCCAGAACAGAATCAACCCCAAGTCCCAACATCAACATTCTAACCTAAAATAGTGGAATAACAAAGACAAATACAATTGAAACCCTGCAAATTACAAGTACCCCAACCGCAAAAAATATGAATGCTTACCAAACATCCCCAAATCAATGCACATCCCCAAATAGAGGAACCTCAAATAATGGAATAACAGATACAATTGAAATAACCAACAGAACACTTACAGAATCAAAAAATGAAACAGAAAGAGGAAGTATTTCTGGAGCAAGGAAGCAAACCAAGCACATTGAGTGATATAGACCGACTCGGAATCGAAAAGCAAACCACTTATATGATGACGATACGCCGTGTGCCCCACTCAAAGACTAGAACGCGCACGGAGAAGTGAGAACGGAGAACCGGGAGAAGGAAGAAGCAGTCAAGCGGAGTCGAAGTCAGGGGTCGGTCGAGGTATTAGAATAGGGAATTTATCTCGCCCGTCTAATTAATCGGACGTCGATATGTTTTCGGATCGCGGAAGGCGAGCCGTCCCGGTTCTCTCTTCGATCCCGCGGGCGAAGCGAGCCGGTTCGAAAATAAATTCACATTTATTTCGGCTCAATCATTTCGTTTTGAGTCGATCTCTTCGAGCAAGTTGACGACTTCGAGTGAGCGATCCTTCTCTACCTAATTGAGGCAAATGTTTTCATTTTGAGGCAAATGTTTTCATTTGAGGCAAATGTTTTCATTTTTTTACTACAATTTCTTCAACTTTTCTATTTTTAATCACAAATTAAATTTGGTATTCAACAAATTAATATTAGTGGTGTTGAGTCTTTAAGTTTTATAGAGATTTGAGTCGATATATCTCGAGGCATTAATTGAGCCATGAAGATCTTGACAAATCGAGCAACATTGTCTTCCAAGACTTGTGTCCTAGGGAAAAAAAAGAATATTATTAGTATGATAATGATCAAAATTTTCACTACTATATAGTTATAATGACTAATAATAAGTTTAAGTTGCTAATAAAATTTAAAATATTATATGAGCTTCTATGAAAAAAGATATTTACTAAAATTATGACAAAATTATCAAACATATGAAGGCTCTTTTTCAACAATGATTTCTTATTTCATGCCTTCATTTTGAGCTAAATGATTTCTTATTTATTAAGATTGGCTCTTATAATAGCATTAAGAATCTTCTATGTTGATATTATCACTTTATAAATAAATAAAATAGATAAAATCACATCCGAGTTTATTGCACTTTCCTCGAAGACAAACTGCCTTTGGATAACTGATAATGATTTCTAATTTTACTCACCGTCTCTTAGCTCAGTTGATGGGCTGAACTCGACCGAATCTTCCAGGGCGGGCCTGCAAAATCTGAAATTAAGTGCTATCAGGTGATGAATGTATGATTTAAATTAGTTAAAGTCATTCATCCATAAGATGGGTGAGGTGCTGGGTGGATACCCATTCCAAAAAAAAAAAAAAAAAAAATTATAATTTTAAACAGAGAGAGAGAGAGAGAGAGAGAGAGAGAGAGAGAGATTTGACCATTTCTGTTGGAATGTAGTAACAGTTAAATGAACAGCTGTCATAGATATCCGCCGTCTGAAACGGCACGGCGCAGGAAGGCCAATCAATTATGCTACATATTCTACACTTAAAATTTAATAGAACAAATATTTTTTTTATTTTTTTATAATGGGTATCCACTCAATACTCTACCTATTTTATGGATGGAGATATCATTATTCTTCTCAATCTCGTCATTAAATCAAATCTTCACTTACTTTTCACCTTTAGATATGGCTACATTAGGATTGACTTGGAGGAGGTTTTCGCTCTCAGCTGAAATGAGAAATATGGGTAATAGAACAAATTTTCTCCAACGACATTTTTAAACAAAATATTATAAAAATAATTTTATGCATAATGTTTGATATAAATTTTATTATAATCGACATAATTTTTATCCTAAAATATATCTCATATTTATTCATATTAAAAAAATGTTGCATTGAGCGAGCGATGTATGTTATGATTATGAATTTTTAAATTATAAATATTTTAAAAATATAAAATAATTAAATTATACATTTAAAAATATAAAATTTATTATTATTATATATATATATATATATATATATATATATATATATATATATATATATATATATATATATATATATATATATATATATATATATATATATAATGTTCGTTGTATTGAAATATGATAGATGATCTAGTGAATGATAATTGGGGATGGATGACAATGATAGATGATTACAGGCGAAATATTAATAAGTTGTGATAGTGGCAGGTTATATCGTAGTGGGGATGGTGTATATTGGCTAGTGAGCAAATATGGGTGTATAATGATGAAGGGCGGATGATGATAATGATAAGTAGTCGTGGTGAGCGGCGAGACAGGATGAGTTACAATTGTAACAATGATATTTCAAGTTGTGATTATTTTTTTAGCATTTGGAGTTCATCCAATTTAAGCATATTAATAAATTAAGAGTGAGCAGCATCTTGAGATGGTCATAGAAAATATGCATCACATATTTATATATTGAAAGATTTACATACATATCACACAATTTTTATGCATTTGTCTTTGTTAAGCGTATAGAAGTATTAAAATTGTAAAATAATTTGAGGCAAATGTTTTCATTTTTTTTTACTACAATTCTCTTCAAAATATTCAACTTTTCTATTTTTAATCAAAAATTAAATTTGGCAATGTTGCTCGATTTGTCAAGATCTTCATGGCTCAATTAATGCCTTGAGATATATCGACTCAAAAACCAGCTTTGTCATCTGTCCCTCTCTCTCTTCATGGAGACCTTCTTCCTCAGTCACGGATCGCCAAGACTCTTGATAAAAGAGATGCAAGTGAGATGCTTCCTCGAGACGTGGAAGGTTAAGATTTTTCCAAAGGCTCCCAAAGCCATTCTCTTGATTTCTGCTCACTGGGAGACGGACGAGCCCCTCGTCAACTGCATCGAAGGCCCAAATGGCACCATCCATGACTTCAACGGCTTCCCCAAGCATTTATACGAGGTCGCCCTCTTCCTTTTCTCTCTTTTAAATTTAAAAAATAAGAATGATCTTTCTTTTCGTTTTATTAAAGTTTGCGGTTTGACTCAGAAACTGACTTTCTTCCTTTTTAGGATTTCTCATAACTTAAATGAATCTAAACTGATTACTGATTTGGATCCTTTTGGCAATTGAAGCGTAAATTTGTAGTGGCTGAGAATGTTTTTGAGAGATGTTTGTGTTGAATGCTGGTTCTTATAACGACTGCATAATTACATTTTTTTCTTTTTTTTGTTTTTGTATTTGTGATCATTTATAGGCTCGCAGGGAGGTCCTAAACTGTTGATTAAAATGATTTTAGGGCTGCAAACAAACCGATCCAAGCTGAGTATGTGTGCGTTCGAGTTCAAGCTTGTTTACCATTATCGAGCTTGAGCACGATTTGAGCTTTTTAGTATGCTGTTCAAGCTTTAGTTCAATTTGAGTTTGTTCACGAGCTTGTTCAAATTATATTATTGAGCCTATTAACAAGTAGCTTGTTTTAATCAAGCCTTAATCGAGCTTGTTCAGGAGCAGCTTGTTGAGAAATATATATGAGCTTTATCAATTAAAGTTTATTAATCCTAAAAAAATAAAAATTTAAACAATATTGTTCACAAACAAGTCTTAATAGAGCCATAATCGAGCTCCTTAACGAACTTGTTCAAGAGCTTTCAACGATATTGTTCATGAACATAAATGAACCGAATGACAAGTATTTCAGGTTTGTTTAGATAGCAATCGAGTATTTATAAAAATATTCAAGCTTGTTCGATTAATTATTCAAACGATCATGAATGAGCTCAAATAGAGCCGAGCCACGAGTAGCTTGTTAAACGCTCGGTTCATTTGCAACCCTAATGATTTTTAATACTGAATGTGTCTACATAATTAGTAAGAGTAGTCTTAAAATACGAGAAATCATGTTTAAAAAGTCCAAAAAGTTCATGGTGGTCGTTTATTTTTCAAGCTTATATGTATATAATGGATGTGCTCTAACAAAGGACTAGCAAATGGGAAATATTTTATGGTGCAAGTTAAAATCTTACTCATTTTTTAGCTTGGTATTGCTCGCGCGAACTGTTTTCTGCTGACATGCAACCAAGAATTTTCAGAGCAGCCCATCAAATCTCTTAAGAAAGGCAGCCCGTAAACTTGTAAAATATATGAGAATTGCCGTTTCATCAAAAGAAATATAAGCTAATGTTAGCATTTCATGCCTGACTTCCAGCTACAATATCCAGCACCTGGTGCACCAGAACTAGCCAAGAGGGTGAAAGAATTGCTTCAAAATGCCGGCTTTGATCGGGCAGAGGAGGATAGGAGCCGTGGGCTTGACCACGGAGCCTGGGTTCCACTGATGCTCATGTACCCAGAGGCTAACATACCAGTGTGCCAGCTTTCTGTCCAAACTAACAAGGATGGAACACACCATTATAATGTGGGGAAGGCATTAGCTCCATTAAGGGAGGAGGGTGTTCTAATAATTGGTTCAGGAACTGCCACACATAACCTCATGTTGCAAGGTCCTGATGATGCTCCACCACCGAGTTGGGCTGTGGACTTCGATAACTGGCTTAGAGAGTCTCTCCTTAATGGAAGGTATAGATATCTCTCTCTCTTTTCATGATTTCATGGTGGTTATTACTTTCTGTTCTGTTTCCAGTTTAGTAACCATTTATTTGGCTTGAAAGCTTAAGCTCGTGAGTTTTGGCTGAGGATTAAATTCTGTGATGCACCCTCTCACTTTCTACCTGAATTTTCTGTAAGCGTGATTAAATGTTGTGATAAAATTAATAAACTGTATAGTCATAATACAAAACATTTTATAAGAGCTGTGGGGATGCTAAGAAAAGAGCCTCAAACTAAGCACTACAAAACTATAACTGAAGAGCAGAAATAAGATTGATATTCTTTGAAAGCGCTGAAGAGTACTAGGTCAAAAGTTATATTGGTTTAGGGGCTGTTTAGTAGCGTGTATTTGGAATGCATTCGTTCAAATCTGTATTTTAACATTTCAGCGTTTGGTTAAAGTAAGTAAAATTAGGTGCATTTCAAATACAGAAAGGCTAATTTCGCGTATTTGGAATTACCAAATCTGGGTGAATTAAATACAGCGTAATGAAGTGATGCAGAGGCCAGCGTCGCCTAGGCCCCAGCGTCTTGCCCCGCCCGCCGCCGCCGCCGCGCAGCCACGCCGCCGCCGTGCCACGTCGCCGCTAACTTTTCTATTGTTCATCATCCCTAACACATTCTAATAAAAGGTATTAAATAAGACGAGGAACATGAATCAAAATTTATTTAAAATTTTCCTTGCATTGGTAAGAAAGTGATAAAAAGAAATCAGCACTCTTTGGCCTGGTTTGATTTGACATATCTGAAGTTGAATGTTACGAGCAAAAATAAGAAATCTATACAAAATAGAGAAATAAATCAAAATATAGGGATATTCAAACAATTTCGAGCTTGCCTAAAACTCCAAGGGAATTATGATGATACCCTTAAGTCAATAGGAGTACCCGGCCATAGATCTAGCTTTCTATAAACTACTTTTGCTTCCTGTATTTCTATATATATATATATTTCATTTTTCAGAATCAAATAACATTACAAGTAAATGCATTAAGGTCAAAACAAAGGTTCACTTGACTTGATTAAATGCTTATACTTAGTTGGTAACTTTGATGAAGGCATGAAGATGTGAATCACTACGATGAAAAGGGCCCAAGTGCTAAAATGGCACATCCTGAGCCAGAACACTTCTATCCCTTGCATGTTGCTCTTGGGGCTGCGGGGGAGAATGCTACTGCAGAGTTAATCCATCATAGCTGGGGGAGTTCCTCCATTTCTTACTCTTATAAGTTCAAGGCTCCATAGTTCTGTTTATGCTTTGCTTTATTATATGTGACCACTGCTCCACCATACTTCTATCTGTCCTTTGTGTTTTAAGTGATCTTTGCCTCTTGTGAACAGTGTGGGAAGTTTTGATTTTTACATGTGGAAATTTGGCCCGAGACATAGCCATTTTGTCTATATTTTTTGATTATGTGAACACTTACTGTGTGTGATAGGGGTTTATGTGAGGCAAACTCGAGTTTGACTTGAAAAATAGCTTGTGAGCCGAGCTTGAATAACTAATAAGCAAAGTTCAAACTTGCCCTGACTCGACTCGTTAAATATTAATATTTAGTAATTAGGACTCATTTTTTTATATCAAGTAATTTCTTATCAATTATTTAAATCAGAATTATTTTTATCAATTGCTCTTTACCTCTCGAGAAGAATGTTGAAAGTGTTGGTTTTAACTCGTGAAAATTTGGTCCAAAATATGTGAGTTAATCCATCTATATTTGATCTATTTTCACAAAAAATTCCATTATATGTGCACATTTCCTAGTGTGTATGTTTCTGATTTCATAGGTCATCAGAGGATATTCTCTTCAGTTTGATTTTGATTTTATTTTTACATTGAATTGACATCTGTAGTTTAATTTCCTTTATAATTTGTGCTTTATGATACGTTATTAATTAGAAATTATTGTATTAATTTTATCAAAAAGCTGAATTTATTGTTGAATTGATTGGTAAGTCTGTCTGCCTAACATGCATTATTAGAATCATAGTTGCCTATATTTATTTACTTAGCAAAAATAATAGATAAGGGTCTATTGCCTGACACTCAAGATGCTTGTGTTGGATTGTGCACAACTAGCAAAAGCTTAAATTTAATAATTTCAATAATGAGGATACACATTAAATCACAACCTATCAATAAATTAAGAGATCCAGACTTCATCGCTTTACAAATATAAGATTTTTTTTTCTCAAAATAGTCATATTTATGCTGCTCTTAAATGAATCATACATCCAATTTTTAAGCATAAAAATAAAATTGAAAGATAAAATGTTACTACATAAAAATTATTTTTAATTATTGACTCAAAATAATATTTATAATCGTCACAATTCTGGATGAAAGTCGGGCTTTTTGAAAATAATAATAATAATAATTAAAAATAATATGTATATAGTGAATTGGAATACAATTGTGAAGAAGAAAATTTGTAGCTAATTTAAAACAGACCATAGACCCATTAATAGAAATATGGTTCATTGCAGCAAAATGGTTGTCAGTTGTATGGCTACAAACGAGATGAGCTTGTTGGAGTTCAAGCTCATTTATCATTATTGAGCTCGAGCTTGGCTCAAGCTTGATTTGAGTTTTTATGATGGCGTTCAAGCTGAAGCTTGTTTAAACAAATCTTGTTTGAGCTCAGCTTGTGCTTGTTCGCGAGCTCAGTTCAGATTAGGCTTATCGAGCTTGTTAACACGTATCTTGTTTAATGAAATAAACGAGACTTAATCGAGCATGTTCGCGAGTAGCGTGTTGAGAAATATAAATGATATTATTTATGAACAAGTCTTAATCAAGCTCCTTAATGAGCTTGTTCGTGAACTTTAAATGATAATATTCTTGAACATAGATAAATTAAATATTAAGTTGTTCAAGCTTGTTCATTTAACAATCGAGTATTTACAAAAGTGTTCAAGCTCGTTTGATTAGTTAGTCGAACGAACATGAACAAGCTCTAATCGAGCCGAGTCACGAGTAGCTTGTTGAACGCTTGGTTTTTTTTCAACCCTAGTCAATTGTGGGCAACGAAAATTCGCCATCGACCTCTTCGATGAAAAGAGTATTTTAAAGTGTCGGTGTAATTTTCAGAAGGCAGATGGAATAGTAGATAAGACACTACCCAGAGATTTCGTCCTCATTTGGTAAGGACTTTAGATATGGTTGTGTTTCCTATAAGCCTATAATTACCCTCCCAATAAGTGAGAGAGAACTTTCGATTAAGGCTAGTCGTTAAATCGTTGAATACATAGTGTATAGTAGTAGCATGTAGAGTTTCATAATTTAAGATATGAAATTCATCATTTGAACTTAAACAGGATGGTTGGGGTAATGATGGCATGCTCGATCTAGATCTCATGGTTCATCCCGTCACGGCCCCTCCTACTTAGAGGAGGTAGACCCAACCCCGATGAAAAGATCCTCATCGAACATATGGGTTACATCGTCAAGAAATCCTTAGACATGGGGTGATGTTTGTCCAGGAGACAATCTTAAGTCTACCTTACCGACAGAGATTGTTCTATCAGTATACCCTATGATTCACAACTCAAATGACAAAGTCATTGGGGAGCATACGGGCTACGGTCGTGATCATAATATAATGGAGTCGGACTGACCAAACCACCCAATCAGAGGACTCTGGTCGTAACTGCTTCATTTGTGGAGCTTATTGGCCAAGTCACGCAGTCAGAGGACACGGGCTACGTCCTTATTGACAAGAGATTGATTAAGAGTGAATATAATAGAACACTTGATTTGACATTGGCTCCATTGTGGGCTAAAGTTTTCTTAATTTGTCACTCTCCGACAAACAGTTCCGGAAGGTAGATAGATTGAGTTTGGTTTAAGATTTTAATGATAGAATTTCATTTAAATCATTTTTTATATTGATATTTGATTGGAATTGATTTGATTAGAAAAATTATTGATTTGAATATGTTTAAGAGCTTTAGATCCTGTCAACTCTACTTAGCTAATGAGGATTGATCATCACACCGACGTAATCGCTTTTCGATATTCCACCGATTTGAAACTCTTATTATAGGTTTTGTTAACTGCACCCTAAGACTAAACGAAGCAACCCAAGACAAAGATCCTCGACACTTGAATTTAGGCATTCGAAGTGTGCCCATGCGTGTATTGTAATTTTAGGTAATTTTATGTTTGAATTATGAGATTGATTTTGTATTTTCATTTAAGTCTAACTTTAACTTGTGCAGCCTTTTCAGACATTAACATTTGCACTTGAAATCTCTATGTCCAAGCATATGAATGTATTTATAACTTAACTAATTTCATCTAATTAGTGGTTCCGTTGATTTTAAAATTCATAATTAGAATGAAATCCCTTAATTTTTGATTAAAGGAAGCCCTATGATTATTGTAGATTTTGATTTAGATAGCCTTCTATTTCTGTAGATTTTGATTTAGTATCGCCTTCTGTCTGCTTGTACAGAGAATTGCAGATTCAATGGCGAAGAATGCATTTTGATTTAGATTGTAGTTTATCACATTACTGGCACTTAGTTTACTTGTTGAGTTTTTACATTTCTCCCAATTTGATTATGCTCAATTTACATCAATTTTGATAAGTTATGCCGATTTCAGTATTTATTGTTTTGGCCCCACTTATGCTTATTAATTAGCATAGTAATCACATTTATATTAATATAAGAGCTATTAAACTCAATTTGAATTTATCCTTAGATTTTGAGTTTATTGCAAGTTTGTTATGCGTTTAGCATTAGTCCCCTCCAAATTCCAATTAAAGCTTGTTTAATTTTGAGGAATTTACAAGAAAAGGGAACTCACTTTATCGCTTCAATTTAAGCCATAAAGGATTGTCATTAGAGTTTGTGAATTTAATATTTGCCTCCCCCAAAATTTGTAAGTTTAATATTAGCCTCTCCCAAAGTTTGTGAGCTTAATATCAGCCTCCCCCAAATTTCACTTAGATTTTGAATAAATATTATATTCTTTCCAAAATTTGCTTTAAAGCCTCCTCCTTTTTTTATTTGACGCTATAAAATTAGCAGGGTTACTTATTCCTAAGTTACATTACACATTCTCCCATTTTTCTAAGTCAAAAGATTGATTTAAATTTGAGCTCTCGACGCCATCCCCTGTAGGATTGCATCGGGTGTTTTGACTTTCAAGACACTGCCGAAGCAGTGGTGTCTTGCAACACCACAACCTATTTTTTTTATCTCGTCGCATCTTACTGAGCACAACGAGGTCTTCAAATCTGCAAGAATACATATAATGCAATATATAATTATTCCCTCTTTTTTTTTTCTAAGTCTGGAAATTAGACAAATTCTCGCAAAGATTTCGCCTAGGGGAGCGATATCTAACAAGCTTACACTGACGCCTCTAGTGTAGTGTCTTGCGACATCACAACCTATTTTTCATCCCGTTGGGCCCTACTGAGCACAACAAGGTATTCAAACCTGCAAAGAAACACAAACATATATATATATATATATATATATATATATATATATATATAAACAAATCTCACATGTTCTAATGCATTTTTGCAAGAATGCAAAGAAGGAACAGGGTTGGGTATGCGACGGAATGCAAGGTAAGGAGTCCGAAAATCGAAGGAAGAATGCCATCGACGATGTTCTTCCACGATTATGCAGGCGATGGCTAAAGTGAGGAAGACGAAATCGAAAGAAGAATTCATCTACTAACGATATTCTTCCCCGATTTGCGACACAGTGGAAACGGGGCAGTTAAAGTGAGGGAAACAACACCAAAAATCGAAGAAAGAATTCGCCTACTAACGATGTTCTTCCCGATACGACGAATAAATGGGATGGCTAAAGGAGAAGCGACGAAAATTGAAGAAGCTTTACCGACGATATTCTTCCTCGGTTTACGGCGCAACAAAACGTTAAAATTTGGATGTGTTGCGTAGGGAAGGAGTGGCTGAACAGGGGCAGAGTTTAATGCAGTGGGCGGCTGGTTTGAAGGTCGCGTGCTGGGTCAGAAGTTTAATCGAAGGTTGTGGGTCGGGGAGAGGCCTGGGTTGAGACTGAGAAGGTGAGGCCAAACCGCTGGGTTTGCGAGTCACAGCCGGATTCGGAGGTGGAGCTGGCTGGCGCAGTCGAATCGGTCGACTGGGGAGCGAACGAGCGGCACAGGACCGGATGCTGAGCGGAACAGCGAGCTGCCGGTTCACGGCGTCATGCGGAACGAGTACAATGGAGCGTCGTGAACGCACGATCTGAAACGGTCGGGTTCACCGCCACGGTTGACGGCAGAGTTTTATGCGCAAGAATTGCGCGAGAAACACGGCGAAATGGGCTGACACGGAATTGGCCTCGCGGAGGAGGGAATCGAAAATCCAATGGGAGGATTTACTTTTTTTCTACTGAAAGAGAGCAGGAGAGTGCAACAGGAATTAGAAAAATTAGGGAGAGGGAGTAGTTGCTTTTCAATTTTTTTAAATTTTTTTTATTTTATTTCTTTTTCAGAAAACTGAAAATGGGGGAACAGTTGAGAATGAGGGTAATTTGGGAATTTTTTAATTAAATATGAATTTATTAAACCGTCTTAATGTGGACTTCACGCCGGTGATTGCACATAGTTAATATATATCGATTTAGGGTAATTTCATTGTTCTGAATGCAATGACACTGCCTGTTTCGCGATCGGAGACCGTTTGGTTCGAGTCAGCGCCAAATTGAGTCAATTTTAGCTCGAAATGCGCTTCGTCACCTTCGCTCGCTCGATTTTTGCGCAGACTCGTCTGAATTGAGTGTGAATAATCTTATTTGATAGATTTCGACATTTCGAAGCAAATCACGTGATCAATTTCATGAACGGAGGTCATTTGACTTACTTCGGTGCCTCTTGACCTCGATATGCATGCAGACACGTTGATGACTCGAGCGCCTGATCGATTGCTCATCAAGTCGTGCAATATTTATATCCTAACCAATTTTGACATTCTAAATGCGATAGAGAAGTCCGTTCATTGATCGGAGGTCATTTGAGTTAATTTTGGTGACGTCCAGTGCGCTTCAGCCTCGATTTGCGTGCTGTCACTTCAAATCACTCGATATTTGCACAAACCCAATGGCGCATTCTCATTTGATAGATGTTTTGAAGTTGACGGTGATCGCCATGAACAGAGGTTGTTTGGATATCATCACAGCTTCTCAACTCCGATATGCGTGTCATGTCGACGTCTTGATAGCTCGAGCGCTTAATTGATTGATTGTTAAATTTTGTAATATTTATATTCTGATCGATTTCGACGTTCTGAATGTAGCAACGAAGTCTGTCGAATTCGATTTGTAGGCTTGTCTTGGTTTATGACACATATGTGTAAGTCAATAAATGCCCCCCAACAAATGTGATTCGTACGTGGAGCGAGTCTCGTTTGTTGAAAATTGGTTAACCATTTGGGCTGGCCACAGAACTTGGATCATTTTAGCTTCGATTGCAATAGCTTATGGAACTTTGATAGGATTTGTCATTAATACGCTGTCTTATTCAAGACATGCTAAATAACAGGCTTGACCTATTTGTTAGAATCGACTTGTCGGATAGAGAAGAGTTCTTACACCATCTACTCTTACTTTAATGGCTTTAATGAAGATATCTTTTTTTATGTCATTACAGATTTGAGTTTCCTCTAACCCTAATTTCATGCTTGGTTGAGTTTGATGGAGAAATTGGTCTGCTTGTTTTGATGATGGACTCCGCTAGGGAATCGGTTTATCCATGCTTGATCGGATTTGAAATTTCTTCTGTCCTAGCTTTGAGCTTGATGGACTTGATGAAGGACTAACCTGATTTGTCAATATTGACTTGTCAGAAAGTGTATGCATTCCATGAATCATGTGCCGCTGATTCGTTGAAGGGTACATACAATGACCCAAAGCTTATATAGGGTCAATGCTGAGTTATTAGTCCAGCAACATGTGCTAACAAACTGAATAACCACAAAATTCCTTTAGTTCAGCCATCGACTTTGTATAAACTATGTAATTGCTTTTTCGGTCCTGTGTTTTCTGCTTTGACAGACTTGATGAGGAGATGGGCTTTGATCTGTGCTTTGAGCTTGATCAGATCATTTGAGAATATATTGAAATTTCACATTGCAGGTAATATGAAGATTGATTTGAGGCAACCCCACAATTGTTTCTCATTGTCTTGATCTATCGATCAAGTAGAAAGATCTCTTGGATCCTGGTTGCTTGTAATCACTAAGTTGGATTGGTTTGAGATCAAGCCTATCATCGGATGACGAAGGGCTCTTTCACTGTAGCCTTTTCTTAAGGTTTGTTGAGTGAGGTGAGCGTCAGCAAGTCGGCCATATTTGGGCTTGTTGAGTTCGACCTTTAAAACCTACTCGAGTCTTCGACTTAAGCTGTAGTGGGTTTATGATTTTATCATCAGACTGACGAACGGGGGCTCTTTTACTGCGGCCTTTTCTTGCGGCATGTTGAGTGAGGAGAGCATTAGCAACTTGGTCATTTATTGTTGAGTCCCATTTTAACCCATCCGTGTCCTAGACTTCAGGATGTAGATGTTGATGTTTCTCCAACTCAGTTGATTGAAGCTTCCAAAATCAAGAGTTCTTCTGACTTGATCTCCAGAATTTGGCAAATCTGGGAGATAAATTTCTTGACATTTAGGGTTGTCGTTTCATGCGTAGAAATAGATTCTTTTTTGTTTCTGCAAGAACATGCAACTTAACAGTAATAATTATGGATATATCTAGGGATTTCGGCGTAAAGCTTGATGTCAACCTGAATAAGAATATATTTAAGGATCTCATCTTATGGCACGATATCAACTCAAATAAATTTGATATAAACTAAAAAATTCCCCCTGTCTTGCAGGGGAAATTCTAAAGTACATTTAGGAGAATCTTCAAGATGAAAATATACAAATACATCCATATTTAAATTGATGTACTCTAAAGGAGATTTTAACATACAATATTGATTTCATATATATATAAAAATCTAGAAATGCCCCCTATGTAACAGGAAAATTTTCACGGAAATTTTTTTCATCTGAAGTACGTTTATTTAGGGATCTCGGCATGAAGCACGATGTCAACCTAAATAGATATACTAAAAAAAATGTCCCTTGTCTTGCAAGGGGATTTCTATTGTACTTCGAGAATATGGTCATCAAGCATAGTACTTTTTCAAGTATCAACCATTAATTGGCGGCATTGGTCTTTCACCCTTTAGGTCGATGAGTTAATATGCCCCTCCTTGGTATACTTTTTCAAAGACAAAAGGGCCTTCCCAATTAAGTTCAAATTTACCGCCAAATTTTTGATTAGGAATAATCGCCCTTCTCAACACTAGGACCAATTCTCCTTTTTGGAATGTCCGAGGCCGCACCGTATGGTCAAAAACCCTGGACATCTTAGCTCGATAGACTTTCAGATTTTGATGAGCTTGCAGTCTAACTTCATCAAGCGCGTCGAGTTCCTCCATTCTCAGACGGGCATTTTGATCTTCAGTTAGGTTATTTTGGATGGCTATTCGAAGTGAAGGCAACTCAACTTCAAGCGGAAGAACTGCTTCAGTTCCGAATATCAATGAATAGGGAGTGGCTTTATTCGGCATCTTGTAGGTAGTTCGATATGTTCATAGAGCCTTTACTAGCTTGGTATGGCATTCTCTCTTATTTTTAGTAAGGATCTTCTTGAGCAGCTTGACTAATGTCTTGTTGAAGGCCTCCGCCAAACTATTTGCTCTTGGATTGTATATTGAAGAGTATCGCCAATCAATTTTGTGTCGCCAAAAATCAGAATCTTGCACTTTTGAAAGTCGCCATTGTCAGAAATTATTCTACGTGACACTCTGAATCTATAGAACACATTATGTGTAAAGAAGTTGATCACTCTGTCAGCAATAACTTCTTTAAATGGAGTAGCCTTAGCCCACTTAGAGAAATAATCAGTTGCTGCTAGGATGAAGCGATGTCCAGCTAATGACGGTGGATCAATTGGTCCAATTACATCTGTACCCTAACATTCAAATGACCAGGATGCTATCGTTAGGTGTAATAGATTTGGAGGTTGATGGATAAGATTCCCATGTACTTGACACTTATGACACTTCTTAGCGTGATTAATACAATCTCTCACCATAGACGGCCAATAGTTACCCATTCTTTTGATCTTTACGCCATCTTGGGACTTGACTGATGTGCACCACAAAGTCCTCCATGAACTTTAATCATCACTTTGTTAGCTTTATCTACACCTAGGCATTGTAGCCACATTTGTTCAAAGGATCTACGATATACAGTGTTATTAACGAAAGTATAGGGTAACATTCTCTCGAAGGTCCGCTGATTTATTACTTGGTAATTTGCCTTCTTTAAAGTAGTCGATGAAGGCTTGCCTCCAATCATGTGACTCTTCTACAACAAAGGCTTCACACTGCTTTTCTGAGGCAATGTCATTCTTAGCTTTTCTTGGTACAACATCTTGTTGATTTTGGAGAGTATGAGGAGCAACCTGGATCGCATCATACTGGGTCAGATTTGGTAACCCCTCTACCCGCGGGGATTGATATTTTATTGGCTCTAAGACTCGTCGAGTAAATATGACAATCATAATATAATCACTGTTCATACTTGTCATTTCCTTAGCTAGTTTTGCTAAGCAGTCGACTTTATTGTTCTCAGATCGGGATACTCGAGTTAATGTGATATTTGATATCTGCTTCATAAGCTCAAGAACTCGCTTATGATAGAAAGCTAACTCAAGCTTGTTGATTCTATAGATGTCAAGTACTTGATTTATAATCAGCTGAGAATCACCAAAAATGTGTATGTTTTGAATGCCTATGAAAATAGCTTCTTCAAGACCTACCACTAATGCTTCATATTCAGCTTCATTATTAGTTCTTGTCTCAATCAACCCATATGATCATCTCATTATCCCTCCTTCTGGTGTTATGAAGATGATGTCGATTCCTGCGCTTGCTCTTAAAAAATTTAGATGTTTGACTGATGGGATGTATATTTCCAAAATTTGTGATTTCTCTCTTTCATGAATGAGCATAATTTGTTAATCAAGCAAATCATCATTAAGAGACGAGTCCGCAGGGATGGGATGTGCAGCAAGAAAATCTACTAAAACTTGTCCCTTCACTGCCTTTTGTGGATCATATGTGATATCAAATTGTAGAAGCAATACTGCCCATCTTATCAAGCGACCTGTCAACGCTAGTCTTGTCATCAAGTACTTGAACGGATCAATCATTGAGATGAGGGTAATCTTGTGAGATAACATATAATGACGAAGCTTTTGGGCTGCAAAGATCAATGCTAAACAGTGCTTCTCTATCGAAGAATATCTCATTTCTGCTTCTATTAATCTTCGACTAGTATAATAAAGAGCATTCTCTTTGCCTTCTTCATTGTGTTGTGCCAATAATGCTCCAAGGGACTCTTCTAACGCAGCTGTGTATAGAATGAGGGGCTTCCCAGGAGTAGGCGCTGCTAGGATTGGTGGATTTAGCAAGCAGCTTTTAATGCTATCGAAGGCTTTTTGTCATTCTTTGTCCCACTTGAATGGAGTGTCCTTCTTCATTAACCTTGCAAATGATTGATAGCATCCTGATAAATTTGATATGAATCGACGGATGAATGAGAGTTGTCCTTGTAAAGAACGGAGCTGACGCAAACTCTTCAATGGGGGCATCTCCACAATTACCTTGATCTTAGCAGGATCGATTTCAATACCTCTGTGGCATACAATATACCCCAAGAATTTTCCAGAGGATACCCAAAATGTACATTTTAGAGGATTCATCTTGAGATCATATTTTCTGATTCTCTCCAGTACAATTCTCAATCTCTGAAGTGGTTTTCATGGCTTAAGCTCTTCACCACCAGATCGTCAATATAACATTCCATCTTTTGATGAATCAACTCATCAAAGATACGCATCATGGCTCTTTGGTATGTAGCTCCAGCATTTTTCAGGCCAAAGGGCATGACGGTGTAGTAATAGATGCCGATGGAAGTTCTGAACGATGTATGTTTTTCATCTTCAGGTGCCATTTTGATTTGGTTGTACCCTGATGATTCATCCATAAATGAGAACATGTCATAATTGGAAGTGTTATCCACTAGTAGTTCTGATATTGGAAGCAGAAAGTCATCTTTTGGGCATGCCTTATTTAAATCCCGAAATTCAATGCAAAGACGAATTTGGTCATTCTTCTTTCTAACTGGGATAATATTGGCTATCCAATCTGCATACTTCTCCTCTCGAATGAAGCCTGCTCCGATTAGCTTTTTATTTTCTGCAATTACCTGTTCTTCAATCTCCAATCTCATTCGTCTAAGAGCTTGCTTAATAGGCATTGCATCTGGTTTATAGTTAATTTATGAACTGCTACTTCAGGGGATAAGCCTAGCATTTCAGAATATGTCCAAGCAAAGCAATCCCTAAATTCACAAAGTAGCATTTTCAACTCTTCAACTTTCTTATCAGGCAGAAGGGTACTGACGAAAGTTGGACGAGGATCATTCTCGCCTTGACTTCTTTAAGTTCATCCATAGTATTCTATTCCACCATCTTCAAGTTCTTGTGTGCTTAGCTTCTACTTCATCATTTTAAGAAGAATTTTATAGGAATCATCTTCTTCAAGACTAAGACTCGATATTAGCTTCTATTATATTATATTATATCTGATGAGGATGGATGAACCCTAGACCTTTAGTAATAAACTTATCACTTCTTCGCGATGCTTGAGGACTTCTTTGGCTCCACATCTTGTTAAAGATTTGAGTCTTATATTTAGTAGTTCCAATATGCACTCCAAGCTTATGCATCATTCTTCGCAACTTATATTGGTATTCTTGTTGGCTATCTCTCTTGAGTTTTCAGTTGAGTTGGTTAAAAAAATCTTAAGTCGAGACTCTTCGATTTGTAGTTCTGCTCACACTCACTCAACCAAAGACATAGAATGTTATCAATTCTTCAATATTATGAACCTTCAATGATTTCTTTGAAACACCGGAGGATGGTATAATTTTGAGTGAGTCATCCGACTCGCCAAGTGAGCTATCCTTCTTGATGCGACCAACTCTATTATTTCTAAGTAGATTCAAAATCATAGTCTGAATCAGAATAACTTATTTTATACTATACTTTTCTTGAGAGCTTATAAGTTCCCTTAGATTTGACAGGCATATCTTCTTCTTCTTTCGTGTCAGTTCCTAAATGAGGAACTGATTTTCTTGACTTAGGTGCATAATCAAGTGTTTTAGTGAGAGTCAGCATTGCCTTCTTTCTTCCTCCTTGCTTCTACTATTTCATTTTGTAAAATTGCTCTTTAGTTCCTGAAGTGGATGCTACCGCTTTAATAGGCTTTGTTGGCTTATGCTCATTGAGGATGAAGTACTTTGCATCTTCATATATTTTTGCTTCATTGACGGAAAATGGTTGTAGGTTATCGGGAATTCTGAATTCTTCTTCATCTTTTAGATACTTCATACATTGATGCATAGTTGATGGGACCATGTCATACTTATGCAGCCATGGTCGGCCCACGAGAGCTTTAAATGATGTATCGACATCAATTACATGAAACTTGGCTTCTGTATATAAATCCTTGAACTTGAGTAGGAGAATGAAAGAACCCAAAGTCTTTTGCCCTTTTTCATTGAAGCTATGAACCATCAATTTATCTCTCCAAAGATGTTGAATATCGAGTGATAATCCTCTTAATACTTTTAGACTCATAAGATTGATAGAAGAATCAGGATCAATCAATATTCGACTGATCGAGATGTCATCACTCTCTATAGTAACATAAAGAAGACGAATATGATCCGCTGTTCCCAACATAAGATCTTCTTCAAAAAATATGATTATTGGGAGATCTTGAGTTCGCAATGCTTCAGTCATGCATTTTTCAACAAAGTAAGCTTCATAACTCTCCGGATCTTTGAGAGCTTATATCAAAGTTTCTCGGAGGTCTTTTGACATCAAGAGAGCCTCGTACACACTCAGTTGTGCAGGGATATTTCTCAGATGTGATAAAATATTTTAATCTATTTTCTCGCTTGATTCAGGCTTTGTTCTAGAATTTCTAGGAATAATATCCTCGTTGACTTCAATTTTCTCGCCTTTATCTTTATTTGCAATTTTCTTCTTTGATGAAGGTGGTAAGACTCTATCACTTCTCAACTGAACTTGAATAACTTTATCTCGCTCAAATTCGTCCGAAGAGATAGTTTCTTCAAATTTCTCTCTTATTCTGGAAGATTGGCCAAAAGTGTTAGACTCATTTTTCAATGTCATATGTTTCATACGTGATGATATCGATGAGTCTAATTGTCCTATAAAAAACATAGATCTTCATCCGAACTATTATTGTCTTGTTGAGTCATTAAACAAAATTTAGACATTAGCTCCTCGTGCTCTTTCTTGATAAAAATTTTGACGGGTTGGTCGAGTTTGTCTGACTACCCTTGTCATCTCAGAGTAACTGATGTTGAAGAATATCTAACATCACGCAGATGATTCGACATGTATCTACTGGACAAGACTCACCATTATCTTCTTCATCTGATTCAGCAATGCGAAATTTAGGCATGAAGTTTGCAAGTCTAAATGACTGCCTTGCCGGCTGGTGATACTCCTCTAGATTGTTAATGATCTTTTGAGTTATAGTTCTCTTCTTGATCTTCTTTTTTTAGCCAGCTTCTTTGATTTGTGGTATTTGTTCTTTCGTCATGATGAAGTAGCCTTATTAGAATGTCGTTGAGAAGCCCAAATACTTGGTTTAGACATCTCTCTTAAGTCCAATATTGGTTCAAGTGGTGATTTCCACTTAACACTAGGGACATCTTTAGTTGCTTCAAAGACATCTTCCGTCTTTTGGAGACTACTTTGTCATTCTTAGTCTCAACCGATTTCTCCTTCGTTGTCTTCTTTGGATGATACGGTAGAGGACGTAATCATCCTTGTAGACTCTCTTTTATGGTTGACTAGAACACTATCAAATAGTGTAAATTCACCTCGCCGAAACTTCCTTTCTAGCCAATCTTTGAAGACATAGCAATCTTCGATAGGATGACTGATCATCCGATGATAGGGATAGTTTGGATTTGACTTGACGCCTTCTTCGCCTTTTGATTTCTAGTACTTATAAACCAGCTTTGACTGCTTGCCAAAATAATTTAGCCATGCTGTCCCTTCTAAAGGAATATTCTTTATTCATCTTTTCCTTAAGAGATGGCCGCATTCGCTCATCATCTCTTGTTGCTTATTTTGGACGCTCCCCACCACTTGGGAAGTCTGAGGTTTGTCATTACCTCCTAATACTAATTTTGGTTGTGGATTAGAATAAACATGCTTCTTTCCCTTATCATCATTGTACATCGACTATTTTCCTTTATCCACATTGTATATCTCCCGCTTTTCACCATTTGAGCTATAGGAGGCGGCATGCATTTCGTTTCTTCTTGAGTCTGAAGGTTTGTTTCTCTTTGCTTTATCCGCATAGACTTCAGACTTAGGGCGATTCAACTTTTCAAATTTAGCAACCATATCGAGCAAGTCCTGGAATATTGCAATCGACGCCATGCATAGAAATTGTGTCATTTTATCATCCATATTTCCCATTAGCAATTGTATCGCATATTCTTCTTCCAATTGTTGCTCATACTTTATACTTAGGTTGCGTCAACGACTTATAAATTTTGTCACTAACTCATATTTTTTCCTTTTCAGCAAGGCAATGTCAGCAATTGTGATTTTCTCGGTTGCACTGGCGAACCTTTTCAAAATATGGTCTCCAATTCAGCAAATATTTTAACTGAATCATTTACGCATACCATTCAAAGTAGAGGTCAAACTCGATGAATTGACGGAAAAGTAGTGCATCGTTCTCTCCTGTGTTAGCACAAGTAGCCTTAAATTGAGCCAGATGTTGCTTTGGATTACCAAGCCCGCTGAAAGTATTGAATTTCAGTACCGAGTAACCTTTCGGGTATGACACTTGGTCATATTCAGCTGGTAAGGGTGACCCTTATTCACCAACTTTTCAGCCTGCTCTAAGGCTATGACTGCCTTTATCTTTTCATTAATTATTGTTTCTAACTGAGCAGCTGTTACAGTTCCCAGTGTGCTAGCTAGATTTTGAATTGTCGGTTGGAGAGGTGTTTGGTTAACTTCATCCCTTGCTTCATGCATAACATGTACTGTAGGAGCTTGAGGTACCACAAGAGTGGTAATATAAGTTGCATTGTTATAGTTGGTTAGCGACAAAATAGGTGTTACACTTGATATGATATTTTTCTGTAACATCTCCATCATGATGTTCATTTGTACCATCATATCATTCATTTTGGTACCAAGCTGTGCAATCTCCTTGTCTTTGGCCTCCATTTGACGCTGCATTTCTCTTTGCTCTCTAGCTAGCATCATGACATCAATCAGTACAGGTTCTTCCTTTTCTTTTAATTCTTATTGTTGTTCTGCTTCTTGCTCATTTCCAAGGGTAGAGCTTGATTGCCCTTCTCCTTGTGCATTTACAAAGACAGTTGTTGTTGGGGTGTACGACGACGTTAATTATAAAATCATGTACCAAGCTGATCATTTCTTAGTTCAACCATATAGATAGCTTCGACACCCATGATATCTTTCTCATTTTGATCTTCTTCTTCTTCTTCTTCAGCAAAGATCGAAGATCCATCATTTATTTGCATCTATGAAGACTCTTCTTCATAAGCGTCAAATTCAGGTTCAGGTTCCCTGAGTTCGTGTTGATGTTGTTGGTGCTGAGCAGAGAGTTCATTTATATCTCTGGCCATATAAACAACTTCTATTTCCATAGAATCTTCTTCATTATTTTCTTCCTGCACACGAATTTTTGATCGATGTTTCTAGTGGATCTCTGGTTCAATGTGTGGAACAATCACCTCTTCTATTAAAGGACCATGATCAACATCAACCTTCTCTTGTGGGGGTGAAATTGATCGACGATGGGATCCCCTAGAGGATTCTCCAGGGCATCGACTATCATATCGTTCATCATTGATATCCCTTCTTTTGGGTATCTACTTCTGATGAGTTGATTTTGAGGTGAATTTTTGAGTATATGTATCAGATGTCACACCCCTTCTATTGCTCAAAATTTTATTATGGGGCCTTGGCCTCCATATTTGCTTACCCTTTCGCTGGGACCTTTCAACAGTGGATTCTTGGACACGCAGTCCAAGTGTCACGCTCCGATGCTCACCATGGCCTGGCCGCCAATTACTAGAAGAGATGACAACTTTCTGGAGCTTCGATTTTCATCACCACTGCCTCCTCAAATCTTCTTTCATTAGCCTTTGTTCTACTTTGAGAACTTTATATATCCCGACGTGTTTGTCTCACTCTATGTTGGTGGAGCTTGACGTGGTTGGTTCTTCCAGAAAGACTGCTTTATTTCTCCAGTAGAGCTATTCCTCTTTACCCACTTTAGATTGTCAAAGTTGTTGTAGGTAGGAATACTCATTTTCGGTGGCAGTATTGCTTGTTTGCTAGGTCATTCAAAGGGGATTTGCTGAGCTCTCAGCTTAGCGTTTCTCCTTCTTCTCTATCTTCTAGTTAATTTGCTTCCTGATGAGGAAGCTAATGATCATGCTTTCTAGGTACTAGAGGTTTAGTAGGCACAGCAGTTGTACCACGAGGAATTAAAGACACCGTTTGTCTCTTGACGATTCTTTTCGTCACTAGAGCTTCAGATTGACCTAGCCTCTTGAAAATTGAAGTTCTATGTTGGGAGAACTCCTTAACAATATGAACCTGGTTGCATATAGTAGGAGTTTGAACTTGAGGCCTTCCAAAGATGACCTAATGTACCATGGGTACTTCAGTTGCAGCTACGATAGCTGGAAAATTTAAGCTACCAAATTGGATGGTAGCCCCAACATCTCCAGTGTTGATGATGGCATTGGCTAGGCAGATGTTCGCACTATGACCTAGATTAACGGTGAAAGGAGTGCTTTGTAGATCAATTTCTGCAAAAGTGAAAGATGTGGATTAGTAATTAGCAATTATTATTTCACCCCGTACTTTCAAGATACAGAGGTACTACAGAACCAATAATGGTGTAATAAAGATACTTTACGGAATGATTCATTCTACATAGAGCCTCATATTGCATTTATTACACACTTAAATCACTATTTTATTATTTTGAATTTTCAAAAATTTTATTGTTACTATAGCACATATATGACTAGCCAAAGATGGAAAGAGAATCATGTCCCCAACGGAGTCGCTAGAAATCTATGAGCTTCAAAAATTTGCCACCGACCTCTTCAATAAAAAGAGTGTTTTAAAGTGTCGGCGTAATTTTCAGAAGGCAGATGGAATAGTAGATAAGACACTACCCAGAGATTTCGTCCTCATTTGCTGAGGACTTTAGATCTGGTTCTAAGTTTCTTATAGGCGTAAGCCCCTATAGTTAATCACCCCTCCCAATAAGTGAGAGAGAATTTTCGATTAAGGCTAGTCATTAAATCATTGAATACATAGCGTATAGTAGCAGCATGTGGAGTTTCATAATTTAAGATATGAAATTCATCATTTGAACTTAAACCGGATGGTTGGGGGAATGATGACGTGCCCGATCTAGATCCCATGGTTCCGTCATCCCAGACAGTCGCGATCTCTAGTCTACTTAGTCAGAGGAGGTGTCGACCCAACCTCACAAAAAGATCCTCAACAGCAACACATGGGTTACGTCGTCTAAGAAATCCTTGTAGACATAGGGTGATGTTTGTCCAAGGAGACAATATTAAGTCTACCTTAACTGACAGAGGGTTGTTTGCCCTATCAAGTATACCCTATGATTCACAACTCAAAGGGCAAAGCCATTGGAGAGCATACTCTACGGATCGTAATATAATGGAGTCGACCAAACCACTCAATCGTGAGGACCGGTCAGAATCGCTTCATCTGTGGAGCCTATCGCCGCCATGTCCATGGACACGCCACATCCTTATTGGTAAGAGATTGATTAAGAGTGAACATAGTAGAACACTTGATTTGACATTGACTCCATTGTGAGCTAGAATTTTCTTAATTTGTCACCCTCCGATAAACAGTTCCAGAAGGTGGATAGATTGAGTTTGGTTTAAGATTTTAATAATAGAATTTCATTTAAGCCATTTTTTAGATTGATATTTGATTGGAATTAGTTTGATTAGAAAATTTATTGATTTGAATATGTTTAAGAGCTTTAGATCCTATCAACTCTGCTTAGCTGCTAACAGAGGATTGAATCTACTATCACCTGACAGAATCAATTTTTTCAGATATTTCACTGATTTGAAGCTCTTATTATAGGTTTTGGTTGAATTGAATGAAGTCCTAAGACTAAATTGAAGCAACCCGAAGATCCTCGCATTAATTTGAATTTAGGCATTCAAGAAGTTGGGGCCCATGTATTGTTATTTTAGGTAATTTTATGTTTGAATTATGTGATTGATTTTGTATTTTCTATTAATTCTAACTTTAGCCTACGCAGCCTTTTCAGACATTAACATTTGCACTTGAAATCTCTATGTCCGAGCACATGCAGGTATTTATAGCTTAATTAATTTCATCTAATTAGTAGTTTCTTTGATTTTAAAATTCATAATTATAAAGAAATCACTTGATTTTCAATTGAAAGATGCCCTATGATTATTATAGATTTTGATTTAGATAGTCTTCTATTTCTGTAGATTTTGATTTAGTATCGTCTTCTATCTGCTTATACGGAGAATTACAGATCCGGTGGCGAAGAAGATATTTTGATTTAGATTGTAGTTTAACACATTACTGGCATTTAATTTACTTGTTGAGTTTTTACATTTCTCCCAATTTGATTATGCTCAATTTACATCAATTTTGATAAGTTATGCAAGATTTATTGTTTTGATTACCCTTTTGCTTATTAATTAGCATAGTAATCACCTCCATAATATAAGAGTTATTAAACTCAATTTGAATTTATCCTTAGATTTTGAGTTTATTGCAAGTTTGTTATGCGTTTAGCATTAGTCACCCCCCAAATTCTAATTAAAACTTATTTAATTTTAAGGAGTTTACAAGAAAAGGGAACTCACTTTACTGCTTTAATTGAGGCCATAAAAGATTATCATTAGAGTTTGTGAATTTAATATTAGCCTCCCCCAAAGTTTGTAAGTTTAATAGTAGCCTCCCCCAAAGTTTGTGAGTTTAATATTAGCCTCTCTCAAATTCCACTTAGATTTTGAATAAATATTCTATTCTTTCCAAAATTTGCTTTAAGGCTCCCCTCCTCCATCCCGTGAGTCGACGGTGTGTTTTGGCTTTGGTTGCTCATTGTGCAGTGATGTCATGACACCATATTTTTTATCTCATCGCGCCCTACTGAGCACAATGAGGTGTTCAAATCTGCAAGAATACATGTAATATAATATATAATTATTCTCTCCTTTTTTTTCTAAGTCTGAAAATTAGACAAAATTTTAGCAACATTTCGTCTAGGGGAACGATATCTAACAACTACTATTTCAGACGCTTCTCAACGCGAATGGGTTTCAGAATGCACACGTTCACATTCACAATCACATGTTCTGCGATTTTTCGACTGCAATGTTAGGCAAAGGAATGGGGTTGGGTATGCCATTGAGAATGCAAGGTAAGGGGTGCGACGAAAAATCGAAGAAGCCTCAATGATGTTCTTCCCGATTTGAGGCGCAATGAAGCTAAGAGTGAGGGAAAAAAATCGAAAAGAATTCACTATGATAATATTTTTCCCGATTCACGCAAAGAACCAGGAATAAATGACGCAATAAGATGAAAATCGATAAAATCGAAAGTATTATCTCGACGTCTTTCTCGACGAAAAGCGAAAATAGTAAAATTTGGATGTTTGCTGAAGGAGCCATGAGCTAGGATAGTGGGTTGTAGGCTTAATTGCAGTGGGCTGGGCCAGGGGTTTGAAGGGCTGGCGGGCCAGTGGGCTGTAGGCTTAATTGTGTGGGCTGAAGGGAGGAGCTGTGGGCCTTGGGCTGGAGGGAAGGAGGCTGGCGGGCCAGAACAGCGGGTCAGAACGGTTTCGGGCCGGAATAGAACGGGCCAGAGGCCAAATCGCGCGGATCGGCGGGCCAGACAGCGGGTCGAACGGGCTGTGGGAGCGCGGGTCAGCGGCAGCGGGTCGAGGCCGCGGGCTGGAGCGCGGGTTTGCGCGGGTCGAACGACGGGTCGCGACGGGGAGCGGCGGAACGGGCGGAGAGGGCTGCGCGTTCGGCCGGCAGCGGACCGAGACGCGGAGCTGCGGAACGGGCGGAGCGGGCTGCGGGTTCGGCCGGCGGGCTGCGCGTGGAACGGGTACAGCGGAGCGGGCCGAAGCGGGTCAGCGGGTCGCGGAACTGGCGCTGGTCGGCGGAGCGGGCTGCGGGTTCGGCCGGTCGTGCGGTTTGCACCTTCGGGAGTGGGTTTTGGCCGGCGGGAGCAATTGCGCGGCGGCAGAAAACACGGAGAAACGGCGCGGCGGCATTAGAAAGGATTTACATACATACCACGCAATTCTTATGCATTTACTTATTTCACATCTAAATTTTAATTTTTATTTAAATAGCACTTAAATCTTTATTATTACATCAAAAATATCACTCTTATTACTTTTTCTAAGTAAAATGCACCTTTTTATATATAGAGAAAGTGCTATTTTTGTAAAAATTAAAGTTTAGATGTGAAATATATAAATGCATAAAAATTACGTGGTATGTATATAAATTTTCCAAAAGAAAATTGAGGGAGAGTGAGGGAGTGGGTGAGAATGAGAGGGAGCAGTTGCTTTTCGATTTTTTATTTTATTTATTTTATTTTATTTCTTTTTCAAAAAACTGAAAATGAGAGGAATATTTGAGTATGGGATAATTTGAGAATTTTTTAATTAATTATGAATTTATTAAATCGTCTTAATATAAACTTTGTGTCGCAACACACATATAATATATATCGATGTAATTTCATTATTATTCTCAACGAATGACACGTCCGTTCGCGTTAGAGTTTTGGTCGAAATTTCATTCAAATGCGCGCCGCCACTTTCGCCGCCGATTTTCGCGTGACTCGTCAATTGAGCGAACAATCTTATTTGATAAATTTTGATGTTTCGAAGCCAATGGTGTGATTAATTTTATGAACGAGATCGCTGATTTACGCCTGGCCCTTATCTCGATATGCGATGACGCCGACGACTGGCGCCTAATATTGCTCATCGCCGTAATATTTATATCATAACTAATTTACGCTCACGCGAATGATGGATCCATTCATCGATCGGAGGTCATTTGAGTTAATTTTGGTGACGTCCAGTGTGCTTCAGTCTCGATTTTCGTGTTGTCACTTCAAATCACTCGATATTTGCGTAAACTCGTGTGAATTGAGCGCGGACAGTCTCATTTGATCGATTTTGATATTTTGAAGTTGACAGCGTGATCAATTTCAAAGCAGGTTGGTCGATAAGATCACGCCTTCTCGACGTAATATGATGCCGACGCTCATACTCGACGCTAATTAATTGATCGAATTAAATATTTATATTTCGATCAATTTCGAGCTCAACGAACAACGAAGTCCGTCGAATTCGATTTATAGGCTTATCTTGATTTATGACACATATGTGGAGGTCAACATCAATCAAAAAATATAGCAGCAATTAGGGTAATCTTAGATTTATTTATTTATATTTTTAATATAAAATATAAGAATTTAGCAGCTTAAAATACTTAAAATTTATCATTTTGCAGCACCCACAAGTAAATGATCCATAATAGTAATGGTGGTGGTGATGATGATTTATGGTCTGTTTATGATAATTATAGTAATATGAAAATACAGTGGTATAGCTGTTGCAGATGAAGCTATTATCTAAGAAGTTATGATAGGTATCATAATTTTTTTTCAAACAAAATTAAATCATAGTTTTCTAGCAACTATCATATTTTATTAGGTCAGATTAAAAAGCACAGCTTCTTCAAAACGTAATTTTTTCAAACATCACCAGTGATGTTATTTAGACTGCACTGCAGGTAGAAAACTGCCCCAATTATAATCTTATTATTTAAAATATTTTACACACGCAAAATTATTTTTAATATTTTAAAATTAATTTGATTTATTTTTAAAAATAAAAAGAATAAAATTGTTAAAAACATATTGAAGAATATATTTAAGAAAATAAAAAAGAAGTAATTTCGAAAATGACTTGAACGACATTAAGGTTTCGTTTGGGTAAGCTTTTACTTTTAAAAAAATTTGTTTTAAAATAGTTTTTAGAAACGTTATTTTAAAACGTCATACCTAAACAGTTTTTTATAAAGAGAGAAAAATGACGTTTTGTAAAAAGTATAGAAAATTCAAACGAGTTTTAAAATTTATAAACTCCATTTTAAAAAATAGAATGCAGAGAAAAAGCTGAAACAAATGAGGCCTAAAGATTTGATGTGATGATTAACCCGAGTTTTTTTAGCCTTGAGCTTAAATTTTAATTGATCTTGAGTTTGACTTTGAAACTGAGTTTATTTCCATCTCAATGAAAGTTCCATTTTACCTTTTCAAAAGTCAAAGACAAATAGATTTTCGGGAAGACTTTAAACCAGAATCCAAAAAAAGTTTAAACTGTAAGTCATACGAAAGATTAAACCTTAATCATTAAAATCTTTAAAAGTTTTCTATTCAAATCATCTTAACACGGCATGTCCTGTTCCGCTCACCTATTAGCTAACAAAAGATACTAGTTATATCATTTACGTCATATAAAAGATCTAATATTATGAGAATTTATTAACGAAACTGCGGCTATTAGGTTTATTTTTAAGGTGGCTTAGCAGGAAATAACATAATTAGTGCGTTAATCTCAATTGTACATTAACTAGGCGATATTATTATATCTTAAAACGTTGCGGAATCCCATTAGGCATTTACTACAAAAATATAAAATCACGTATAGGTTCATTGCAATTATAATCATGCGGTAGTTCGTGGCTATGAAGTCATTCGTGATGTCACGCCTGGTTTTGTTCTCCGAGTCAAACGTGGCAACGTGACGTGGGAGAAAAGGCCAACGACTTAAAATATATTACAAGACATCTTAATCTAGTGGTTGATAACTTTGACTTTCAACTAAGAGATCCTAGATTCAAGTCCTTGTATATACATTATGTGTGTGATTTTATAATTAAATTCACTCAAATATCCCAAAAAAGACTAAAATGTTATATTTATGATGTATTTAAGATAATTTTCTGTCATTTTATTTTTTGAAAAATCAGCTAGAAAGAAAAATAATTTCTTTTGACTATTATTTTTTAGTTATTTTTTATAAAATTTATGATGAAAAAATTATTTTGAGAATTAGAATTGTTAGAATATGATGGGTGTGAGAAAATTATTTTTTATTTTTTAAAATAATATATATATATATATAACACACACCAATTTTTTTAAAAAAATTATTCTCTTTATAGCAATTTTATAACTAAATTTTTAAAAAGCTGCAGCAGCTGTCTCAAACAGACTTTTAGATTTCTCTCATTAAACAAATATAATTTTTTTTTTAAAATCATATATAATAGATGTAGGTGTTGAATTGAAGATGGATGAATAAGATTTTATTTATGTTAGACTCATTAAATCATTAAATACAAGAGCTTTTAAAAATCAATTGAAATTTGACCTATTACAAACATAGAATGAGCATTTTTTAAAAAGAAATTTAATTTGTATATATTTATATAAATCATATCTAAATCTTTAATATCATATGAAAGTATCATTATTAATTACTAGGAGATAAAACTAAGTCCTTGTTCATTTTGAAATTTTAAAAAAAAATTATATAAGATAGTAAAATTAACAATTTTTTATATATAGTTCAAGTAATTTAATAATTTTGCCTTCTCTCAATAAATTTTTTGCCTTGTACTTTAAAAAATAAAATAAAATATTTAATAATTTTGCCCACCCTTAAGAAATAAGTTGGTTTCACTCCTGCTATCATTAATTTTTAAAAATGAAATATATCTCACATATGATATATAAAAAATTATTATAGATATAAATATTAAAATTTAAGTGTATATTAAATATGTAATTGCATAAGAATTATGTGTTATATAAGTAGATCTTCCTTAAAGCATCAGTGAAGTAAACCAATTAAATTTTTTATCACATTTCCATTTAGTTTGTTGAAAAATAAAATAGAAAAAAATATAAATTTAAATGTTATTATATTTCATATGTTTATTCTTAGTTTTTTATTTTATGCACATTGAAACAACAATAATGTAATACATAAAATAAGAGAAAGTGTTAATATTATTTAAACTTTTATTTAAAAAAATCTACTTAATTGCCAGCCCACTAGCAAGTTAAAGCAATCTCTCAACAAATTTCTATTTCTTCTCCTAAAACCTAATCTCCTCTCCTCATATCTTAACAACCCATAACTTTTTTATTTTTTTTATTTTTTAATAATGGCATAATTGGTTGGTTGTAAATAGAAAATATATTTAAAAATAATAATTTTATTCTTAAATACTTTCAGTATGAAAATAATATTATCAATTTTAAAATACTTTTGAGAAGAATTGTGAGTTTGAAATCATTATTAATGTTTAATTATATCCTCTTAAATAATAAAATTAATAAATTTTATTTTCTTAAATATGTTTTTTTTTATATTTAACAGATTCTTAATTCATTTTTCAATTACAATATAAAATGAGTAGTGCGCCAATTTCACCGTGCCTAAGAATTGTCTGAATATTGGTATAAAACTTTGTGCTTCAAATATTCTAATTATTTATAATTTAATAATAAAACTAAAAAATAAACAGCAGCTTCAAAAGTCAACCAATCATATGATTACCACGTAACACATTACGTGACTCTATTCTCTTCTACCTCAAAGGGAGAGAGAGAGAAGAGAGAGAGAGAGAGAAGAGAGAAGTAAACTTGGCTTCTTGCTAGGCTTCTAGTTTTTTAATTAATTATAAATTTATTAAACCGTCTTAATATAGATTTCGCGCCAGTGAATGCACATAGTCAATATATATATAAGAATTCTATCATTTCAACGAATGACACGTCTCGATCGGATAGCCGGCTCGAGACCAAATCGAAATAATTTCAACTCAATGCTTCGCCACTTAATGAAACTCGATAAACTAATGATAAGCCTTATTTGATAAATTTCAGAAGCCAATAATGTGATTAATTTCATGAATGGAGGTCATGTGATTTACGTTTCCCGACTATATGCGCATGGACGTGATGACTGGCCTGATTGATTGCTCATCAAGTCATGCAATATCTATATCCTAACCAATTTCGACGTTCTGAATACGATGGCGAAGTCCGTTTGTCTATCGGAGGTCATTTGAGTTAATTTTGGTGACGTCCAATGTGCTTCAACCTCGATTTGCGCGCTGTCACTTGAAATCACTCGATATTTGTGCAAACTCGTCTGAATTGAGCGCGGATAGTCTCATTTGATAAATTTTGATGTTTTGAAGTTGACAGCATGATCAATTTTATGAACAGAGGTTGTTCAGATATCATTAGAGCTTCTCAACTCCGATATGCGCGTCGACGCCTTGATAGCTCGAGCACTTAGTTGATTGATCGTTAAATTTTACAATATTTATATTATGATCAATTTCGACGTTCTGAACGCAACAACGAAGTCCGTCGAATTCGATTTGTAGGCTTGTCTTAGTTTATGACATATATGTGGAGGTCAACATCAATCAAAAAATGTAGCAGCAATTAGGGTAGTCTGAGATTTATTTATTTATATTTTTAATATAAAATATAAAAATTTAGCAGCTTAAAATACTTAAAATTTATCATTTTGAAGCACCCACAAGTAAATGATCCATAATAGTAATGGTGGTGGTGGTGATGATGTTTATGATAATTATTGCAATATAAAATACAAGAATATGCTGTATATGATACATCCTCTAAAAATTAACTGATCAAGCACGAATCTCAAGACATTTTAAATGCTTGATCTAATCACATTTCAGAAACTTATAAATAAAATAACCGCCTCGATGAGACGAACATAGAACATCAAGCATACCGATCCAGAATCGACGAAAAACTATCGGAGCATGAAAATGGATCCCGATCCGCCAAATGGTCACCAAACCATATTTATACGATCGAGCGCCGTCAAGACTAATCCAACGAATCTAAGATCACCCAATTCGACATCATTAAGGCACGGATCATCAAAATACCGCTGATCGGTGGGATCGACCGCCGTCGATGAGTGGTTGGAGTTTTCATTTACAAGGCTCGCCACTCTAAAATCTATAAATAGAGCTTCATTCTCATTTTAGGAGACCAAATTGATAATTAAAGACCGAGAGCTCGAGAACCACCGACTTAACGCCGACGATCTATCACACCGCTACCACCAAGAGGCTCAAGATCGAGAGTCGCCTTAGAGATCACCCAGGGACTAGAAAAGACAGCCGCCCTTTCTCCAAGATTAAGGGTTGCTCCTCAAGATCGCCGCTTTTAGAAACTTCTCCTTGGGTTGAGTTGACCGATATTGTATTTTTCTACACGGAATATTGTTTTCGCCTCAGAACACCTTCTCCGAACTAACGAGAAGCAAGGACTTGTATCTTTGAAAACATAGTGAAAGTTCTACAACCGGGCAAGGCTGGTTTCCTTAACGGGTTTTCCACGATAAACCTGGTTCATATCCCCGCCAGTGTGTTGATAATTTTGGGCTACGATTTAAGATCTCGTGATCTACCGGAATAAAATTCTCAAAGACGCAGTCAGCGCCGTATGGAAAATACGCTCCCCATTACTATATCTTCAATATGGTTGGTCAACGGTTTGCGCCCAACACTCCTCATTCTCGGATCAAGGACGCCAAGTCTCCAACACTTCTCATATCGACTTGCCTGTGAGGGTCCATCGCCCTTCTTTGGAAGATCGTGATTCAAAGGATGGAGGATTCTCGAACGAAATTCTTCGACTCGCGAGGACCAAAACGTTCCAACACGCCGGAAGAGCCACGTTCCGTGACGGCCTCTGCGATAATCCATTTTCTTCCCGAGAATGATTACCCGAATGCCGGATCAACAAGTAGAGAACCCTGCCACATCTAGAGCCGAACTGATACCGCCTCTACTCACCCCACACGAATGGCTCACCAGACGGGGAAACTCCACGTTATACGCTGGCGAACTACGACACCGGTGCGAAGAGTTCGAAACAATCGAATGACCCATTCTCCGCCGCTCTTCCAAAACTGCCCCCGCCGAGATCATCTCACAATACCCGATTCGACGAGATTCAAGCTTCCCAAAGATGGACCTACGATGGCACAACCGATCCGCAGATATCGATCACTAACGATCATGCACATTCGCAAATGACTCGTGTGTCGTATTCCCGACTCTCAAAGGAGGCTCAGATTGGTTCTATTCACTGCCAGGGTCCGTCATCATTTGAAGAGCTCGATTTTTTGTAGAACAGCTCGCAACAAAAGAATCATCGATTCATCACATCTCCTAATCTAACGATGGAGAGTCCTCAAAGAATACTTCGAGATTCTCCTCAAGCTGATATAGAGTAGATCCGAACTTTTGAGGCGTGTTCTTGAGGACTCGCCATGATACTTATTCATCATTAATGCGAGACCCATTCCTCGTCAATTCCACAATAATATATAAATGATATCTAAATCTTTAATATTATATAAAGGTATCATTAGGAGGTAAAACTAAGTTAAGTCCTTGTTCATTTTGAAATTTTGAAATTTTTTTTATATAAGATAGTAAAATTAGCAATTTTTTATATATAGTTCAAGTAATTTAATAATTTTGACTTCTCTCAATATTTTTTGCCTTGTACTTTAAAAAATAAAATAAAATATTTAATAATTTTGCCCACCCTTAAGAAATAAGTTGGTTTCACTCCTGCTATCATTAATTTTTAAAAATGAAATATATCTCATATATGATATATAAAAAATTATTATAGATATAAATATTAAAATTTAAGTATATATTAAATATGTAATTGCATAAGAATTATGTGTTATATAGTAGATCTTCCTTAAAGCATCAGTGAGGTAAACCAATTAAATTTTTATCACATTTCCATTGAGTTTGTTGAAAAAAAATAGAAAAAAAATATAAATTTAAATGTTATTATATTTCATATGTTTTATTTCTTAGTTTTTTATTTTATGCACATTTAAACAACAATAATGTAATACATAAAATAAGAGAAAGTGTTAATATTATTTAAACTTTTATTTTAAAAAATCAACTTAATTTCCTCTCCTCATATCTTAACAACCCATAACTTTTTTTTCTTTTCTTTTTAATGATGGCATAATTGGTTGGTTGTGAATAGAAAATATATTTAAAAAATAATAATTTTATTTTTAATTACATTCAATATGAAAATAATATTATCAATTTTAAAATACATTTGAGAAGAATTGTGAGTTTGAAATCATTATTAATGTTTAATTATATCTAGGGGCGGATACAGTGTGGGGGCACTGGGGGCATGTGCCCCCACTGCCCACTAGCTCATCATATTAAAATTAATAAAGTCTATTTTGATACAGATAAAATTGACGAGATTTCCAGTTCAAAATCCTCACCTTTCTACTCCCTCTCCTTGGTTGCTGTCTGAAAAAGAGAAGGAAGACGTGGTGAGATAACTCGCGCCTTTCCTCCCACCCTTCTTCGCGTGCTTCTGCTTGTCCAAATCCCGTAAATCTTGTGGAGCTATGAGAATGAGGCTTTAAAGGATTACACAAAGCCTCTTTCAAAAAAAAAAATTAATTTTAAAACTAGTTTTACAAAAATGGAGTTTTAAAATTTACGTAGAGAAAGTTGAAAATATTATTAAAAAAAATAACGAAATTAATGCATACTTATTATATTTGAAACTAAAATTATTTTATTTATGTAGATAAATAATGTTAACATTCTAGATAAATTAAATAAATATTTCAAAATATTTTTGCCTATAATTTATTGTTTAAGAAGATAAAATGAGTAGCCGTAAAGAAGTGCTCAAGGAGATGGAAGTGGGAGAAGTAACAATGAGAGCAAGATGGTTAATTATGATATTTTATAAGAGTAGAAGTTAGACTTCATTCAAAAAGGAATTACAAAATAGTGTTTCGAAATGGTATTTGTTGCGTGCTAGAGAATTTTATTCCGGTAGATGCGAGATCTTCGTCAGAAACAAAATTATCCAACACACAAGGGATATGAACACGGGGTTATACGGAAAACCCGTATGGAAAACCACGGCCTACGCCTCAGAACTTTCATGTGTTCAAAAGATACGTGTCCTCGCTTTCGAGAAGAAGGTGTTTTAAGGCAAACAATATTCCGAGTGAAAAAAATACAATATCTCATCCAACCCGGGAGAAGTTTCCCAAAAGCGAACGATCTTCTGGAGCAACCTCGATCTTCGTGAGAAAAGAGCGAACCGGTCTTTTCTAGTCCTCCTGCGATCTCGGCGAGCTCTCGATCTTCGTGCACTACCGGTGGTGGCACGTGGTGATAGATCGTCGGAAGGTCGACCGTGGTTCTTAGAGCTCGGTCTTCCAATCGATTCTGGCCCTTTGAGAATGAAGCTCTATTTATAGAGGAGTGGCGTGCCTCAGAATTGGAAAACTCCAACCACTCCCATAACCACTGACGGACGACCCAAGGCGATCCCCGATCGACGCTGTATTTTGATGATCCGGTGCCTTAATGATGTCCGGGTGATCTTGGATTCGTTGGATTCGCCTTGACGAGCCGCCGACCGACTATAAATATGTCGTTTGGTGACCATTTGGCGGATCGATCCATTTTCATGCTCCGATACGATCCGAGTCGACGGAGTTCTGACGACTACGCTGATGTTGCTATGTTCGCTCTCATCGGACGGCCGCTTGATCAGTTTCAAAATTCCATGACGGGATCAAGCATTTCAAAATGCCTTGAGATTCGTTTGATCGATTAATTTTCCGAGGACGACTCCTATTTTGGGTGACATTATCTCTCCATCCAAAAATATATGTCAAATACTTGAAAATAGCAAATTCTTCAATGAAATTTGAGAGTCCATCAACCGCGATATTGAGAGAATGATCTTCATGGAGCACAAGATTATGACATAGCCGGCCGCAGTAATGTATGCGCGCGAGATTTCGATTGATCGATCCCGGAGCGGTCAGGAGCTCGGCGCTGCATGGCGGCCAATGGGCGCTGCATACGGCTACAAGATGCGCCGCTACCACGCCAAGACGCTAACGGGTCACTGCTCGTCGCCGGGTCGTGGATCTGACGTAATGAACGGGCCGGATGCACTGCTGGTCGGGCGCCAAGTCGACCGCGTCAACGGTCGCACGCTGGGCGAAGCGAACCCGGGTCTATGGCCCACCTCGAAGCTGGCTGGGTCTACATTCACGGCCGCTGGCGGCTGGCACAGTCGGGCGTGGTCATCGAAGCATTACCATGGACCGGTTACATCGTGGATGACTGGCTGGGCTACCACATGCTATACATGGCGCTGGTGGCGCATGCTGGCTACATGGTCATACAAGGCTGGCGCTGGAAGGCGCTACGGGGCGCGATACTGGCGGTTGAGGGCCCACTCCAACGCTGTTTTGATGCTTTGAACGCTGGGTTTTACGCTGCCTAGAAGGGTCTATAAAATCCCCAGGGCTAAGAGAGAAAGGCACATTTTTCTCATCTCCTTTTCTCCTCTTAGTGCATACCTCCCCTGTGGGAGTTTGCACTCTTGATCTCCTCTTCCTCTAGAGTGCATGCCTCCCCAGTGGGAGTTTGGGCACTCTTTTGATCTCCTCTCCTCTAGTGCATAGCCTCCCCTGGGAGTTTGGGCACCTCCTTGAATAATTTTCATCTCGAAAGAGGCCAACCCCTGACAGACCGTCCGCTGGCGATGAAGGAGACGATAACCGAGAGATCTGGTCGACGATGACGACGACGATGATGGCCTACCATAGGGTCTACGATGATGTGATGGATCGGCGCCCAGAATGGACGATACCACGAAGTGACGGCGATCGGACGGGTAGAGAAGGGACCGCTGACGCCGCGACAATGGTTGACTACCGACGGGGCGTGGTCGGAACGCAACGAGACCTGACCGAATCGCATGCAAGCGCCGCCGATAGTGAAGATTGTCTACGGCGTCAACGGCAGGACCGCGACGATTCGACGGTGGCGACCGGCGCCGATAATGCCGCGATGACCGGCATAATGGTGATGACCGCTAGATCCGGCGACGGCGCAGAAGGACGGCGACGGTAATGGCACGGTGGTTAGCGCCGACGGATCTTTGACCTATCCGGTGACTATTTGTCGAGTGTGACTGGCGACGTTAACCTCAGATGCGGGAATCAATTGCCGAGATGACCCGGCCCGGGTTGTTTGTCGAGTGTTTGCTCGATGACGCACCGCTGTGAGTATAAAGTTTTGACCTATCCGAGGTTGTTTGTCGTGGTGTCGGCGACGTTAACCTATTATGAGAAAGCCATATAGAGGATTGCCAACTTATCCAAGGTTGTTTATCGAACGCTACTCGATGCACGCTGATCGCTACGGGGTTGTGGTCGGCAAGTGACAACCGGCGACGTATCGCGGGCGATGATGACCGGTGAAGGTTGAGATAACCGCCGAGATTGTCTGCGATGGCCGTGCGATGACCGCGACGTGGTTGCCACCGACGGGTGTTTGACCTATCCGGTGCCGCTTGTCGAGTGTGCTCGGCGACGCACCGGAAGAGGTTGAATCAATCCGAGGATTTTGACCTATTCGGGTTGTTGTCGAGCGCGACTCGATGACGTTAACTGTATGGAAGAGGTCGAGTAATCCGCCAAGGATTTTGACCTATCCGGGTTGTTGTCGAGCGACTCGATGTTAACCTCGTATGGAAGAGGTCGAAGAATCCGCCATGGATTTTGACCTATCCGGGGTTTATCTGAGCGCACATGATGTTAACCTCGTTATGGAGAAAGTCAGCGTATGTAGGATTGCCAACTTATCCAAGGTTGTTTATCGAGCGCTACTCGGACAAACTGCACTAAATATATTTATAGAGGTTCTCTCATAACCTCGATCTATCCAGTTGTGTATCGAGCGCTTACTCGATGATGTTAACCTATTTATGGAGAAAGTTGCAGTGCCTATGAGGATTGCCAACTTATCCAAGGTTGTTTATCGAGCATGCTACTCCGATGTTAACATGTATGGAAGATCTCGAATTGAATCCGAGGATTTTGACCTATCCGAGGTTGTGTATCGGAGCCATCGATGATGTTAACCTATTATGGAGAAAGTTGAAAGTGCCTATGAGGATTGCCAACTTATCCAAGGTTGTTTATCGAGCTTCTAATGGCGTTAACTGTATGGAAGAAGTCGAATTGAATCCGCGAGGATTTTGACCTATCCGGGTTGTATCTGAGCGCTTACTCGATGATGTTAACGTTATGGAGAAAGTTGTAGGCATTCTATGAGGATTGCCAACTTATCCAAGGTTGTTTATCGAGCTACGACGATGTTAACCTCAGATGGAAGAGGTCGGAAGTCCACTCGACCTTTGACCTATCCCGGTTTGATTGTAGCCGTAATAGCATCCATGAAGCTCAAAGATCTCGATGTCCCGATGTCGCATCAACTAGTTGGTCGATACAGGAAGGGGAAGCTATCTTTGGGCATGCACGATCGCGTCAAGTCGATGCACATTCTCCAGAACCGCTGGCCTTCGACTAACACTACGTTAGCCAACCGTGGGGTAAGACTTCTCGAATGAACTTGACTTCCGTAAGCGATTTCTATTCTATGACCGCAATCGCTCGTAAGCCGGCTTTTCTTCAGATCACCGGCCAGGTTGAGTCAACTTTGGGGAGTGCGAATGACTTCCGTCAATGCCCGTATCGATGCACCCGTGCAAAGATATCTTGATTTTACGCAGTAAAATCTACGATTCCGATTGATCAAGAGACAAAGAACGATCCCACCTTCACCTTCGCATGGATCAACTTCGAGATAGAAGACAAATTACATCTTCAACCGGAGAAGCCCTTTCGAGGCATCCTCATCTCGTAGGTCAAGTTCTCGATGTTGAGGGTTACCGACGAAATGGTCGGGCTTGTTGATATCACGCCAGGTTATCTGTTGATTCCCACTTACCATGCCGATGCCACCGGTGTCGAATTTCATCTGAGGTGAGTACGATGTGATTGCCAATATGACGGAGAGGTCTCCCAAATATTGCATTGTATCGGACTCGC
The DNA here is from genome assembly GCA_021442155.1 of Cymbidium sinense. Taxonomy (NCBI): domain Eukaryota; kingdom Viridiplantae; phylum Streptophyta; class Magnoliopsida; order Asparagales; family Orchidaceae; genus Cymbidium; species Cymbidium sinense. The sequence goes on from CM038215.1 coordinate 130,282,296, forward strand.
ATTTGACTACAAATTGTATCAAGTGGGTGCGTGGTCGGAAATTCTCCAAGAGTTACGGAAGATCGATTGTCCCTTCCACTAATACGTCATTATCAAATCCATACAAGGACCGCTGGTTGAAGCTTCTCTTTCTATACCCATGCTAAGGAAAGTGGAGTAAAAAGAACATCAACCGAACTCCCATTGTCGATCAATATCCTTTAATATTGAAGCATGGATCACCGACTGTGATCGACAAGGGGATCTTGATGTGGGATGCCAAGCCCTCTAGATCTAAATCATCAAAGGTGATAGAATGGTCAACCCGAGACTTCTTCGCTCGCTCTTGAAGGGCGGCAATGAATATTTGGCTGATAACACCGCCCTCCCGCAATTGTTTATCTCTCCGACCGCCAGGCTCTTCCGAGTTGCCCAAAGATTTGCCGGACGAGGGTTGGTTTTGTATAAAACGGCCTAGATACCCCTCGACGACGTCTTCAATCTCTCCTTCGCCAGACTCACATGTGAAAGTGGCGTAATTTCTCGATTTCCAATTCCGTTTTTTAAAGGTCGCACACTGACGCTATCCTCTTCCCGAATACAGGATGTTCGCATGACGGTTGAGAGTCAGATATTTTTCTCCGATTAAGTCATCTCGAGGTCGCCCCGAGGAGGTTTTGGGGAGGTTCGCTTCTTCTTTTTTTCTCGAGATGTTTGAACATCACCTTTGGGAACCTTCTTCCGCCACGCTGTCGATGAGCACCGATAGCTTCAGCCGAGATTTGTGCTCTATTCGTGGACCAAAGATAGAATGGACTCCGCATTAATGATGAAGTATCCGCCTGAGTCCTCCGAGAAGCACGCCTCAAAAGTTCGATCTACCGGTATGCTTGCCGAGGAGAACCTCGAAGTATTCTTGAGGGACTCTCCATCGCTCGCGGATTCCTGAGAGATGTGATGAATCTGATGATTCTCTTTGTTCGCGAACTGCTCTACAAAAAATCCGAAGCTCTCCAAATGATCTGACCCGAGCGAATAGAACCAAGTACCAGCCCGCCCTTTGAGAGTCGCCGGAATACCCGACAAGACGAGTCATTTTGACCGAATGTGCATGATCGCTCAAAAGTGATCGATATGCTCGCACGGACGGTTGTGCCATCGTAAGGGTCCATGCCGGAAGCTTGAATCTAAGGATATCGAGATGATCTCGCCGAAGGGACGAAGTTTTGGAAGAGGCGGCGGAGAATGGATCATTCGATTGTCGGGAACTCTTCCCGCACTGCCGTCGTAATTCATCGCAGTAAGATGACATGGAGTTTCACCAACGAAGCCATACGCGTAGAACTGGCGGTATCCAAAGGTTCAAAGATCCGGATGTGTGGTGCGGGTTCTCTGTTGATCCGATTCCTATCATTCTCGTGAAGAAAATCGGATTGCCGAGGCCGCGGAACTGTGGCTCTTCCAAGTGTTGGAACGCTTTTGGCCCTCGCAGAGTCAAGAATTTCGCTCGGGAATCCTCCATCCTTGAACGATCTTCCAAAGAGGGGCCACTGACCTCACCCGGGGACGTAAGTCTATGTAGAGAAGTGTTGGAGACTTGGCCCCTGATCCCCGAGAATGAGGAGTGTTGGAGCGCAAACCCCGTTTACCAACCATATTGGAGATATAGCAATGGGAGAACTGTTGTTCCCACAGACGCTAAATGCGTTGAGAATTTTATTCCTAGATGCAGATCTTCGTCAGCCCAAAAATTATCCAACACACTATATGAACACGGGGTTATATGCGGAAAACCCGTTATGGAAAACCACCTGCCCGCCAGAACTTTCACTATGTGTTCAAAAGATACGCTTCTCGCTCGAAGAAGGTGTTTAGGAAAACAATATTCCGAGTGTAGAAAATACAACCCCAACCCAAGGGAGAAGTTTCCCAAAAAGAAGGGAGAAAAGAAAGAATCGGTCTTTCTAGTCCTCCTGGGCGATCTCCCAGCAAGCTCCCGATCTTCGTGCACCTGGTGGTGGCACTGCAGATAGATCGTCACTGGTCGACCGGTGGTTCTCGAGCTCGGTCTTCCAATCGATTCCGTCCTGGTGAGAATGCTCTATTTATAGATTTTGGGAGTGGCAGCCTTGTAAATTGTGGAAAACTCCAACCACTCCATAACCACTGACGGACCCGGTGGATCCCCGATCGACGGTATTTTGATGATCCGGTGCCTTAATGATGTCAATTGGGTGATCTTGGATTCTTGGATTCGCCTTGACGAGCCGCCGATCCGACTATAAATATGTCGCTTTGGTGACCATTTGGCGGATCAGATCCATTTTCATTCGATACTGACCAGTCGACGGATTCTGATCGAATTATGCTGATGTTGCTATGTTCGCTCAGACTCGCTTGACTATAAGCTTGAAATCGGCGAGATCAAGCATTTCAAAATGCCTCAGATTCGCTTGATCGACATTAATTTCTGACGACATTTAAACCAAGTTTTTCATATCATGCTTTTAAAAAAATTGATTTACCAAGAAAATCTCTAAAAAAAAATTTACATTTTATAAAATGAACAAATTGAGAAAACATAGTAGCCAGTAAAGTCTTAGCTTGTCCGAAAATATAGTTTGGTTGGATTTAAGTTAAATCCAACTAAAATCGTGCTATCAAATAGCCCCTTTGGTTTTCTCATTTTTCTATTTCTCTAGTTTGAGTCATAAACTCAACACATCACATCGCTCGCTTCTACAATTCTCCTGTCCCGAAGTTTTGCAGCTCAACCGAACGTCCTCATCAGTCACTGTCGTGAGCCACTAAACCGATCAATCATTGATATGCAATTGATTCACTGAACTCTTAGAAATTATATATATATATATATATATATATATATATATATATATATATATATATATATATATATATATATATATATATAATTGATATATTGTAATAATTTTATATATTGATTTTATAAAATTTTCTAATTTCTATCTTAATATCCTCCTAATAAGACTCGAAGAAAAAAAAAGATTAGCATAGATTGACTTTGTAATATGTTTAGTTGTTTCTAGTTGTGATTAATAAAAATACTTATATAAAATAATAAATAATTTATTTATATTTTATATAAAAGTGCATTTCTCGATCTGCCCTTGATTATATTCTCTTAAATAATAAAATTAATAAATTTTATTTTCTTAAATATGTTTTTTTTTTATATTTAACAGATTCTTAATTCATTTTTCAATTACAATATAAAATGAGTAGTGCGCCAATTTCACCGTGCCTAAGAATTATCTTAATATAGGTATAAAAACTTTGTGCTTCAAATATTCTTATTATTTATAATTTAATAATAAAACTAAAAAATAAACAGCAGCTTCAAAAGTCAACCAATCATATGATTACCACGTAACACATTACGTGACTCTCTTCTCTTCTACCTCAAAGGGAGAGAGAGAGAGAGAGAGAGAGAGAGAGAGAGAGAGAGAGAGTAAACTTGGCTTCTTGCTAGGCTTCTAATTTGCCGTCTGTCAAAAATGAAAGAATTTAAATTGGAAGGAATTATAATTTCCTTATTTTGCTTTAATTAATATTAATAATGGAAAATAATTAGAAGGTAAAAATACTTTACAAAGATAAAACTAATAGATTCTATTATAATTGAGATTATTTTTAAAATAGGCTTAGTATTAATCTTAATTATACGTTTAGGCACGAAAAATTTTTTTTAGAAATATAGCTGTCGTCTGTCTGATGGACTGGCGCATAATGGCGTCAATCGTCCGTGCAACGGACGACTGGCGGAAGGATTTTTTTTTTCTTTCCGCGCTACGGTAGGAGAGAGAGAGAGAGAGAGAGACAGAGAGAGAGAGAAAAAGGGTGGCGCGGTTTTTTTTTTTTTTTTTTTCGGGTAAGAGAGAATGAGTTTTATTAAATTTTTAATTAATATAATAATTTAAAATATATAATTTAAAAATATTTTTTATAAAATATTTAATAATTAAATATTTATATATTTAGTTATTAAATTATTTATTTATATATAATTAAATATATAATTTAAAATATTTTAATTATAATTTAGAAATTTATTTAATATTTTTTATTAATAGTAATTATTTAAATATATAATTTTATTAATTTTGTTAATAATAAAAAATATTTAAAATATATAAATAAATAATTTAATAAATAAATTATATAAATATTTTATAAATTATATAAATAGTATATTTATAATTTTATTTAGTTATTTATATATTTAAATTATATAAATATTTAGTTATTTAATATATTTATAAAATATTTAGTTATTTATATATTTATTTATTTATTTTATATTTTTTTTTATATTTTTGTTATTATTATTATAGACTTATATAAATAAATAAATAAATATATATATACATATATATTATATATATATATATATATACATATATATACATATATATATAATTAAAATATTTTATAAAAATTATTTTTTAAATTATATAAATAATTTAAAAATATTTAAAATATATAACAAATAATTTAAATATAAATAAATAATTAATTAATTAAAATATATATAAAATAATTTAAAATATTTAAAATATAAAAAAATTTTAAAAATATTTAAAATATATAAATAAAAAAGTTATTTTTAAATATATATATAAATAATTATTTTAAATTATATATTTTTAAATATTTTAAATATTTTAAATTATTTATATAACTTAAAAAATATTTATATAATTTAAATATATAAATAACTAAATAAATTTATAAATATATATATAATTACTTATTTATAAAATTTATAAAATATTTATATAATTTATTGGTTTTATATAATAAATAAATAAAAATATAAATTACTAAATATTTTATAAATATATAAATATCTATTTTTATTTATTTATTTAACTAATTCTATATTTTAAATAAATAAATTTTTAAATAAATAAATAACTAATTAAATAAATAAATATATATATATATATATATATAACTAATTATATATTTATATATTTTAAAATAATTTTATAAAATATTTTAATTATATATATATATATATATATATATATATATATATATTTATTTATTTATTTATTTATTTATATAAGTCTATAATAATAATAATAACAAAATATAAAAAATATAAAATAAAAATATAAAATAAATAAATATATATATAAATAACTAAATATTTTATAAATATATTAAATAACTAAATATTTATATAATTTAAATATATAAATAACTAAATAAATTTATAAATATAATTACTTTATTTATATAATTTATAAAATATTTATATAATTTATTTATTTGTTTATTTATTTATTAAAAATTATTTATTTATATATTTTAAATATTTTTAAATTATATATTAACAAAAATTAATAAAAATTATATATTTAAATAATTACATTAATTAATAAAAAAATATTAAATAAATTTCTAAATTTATATATATAATTAAAAATATTTTAAATTATATATTTAATTATATATATATATATATAAATTAATTAATAACTAAATATATAAATATTTAATTATTAAATATTTTATAAAAAATATTTTAAATTATATATTTTAAATATTTTAAATTATTATATTAATTAAAAATTAATAAAACTCATTCTCTTACCCGAAAGAAAAAAAAACGCGCCACCTTTTTTCTCTCTCCCTCTTTCTCTCTCTCTACCGTAGCGGAAAGAAAAAAAAAAAAAAAAAAATCCTTGCACGGACGACTGGCGCCGACGTGGAGCCACGTTGACGCTAGTCGTCCGTTGTACACGGACGACTAGGCCTATATTTCTAAAAAATTTTTTTTTGTGCCTAAACGTATAATTAAGATTAACACTAAGTCTATTTTAAAAATAATCTCATTATAATTCAATTTGATGAAGAAAATTATAAAATTTTTATATATTGTTATTTTGTGGATCAATCCGGATGTATTATCTGCTTAGCTCTTATTTTTACCAATCTCGTTCGAAAGTGAGCTCATTGGGGGTTGTGGAGGGCAGTGCGCCCCTGCTTGGGGGTTTAAGGGCACCACCCTGGTTTTTTTTTTTTTTTATTTTGTGTAGTATCTTAGTGCTATAGATGCAAAGTCTCTACACTAAAACATAAAGGACTTAACTTTAGAGATAGATAGCACAACATCTTAGCGCTAGGAGGACAACACCCATGATGTTACGATATGTGAGTTTGCACCAAGAAGGCAGAAAGTTAGTGCCTCAGCGCTGCTATCACAATGCTAGAACTCAAGGCACTAATATTCCTGATAGAGAGGCTAACGTGTTGGTGCTGCAAGAGCAATGCATTGGCACTACTGGAGCAACAACACGACACTTGAACACGTGCATAAAGACTGAAGGATAGCGGCGTTAACGCCTAAATGCTAAGATCATGGCACTATGAAGCGGGGGAGTATGCTTATAGAAATTTTCTGCAATTTTGTTTTATTTGAACAATATTTGAACTTTTGTTGTATTTTCTTTTGAGTAAAAGTGAAGTGGAATGTCCTAGAATGACTAAAATGTGGAGAGGATTAAGATAAGTGTAATATATACTATTCTCTTTATTTTCTTCATAGTGAATTTATTGATATGGTGTGACTATTCTAGGGATTTTTTTTACGTTAAAATTTGGTGCTTTTCTGTGTCATTATATTTCTCTGCTTTGTTTGTTCTATATATGCTCTGAATATCTCGAATTGGTTCGCATTTAGTCTATAATCTCTCAACATATTTCATTTTGGTTTTTTTAGTTCCATGTTAAGTCAAATAACATAAACATATGTGAAATGCTTAATACATAAAATAAGCCAATACCTTTTTTAATATTATTTCTCTGTGATGTGTTGAAAAAAAGATGTAATGTTGGTCCATGATATTTTCTTATACTGCCCCCTCCTATATTAAAGTTTTCGTATTGCAAATGTATCAACTTTATAAATATGTGAAGCATTGCTCTAAATATAATTCATTTACCTTCTCACATTTATATGTGATATGACCAAATTAGTCAAGCGATCACGTCAAAGAATCCACTCAATCAAGACTAACAGATCAAGCGCTTATTATCAATCGAATTCTTAAACATAGAGTATTTATAGTCAAATCGAAGGCCTCGACGAGCCGGATCTAACAAGCCCAAGATCTCATAATTCCGACTTCATTTGACCATTCAAATACACAAAATACATCATATGATCAAAGGAATCATTTTGAGCCGTCCGATGGGGAGGAGTGGTCCGAATTTTGCATGTATTTATAGAGATGCCGCTCCTCCAATCTATAAATAATCCCTCATTCTTCATATAGTGGCAAGAGAGAGAGAGAGCTCTAAAGTTTGAAAATCCTCCAAACACAATCGACCACCACTTTGCAACCACGCCGCTGGCCATCCTCATCATCGCCACTCCGGCCTCCATCATGACGACCTTCATCGCCGCTGGTTGTTCTCGCTGCTCACCATCATCTACTACCACTAGCATTGCTACAACTCAACGCGACTATATGGTCGTTGTTGTCGATTTTGAGATTTCCATTGTCCTCTTCTCATATACAATGTAATCTCTATCGAAAAACTTGTCTAAAATAAATATATAAGCTTTTACCGACTAGTCCCCCGTAGTTTTTCCCTCTTTTCGAGGTTTTCCACGTTAAAATTTCTGAGTTTTCTTGTTCACTCTTTAAATACCTGTGGCTTTGATTTCGCAAGCGCTGGCAAACTTTACTCTATCGCGAATCGGTTTTCTAGCACGCAAGCCATGCCCTGTGGGAACTGATTCTCATTATTTCATCTTGTATGACCAAGTTTTCCAACAAGATCAAAACCACTATCCGTGGAGCATTTTAAGCTTTTATGAGCGCAGTAAGAATGAAGATTCATCAAACTTCACCTTCGCATTTTGTCGAAACGAGAGCAACTCTAATCTCAAAAGATTATCCAAATCGATATTCTGATATCTAATTGATTATCGCTCACAAGCAACTCGTAATACCAATGAGAAAGATAAAGGTCAAGGCAACTTTGGCTACAAGCTCAAACAATATTTTGATTTGACCCATTCCACACGCAGTTAATGTCATCAGCAAAGATCGACAAACAACCCTGATTGGTCAAAACCGCGATATATTTCCATTAATACGTTAACGCCATCGAGCAAAAGACTACAAACAACCTAAGATAGCCGAAAGGTCCTCGTGGACTTCCCACGCCTCTTCCACAAGTGTTAATATCATCGGTAATACTCGACAACAACCTCGGATAGTCAAAATCTCGCTGATTTTAATTAATTCTTTCATATGTAACGCCATCGAAATACACTCTGGGGCCAAATAACCTGATAGGTCAAAGATCCTTTGTTTAACCACTGCCGGGGCCGGTCATCGCTGACCATCTTGCCGACATAGCGAGAATTATCACGGAATCTCCGCCGGTTACCACCATCGCCGCTGGTTATCTCACACTACCGATGCTGCGCCACTGCTGACTACTGCCGCGAAGCCGCTGGCCGCCACCACCTCTGCTGACCGGGCCAACCACTGCCGCCGGCCATCGCGCTACCGCGCCACCATCGCCGGCATCTGGTCACCACCATCGTGCCGGTCATCCCGCCACTTACCGACCGGTTGCATTGTCGACCGCTCGGCTCACGCCACTGCGTCACGGCCACCGCGCGGGGCCACCGTCGTCGACCAACGTCGGCAATTTCCGCTGGTCGCCACCATCGTCATCGGTCATCCCCGCCGACTACCGACGCCAGTCGCCACCATCTACTACCATCGCCAGTTGTTGCTGCCGACCACCCCCGTCGGCCGCCAACAACTGCGGAACAACATGGATCCAAATCCTTACGATTTACTAAATAAATAAACATTATATGACTCTTAGCCCAAACAACTCGGATACAACACTACTAAGTGCAATAGTTAAAAGATGACAAACACTGTTTCAATTTAAATAACAGTTTAACTTTTGAGAGGCATATTAATTTTGATCGAAAGATCGGTTGAGAAGACTTCTTCATAAAGTTCAGTATCCACAGACAGAACCAACACCAGTTTATTGTGACAATATTTTTGCAATTGTTCTTAGAAACAATCCTATTTTCCATGACTAGAGTAAGCATACTGAAGTTAACTATCACCTTATTTGCTATTGCATCAAATCTAATAACATCCAAATTCATTATATAACTACACAAGATCAAATAATTATCATTCTTACTAAAATGTTATCGACTAAGCATCATCATCATCTCAAAGACAAGTTAACAGTTCATCCATGCCACATTAACTTGCAGGGAGGTGATTAGTTAGCTATCTGATAAGCAGTAGGTCATCAAGCAACAAATTCTTGAAATGTCACCACTTCCGCATGCAAAAATCAATCCAATCATTGACCCTAAACATAATATTATACATGTATAAATACGTATACTATTTTCACACATAGAGAATGAGAATGGAACTAATTCTGCAATTGGTATTATATTTTCGAGTTTCTTTCCATTCCTTTGTTTTCGTTTTTCAAAACTGTTATCAATTTTCACAAAAAAAGTACTGCAATGAACATGGCATAAAACTTGAGAAGATAATCACCAAGGCATCTCAACATAATGGTTTAGTTGAGAAGATAAGCAAAACAAGTAGGGAGAGGCATGCTCAAATACTTACACCCCTTTATATAGTAGCAATAAGAACAACATAAATAATGCAAGGGAAATTTCTGTCAGGTATTATATTTTCTAGTTTCTTTCCATTTCCAGTTAGAATTGAAAGTTAGGAATTTATGTAGCTTTTTTTTAAAAAGAGCTATAGAAATTGAAGACTATCTCAAAAACTACTAAAATTTATCTATTTTACAGAAATAAACTGAACTTTGCAAAAAAAAAAAAAAAAGCAAACAAAAGCAGATAAACACCATATTACAATAACATTCCTCCTCCAAAATCAAAACTGTTTGCATTCAGAAAGGCATAAAATCAGATAAGCAGAAAAGCAAAAAACGGACTCAAGAACTATCTTATCGACTGCAGTTATTTTAGAAATGAAAATTGAATCACTATTGATTACGCATCATACAAGAGGAATATAATCTAGAGGTGATGGATTGCATAATAAAAACTGACCTGCCAACCAGATGAACACTCTCAAGATATGTGCTATTTGCTGCTGCAGGTAAATGAAAGAAATAAAGTATATAATATAGCTACATGAGAAAAATACACTGATGTATTTTTTTGAAATATGTGTAACATTTGCAACAGTAGTATTATGAGGCTGCATCAACCCAAAAAATACTTTGAGATACTATGAGTGTCATTTCTAAGCTCCCTAATCTAGCAAAAGATCTCCAAAACAAAACTTCAACATTGACATCAATTGTGGTTCAACGTTGAACATCGTATGGGTAATTTTCCTTGATTAACTTGACTACTAATACTACTAGGTTGTTCACATCGATTACCATTATTTTCATCTTCAAGTTGATGATAGTTTATTTCAATAAGTGGATTTTTACGACTTGTCCTATGGTGACCCCACAATCCACAATGGCTACACTTGTAGATGTTCTTTGTTTTCTTTGGGCAGTTCTCCAAAAATTTTTTAATTCTTTTTGTCTTTGGTCTTCCTCTAGGCCTTAGAGAATTTGGTGTGCCTATTAACACCGCATCTTCAATAGTATCCCATTGTTCTTTCCCCATGGGAGTAGCTATCGGACCTTCATATGCCATTTGATACCTACAAATTAAGCCACCAAAAACTGTTATTACTTTGTACTTTTTATTTACATATAAAAAATGGATATGAGATGATACTTCTTGTTTACCTGATCATGTAGTAACTTTCATCTACATAGATATGCCAAAGAGGGAACTCTTTGGTGGCAATAAATGCAGCTGCATGTATGCAAGGCAATCCAGTTAATTGCCACCCTTTACAATCACATTGTTTACTTTCTAGGTCAACTTCAAATCTGCTTTTTAAACCTTCAACCTCAGCTATCTGTGATGTTGACTGCTTTATAATAAATTATTCTTTTTTAGTAGATATATATCAGGTGTACTCTTCAGCGTAAGGCACTAACACACCTCTCCAAGTTGATGAATTAAGTTTCCTTTCGACAGTTTGTTTCATTAGCTTTGCTCTTATGAAATCAAGCAAGTCTACAGCTGGTTTGCTTCTACCTTCGCCTACTCATGAGTTAAATGACTCTGCCATATTATTGGTGTTGTACTGATTTTTAATCTCAAGTAAGAAGGTATGTTTGGCCCACTTCAAATCTACCTAGTAAGACATACCTTGTATATTTATTTTGCTTCAACAGTTGCTCAATCTTGGACCTTAAATTCAGTTCGGTGGCAAATAAGGAACAGTCGATGAGAACGATTGGCTCCTAAAGGGACATCTTTGTTCAGACAAAAAAAAAAAAAAACAACGGCAATGGAACAGTCAGCTGAATCTGATAGTGTGAGCACAATGTCGCAATGTGAGTAGCAAGGTGCATAAAATCCTAAACCTAATGAAGAACAAAAATTTCCCGTCAGGTAAACCGCACGAAGATTAAATGCCCGATGAGAGAATGCATCGATAGTCAACAGCAGTGCGAAAAAAAACCAACGACAATGAAACAGTCGGCCGAACCTGATAGTGTGAGCACAACGTCGCAATGTGAGCAGTGAGACGCCTGAAAACCCTACACCTGACGAAGAACAACGATTTCCCGTCAAGGAACCGCGCGAAGATGAAATGTCAGGCGAGAGCGATAGTGAATTGCAGTGTGAAATCGCAAACTCTCTCGCAGTGTGCTATGCTTCGCTCATTCCCACGTGGTTTTAGCGGAGACCCAAACGGAGACTAACAAAGTGCGCATTCAGCAAATATAAAAGCTTATGGGTGCTATGCATGTAATTTATAAGTTTGGGATGCTAAATAGTTAAATAAATAGGTTTGGCCTGCTATGTGTGTAAAAACTCTTTTAAAATAATATTAATAAGAAAATTTGTGGCTCCAATTCAAAAGCTTATTTGTTTAGCGGTGCTCGTGCACCACACTATAGTAATATTATAGTAATATTTGAGGTATTATATTTTGATTATATTTTAATTGAGTTTTAAAAAAAAATTATGATGAGAAATTCATATTTTTTTTCAAAAATTTAAAATTTAATTTTTATAAAATAAAATTTTTTTTATATACCTACCACTATTTCTTCAAATAATAACTTTTTTTATATCATTCATCTTCATTAATTTTTTTTCCATACAGCTCAGCTTATTCAAACAGATCCTAAAATCTCAATCCCTCACTCTAATTTCTTTTAATTCATTAAACCTTTTCAGTTTTCTTCTTTTAAAAAAATTTCAAGAGTTATGTATTTCTATATCTAATACTTAAATTTTAATTTTATATATATAATATTTAAATTTTTAATATTATATTAAAAATATCATCATTATTTATTTTTTAAATATAAAAGATAATTTTTTAAGTATAAAAAAATATTAAATAAGTAAATATTTAATTTTAAATATTAGATATGTAAATATTTAAGAATTATGTAAATTTATGTTAATCTTCCAAATTTTAAACATCCGACAATTTTAGCTGAAACAGAAAAGTCGCCACCACGTTTATAAAATGGGCGCCTTCGGTAAACAAGGAGAAAACTTTCTCAACAACCCTCAATCTTCGTCTCATTCTTTTAATTTCACCTTGTTTTATCTCTTTCGATTTCCTTTTCCAAATTTCGATTTCTTCTGATGGATACCTTCTTCATCAGCCACGGATCACCGACGCTGTCGATCGATGATAGGATGCCAGCGAGGCATTTCCTCGAGTCATGGAAAACCAAGCTTTTCCCGGAAGATCCTAAGGCTATTCTGATGGTTTCAGCACACTGGGACACGCCGAAGCTCGCCGTCAATATTATTAATGGCCGGAATGATACCATCTACGATTTCAATGGTTTTCCCAAACCTATGTATGAGGTTGGTCTTCTTTTTACCTCTTTGTTCGTAAAATAGACGATTCTAGTTTTTTTATTTGGATAGATTGCGTTGTTGTTTGTGTTGATATTGAGGGATTTGATAAGTAAAATTGGGTTGAAACAAAATGATTTCTGGTTGGTCCTGTCTTGATGTGGTAGATACAATCGAGAGATTTTTTGCAATTCTTGTTCTTAGACTTACCAATGAACCATTTGAAAGGTTATTCAGTGGTAGTGATGATGCATGGTCTTCTACTGATCTTTAAAAAAAAAAAAAACTCTCGATGGACAAAAAATTACTCTGTTTCGTCTTAAAACAATAGCTGTAATCAGACTACTGCATGAATATTGTTGAGCCTGGCTAAAAGATATGCTGTTTTGACTTTTTTGTTTGTGCCAGCTAGCTTAGTTGGTAAAGTTCTTGAAAATTATTGTTAAGAACTTGAGTTTAAATTTCACCTACATCAATTTTATGTCATGATATATGTGAAATATGTTCTGAAAATTATTTTTTTTGAGCGCACTTTTTTTAATTTAATGAGTTTATGAACTTAACTATGGAACAACCAGTATACACAGTAATAAAATTTTAGGAGGACTGAGGACATGCTTTGCCATTCTGTCATTTTTCTTCCTGAATACAGAGACCTATTTGAGCCTCACAATTTCATTTCTACTCATTTACTTGCATGAAAATAATAATTATGCTATTAAAAAGTAGAAATTTGTAATTTTGTTTTTTAAAGGAGAATTATGATAGCCATACCTACTCCGTGGTCCGGGTAAAGCTTTGCTTGGACATTTTTCACTTTTATATATCCGATTATGAATATTATTTATCCTCTGAATGGGACCTTATACTGTCTTTCAATATTTAAAACTCACTTTCTTTAAATAAAGAACTTAAAGCTGATGTAGATTGATAACGGACCTTCTACCTTCATTTGCCAAACTTCTGTCAGGTTTCACTAAACATTTGTCCTACATAGACTTCTGTGGTTCATTTGAACTAATGTTTCTCGTACTTGCTCAAACTTGAAAATTTTAAGCTGTTGCAGAATGTTAAGAGCTTTTTGAATAATAAATATATGTTACTGATAAAGATGATGGCGCAAAAATCAGTTGTATTAAATGGCATAGCGCCATTTTCAGGTAATCAACTCAAATTCTTTCAGTTTCTTTCAGCTCATTCATTTTCAAGACTTATTGGTTTTCTCATCAATTGTGTGTGACACTGTACAGTGGTTATTTTTAAAATTTATTCTTGCATAGAATGGTAGGATTTTCTCCAATCTGGGAAAATTGCGAAGATTAAGCTAGATTATGTTACGATTTTCACCCAAATATCAACACATATTCCCTGCATTTAATAAACCCATTTTCTCTAGAACTACAAGAACGCATGTCTAAACTTGTTTACATTTGGCATGCATAACAATTGTTTTAAAAGAGAAAGGACCTAATAAACTTGAACATTTACCCATGGTTTCCAGATCAAATATCCTGCACCAGGTGCACCAGAACTAGCTAAAAAAGTAAAAGGATTACTTCAAAGTGCTGGATTTGGCCGTGTGGAGGAGGACAAGAATCGTGGACTTGACCATGGAGCCTGGGTTCCATTGATGCTCATGTATCCAGAGGCTAACATACCAGTGTGCCAACTTTCCATTCAATCGGACAGGGATGGAACATACCACTACAATATAGGGAAGGCATTGGCTCCTCTCCGAGAGGAGGGTGTTCTAATAATTGGATCAGGAAGTGCCACACATAACCTGCAGTTGCTTGGCCCTGACCATGTACCCCCACCTAGTTGGGCTGTAGACTTTGATAAATGGCTTACAGAAACTCTCCTTGATGGGAGGTATGGATCTCTCTTCCTGTTCCATTCATTCACCGTAGCGTTCATGGAGTTCTAAGTTCTTGTGACGTACTTGCTTCTTTTCCATGAATATTATGCTTTTGGGTGTAAGTATATGAATAACCCTTTTTTGCATGCCCGTTTAGCTTACAAACCGAAACAAAGCATTGGCTTAAGAATGGTTTTTAAGAACTTCATATCTTTTTTTTTTCAAATAAAACCTTTATTTTTCCTGACCATGTTAAAAATCTCTTCATCATACGTATTTTGGCAAAGAATGAGAATTTTAAATGTTTGTGTTTCTTCCGTTATTGAATGGTTTGGAAAAGACGATTAAGGATTGAGTTTCTATTCCATATTTCTCATTAAGATGATAAGGAAATGAATCTCCCTCACTTTGTAGGTTCTTAATGTACTGGTTTGAGAGTTCTATATGCATTGCTTGTCAAGAGGCTATTTAGGATCACTTTTATTTTATATTTTATATTTTATTTTATTTTTTATGTTTTAATTTAAAATAAAATATATTTTATATTGATACAACAACAATAAGCCTTTATCCCACTATGTGAGGTCGGCTACATGAATCCTTTTTCTATATTGTGTTCTATTAAGTATCAAATTCTCATTTAATTCTAATAAATTAAGATCATTTTTTATACTACATAACCAAGTATTCTTAGGTCCACCTCTACCTTTCTTAGCACAGGTCAAATCTAATACATCTACTTTTCTAACAGGGTCATTAGATAGCTGGCATTTTATATGATAAAAAATTTTCTAAGGCAACTCTCTCAAATCTTATTTGCCATTGGAGCTATTCCAATATTTTCACGTATAAGTTTTTTTCGCATTTTGTCTCTAAGTGTAAAACCACTCATCCACTTGAGCATCCTCATCTCTGCACGCTTAACTTAATTTTGTGCTTCCTTTTTATTGGCTAACATTGTGCTCCATAAATCATTGCAGGTCTTACCACCATCTTATTAAATTTTCTTTTAAGTCTAAGCATTACTTTTCTATCACACAACATGCCAAATGCATTCCTCCACTTCAACCATCCAACTTGAATTCTACTAATAACATCCCCATTTATTTTTTCATCATTTTGAACAATCGACCCAAGATATCTAAAATGTTCACTCTTTTTAATAATTTGATCACCTAATATCACAACCCCACCACTAAATCTTTTACAACTAAAATTACACTCCATATAACTATAGTTGATAGTTGTTTTTAAAAATACTCAATATGCCTAAAATTATTTTTGTGTATTTTTAAAAATAATATTATTTATTTTTAGAAACAAAAATAGAAATATTTGAAATATATACTAAACAAACCTATTTTTAAAAATGAAATGAAAACAAAAACAAAAAAAAACATTATAAAATTGATCCCAAACAAGCCATAAGTTATTGTGCCTAATTTTTATCATATAAAGAAACATGTTAAACAAACTGAATCAAGGATTTTTATGTTAAGGGGCTATATTTAGGTGATATGGAGATCATGGCCGGAAAGACTCCTTGATTGAAATCATATTGAATTTGTTGTGCAGGCAGCAAGATGTAGTTATTAAATGTGAACCAGTATAAAATTTTGGCTTGTTTTATGAATTGATTTTCTTTTTGTTTATTTGTTCTCGGTGAATTGAATTAGGTTCTCACTAAAATCTAAACATTATATGTAGGGGCGGAAACAACCTCTACCCTCATGAGGGGCAAAGTTATAGTTATATGTTAGAGCAAAAGTTGAGGGAAAAAATAATTTTTAGGGCTGAGGGGGAGGGGGGGTTACGGAATTGCCACTTTGATTATCTCATATAAGAGGAATTTTAAAATTCAGGAGGACTGTTGCTCACCCTGAGCTGTACCTGGTTCCGTCCTTGACTATATACACTAACATTGAAGAAAGGTTGTTTGTGTTACTTTTACTTGTTGCTTGAGCAGGGTTTGATATTATGAAGCGCTATACACACACACACCTTTGATATATCTACTGATGCTCAAAGTCTCGATCTCTTTTCTCCTAAAAATACCAGAGAATGAAAAAGAAGAAATCGTTATCCTTTTCCTCTATGGCTTGTGTCATGAGACCCTACTTTTATAGCTTGCTTTTAACAATTTCAGACCATAAGAGTTTTGACTCGTAATAACTCTATTCTTTTCTTGTTATTCATGTTCTCTTTCACGTTTACCGAATAATTTAAAATACTAAATGATGTTAACTCTCTATGGTGCAGGCACGAAGATGTGAATCACTATGATAAGAAGGCTCCAAGCGCTAAAATTTCGCATCCATGGCCGGAACACTTATATCCCTTACATGTTGCTCTTGGAGCTGCGGGGGCGAACGCCAAGGCAGAGCTGATCCATCGCAGCTGGGGCAATTCCTCGCTCTCTTACTCCTCTTATAGGTTCCAAACCGCATAGCTCATGAATTTCTTTCCTTATCTGAATGTTACGTATATTTTTCTTCTACTTATGGGGATTTAATGCAGTTTTATCTTATTTCAGTGTACTGGTTAGCTATAACGGAGTGTTGGATTGTATGTGTGTGTGTGATACATCAAATCATTTGTAATTTTCTGATATTTGAGTCTGCTCAGATTAATTTTTTTTAAAACATCAGTTGAATATCCTAGCTAGATCTATTTTATTCACTGAGGAAATTGGATAAGCGTTGGTGAGGATAGATGACTCGTTAATTTCTAAATTTGGTCAAGACTATGAACAACTTGTAATTCAGAATGCTGACAATGGAAAAAAAAAGGGTGGCGTTACAGAAGAGGCTTTCCCTGAATTTTTGATCCTAGAGAGAGAGAGAGAGAGAGAGAGAGAGAGAGAGAGCATGGTGGGTAAGTTAGGTAACCCAAACTTTCCATTATAATAAGTAAAATTATAAATTGTGAAGGTAAGAAAGAAGCTATAATCATGAATACAGTAAAACAAGAAAACAAAGATAAGAACGGTGAGAGAACAAATTCGCCTCGGAAAACAGTCAACACAGAGGTGCCATTATAGAGAGGTGCCATCATAGTGAAGGGCTAGTTGAACAAAATCTGAAAGAAAGAAATAAACCCATAATTAACAGCAAAAAATAAACTTGTATGCTATCCGGTCCAATTGTTTTGTTTTTTTAATAATTATGAAGTTTTTTTTGGTGTATTTTGTATTTATTACATAGCAGTTATTCCTTTTGTTTGTTAGGGATTACTATTAATTTCATTTTGCGAAGGTAGTTTAGATGTGCAAATTTGCAAAGGTTCGGTGTTAACTGTTAACTTTCATTTAATGGATCGATGGATCAGAGACTTCAGATTGATAGGTCTTTCTTAAATACTTAGATCGGCTGCAAAGGGGAGCAGAGAATAACGTCAGCCAACAACGCGGAAAAAATGACATCATAAGCATCTCTCTCTCTCTCTCTCTCTCTCTCTCTATATATATATATATATATTATATTTAAACGAATTTAATTATAAATTCACTATTGACCTTCATATGTGCTACATGAGTCGAGTTAAGCGCATAAAGCCAAATCGAAGAACTTTATAACTCTGCAAATCGGTGAGATATGCACCAAAATATCGAAATCATGAATGACATCCGTCGACAAAATTAGTCGTTTAGAGCATTGAAATTGATCGAAATATAAATATTGATTTCGATCGGATCAGCGTCGAGATATCGATATCGCGGCGTATGTAGTCGGAGGCTGCGATGATGCTCAAATAACCTCCGTTCATAAAATTGATTGCACCGTTAGTTTCAAAATGTCGAAATCTATCAAATGAGACTGTCTGTGTCGATTTGGACAAGTCTACGTGAACGTCGAGTCGAAAACGATAATGTATATTTTTGAATTAAAAATAATTTAATTTGAGGAGACTTAAATCAAATGGCAGCTGTGCCGTTCCGTCCGGAATATCGAAACTGCACACGCACAGAAGAACCACTCCCGCCTCCTCCCTTGCATTCGATTTCCCTCAACCGTTCTCTCCCACTCTTCCCTCGTCCGCCTCCCCTTCAAACCGCCGCCGAAACTCCTCCATTTTTCTGTTCGAAGCATAACCGACTCCCGTATTCATCCCGTCGCCCTCTCCGACTCTTCTACTCGCCTTATTTCGAATCCTAGCCTCTCAACCGTAGCTGTAGAATTTTGAAGTATTGGTGGCCGGAAGGAATGGCGTTGAAAGGAAAAGGTAGTCTCATAGAACCACTTTTACAACCTTCAAAGAATGTGACTATTAATATAGCTCAAGCTCCTCAGATTGATGACTTCAAAATCCGAAAGGTCATGTTGAAAATTGGAGGCATGTCTCGTGGTTCATGTGTAGCTTCAATTGCATCACTGGTGGGAGCTAAGTGTTGAAAGCATCACGAAGTTGACCTCCATGCATACTCCATAAGTCAAGTCGAGCTCACAAGGTGAATTTGACGAGTTTCAGCACACAAATCAAAGCTGAAACGCACTCGACAACATTAAAAATCTGTCCAAATGATCTCCGATCAACGAACGGACTCCGCCATCGCGTCCAGAACGTCGAAATTGATCAGAATAGACATCTTGCATAATTCGACGGTCGACTGATCAAGAAGGGGTCGTCGAAATCGCGCATGTCGAGGTCGGGAAGCCGCGTTGTAAATGATCTCCGTTCCGCGAATTGATTGCTCGTTAAGCGTCGAAGCGTCAAAGTTATTAAATGAGATTATTCTGGACGAATTCTGCGTGAATATCGAGCAATCGAATACAACAACACGTAAATCAGAGCTGAAATATACTCGACGGCATTGAAAATCAGTTGAAACAACCTCCGATCGACGAACGGACTCCGCCATCGGGTTCAGAACGTCAAATTGATCAGAATAGACATCTTGCATAATTCAACGGCCGAGAAGAAGAATTCGCGTCGTTGAGCATGTCGAGATCGGGAAGCGGCGTTGCCGAACTCGTTCCGCGAAATTGATCACTCCGTTAGCATCGAAATGTCAAAACCTATCAAATGAGGCTGCCATTGGACGGTATGCATATCAGTGAGTGGAACGCGATCAATTTGGAAATTGACCCCGATTTGGCGTCTTGACTAAAGCGGCTTTAAACAAAACGGTATCATGCATGAATATCATGGTGACCTAAAATCGATATATATTGTTTACGTGACAATGTCGGTGCGAAAATCCAAATTAGAGCAAATAAAAAAATAAAAAAAATAAATCCTATAAATATCCCTCATAAAATCCTAAACCCTAATTTTTTCCTATTCTCCTCCTTCTCCCACAGTCGACAGCCCTCACGGTCTCTCCATCTCTCCCGTACGGTCTCCCTCTCTCTCTCTCTCTCTCTCTCTGTCTCTCTCTTTCTCTCTCTCTCTCTCCCCCTCCCTCCCTCATTCACTGTGCTACAGTGTTGGAGTTTTACGCAAAAACGACTTACTATAAGCAAAACAAGTAGCGAAATCCTTTGAAGCGTAGGCCTTGTTCAGTCGCACCCATGAGCGTGCGCGCATGGCGCTCGCCCTGCTAAGCCAGCCTTGTATGAGCCATGATGCCCATACGCACCAGCATGCACTCCTACCGCCGCATGACCCATGATTTGGATTCAATCATTTGATTTCGAATTGATTCATGATTTGGATTTTGAAATTGATTAATGATTTTGAGAAAATCAATTGAGTTGGAATTGCTTTAAGATTTAAGGAAATCAATTGAGTTGAAACTGATTTAAGATTTGAGGAAATCAATTGAGTTCGAATTAATTTGAGATGTGATTTGAGAAAGTCAATTGGGTTGGAATTGATTTGAGATTTAATTTGGATTAGTTTGAAGGAGGGAGGCAAAGATTAGGTTCAAATTATAAGGTAGGCAAATCCTCCTAATACCCATAAGGAATAACCTATTCCTATGGCTAAATCCTCTAAGTCTCTAGGGTTATGTTAAGTGTTCACCTAATCACTAGAAGTGTCTTAAGATTAAGGAACTCTTAGTGTTTAGAGGAGTCATGTAAGATAGAGAAATTGAAAGCTCCAAAAGTGAGGTCAACAAAGCGCCAGGTGTGGTGTGGTGAGACATACCACGCGTATATGTTGGCCAGGCGATGTAAGCACTATAAATGATCCACTCTCAAACCCGAGGTGTAGAAGGAATCAAGAGCTTAGTGCAATGCAACTCCACTTATGTCAAAGACATAAGAGAGTGAAGGGGGAATCCATTAGGCATTGAGTATATGAGCCTTGCACTAGGGGAAAAGGTTCAAGTTTTCCACAGGGGACAAGAGGTTGTGAAACCCGCTGGAGGATTTGAATTTGGAATCCACTAGGGATATAGGTGTGAAACCTCCACTAGGGGAGCGAGTTCAAGTTGGATTGAATTGATTCTATTAGGAGAATTGGAAAGTATTGCATCTCATTGAGGAGAAGTTGATTGATTTGATTGTTTAATTTGACTCCACTAGGGAGGTTGGTTGGATTTATTTCAGATTTTAAATTTTTAATTTCGAGGTGGACCCTGTCGGTTTGCGATGGACCGTACTGAGCAGGGGCCATATCGGCCTTGGCCTTCTTCAAGTTTACCAATCCAAATGGGTAGCCTACCAACCACATGGTAGGACTATCCAACCAAAGGGATTGTCTTTGATTGTCTGATCTTGGGAAGAAAGCGTGCAGACTTACATCTTCCAAAGTAGGGATCGTGGGGTGATCGGTTGGCGACACAACACCAACCCAATAAGGCATTCTTAAGTGAATGTTCTGGGGACTTAAAGTTCTACCTTTCGTCGTATACTTCTCTAAGGGACCCTCAGAGTCAAATGACTTCAAGTCAATCTCAATGGGTGAACCCAATTGATTTAGAAAAGGAAAGTCTAATTCTGAATCATAAGAGAAAGGATTGGAATTTTTTGTGCTATTATTATTATTTTGACTTGGAGAGCTTTCAATTGGAATGAGATCATCAAGACTATCAAAAGTAGAGAAGATATAAGTCAATCCTCAAATCTGTGTGATATAAGGTTAATAAATATGTGAGGGGGCAATTCAAGAATATAAGCATTAGTACTAAGTTTCCTGATAATTTTGAATGGCCTACATGATCTGACTTGTAATTTTTTGAAATTGATGGAGGGAAATCTCTAAAGATAGATATGAACCAATACATAATCACCTATCTCATATTCCTTAAATTTTTTTTTACCTTTATTCTTTTATTCAACATACTTAGCACTATGTATTTTCAATTGTTTCTTTTATTCAACATACTTAGCATGAGTAGGTGTATTTGCTAGGTTAATATGTATTTTAGGATTATATCCATAGACTAGCTCGAATGGTGATTTATACAAATTTAGATGTAGGTAATGTTAAGTCTTAGTTTCTTAAAATTTTTAAAACTAAGCACCATAGAAGATTTTTTAATATCCTATTAACTACTTCTGTCTATCCATCAATTTGATGATGAAATATAGAGGAGAATTTTAATTGTGTTCCTATTAGTTTCCATAAGATTTTCTAAAAGTAGGATATAAAATTAAGATCGCCCGCGAGCGCCCGTGAGCTCCATCGTGTGCCCCCGCGCACACCTGTGCTCGCCCGAAGCCTGTTTTGACCATAAATACCCGTACAAGACTTTATTGGTGTGGCGGAAAAATCTGTGTTTGCTTGTTGACTATAAGTACCCGTACACGCCTTTATTGGTGTGATGAAAAAATTTGTACTTGTTTGCTTGTGTATAAGTACTCGTACACGTATTTCTTGGCGTGATGGAGAAATATGTTTCAGCATGTACCTTAGAGACCCATACATGCCTTTCTTGGCATGGTGGGAAGGTGCATTTAGGCCATGGTTTATACCACCCATACACGTCTTTCTTGGCATGGTGGGTAGGCCGATACCCGGTTGCCCCTATCGAAACGACGGGATGTTGCGAAATCTTCTAAACTTTACCAAACGGAGGCGTGCATAGCTTGATAGTAAATTATGTTATGATATAAAATTGTTATCTGAACTAACATGTAGGTGTATAAGATACATCTTTCTCTTTGCGCGGAAAATCTGTTTCAACACCTTAGACCCATACATGCCTTTCGGCATGGTGGGAAGGCGCGTTAGTGATTTATCTGCTCATCTTTCTTGGCGTGGTGGGCAACAATAGCCTATCACGGGGGACGATCTTGGATCTTCTTTGAAATCTTCGAAATCTTTGTCAAATTTTACACTTATATAATTAATAAACTGCTTAATGAAAATTCAATAATAAAGCTAAAATTAATGTTTTAAGTTAACATTGCAAATATATAAGTACTTGTACATACCTTTCTTGGCGTGACAGGAAAATATGTGCTTCATATAGGTACTTCAGAGACTCATACATGTCTTTCTTGACATGGTGGGTTGACACATTCGGCTGTGGTGTTTACACCATACATACCTTTTGGCATGGTGGCGAGCAAACTTGTAACCCCTATATGGGGACGTAGGAAACTTGAAATCTATCAAAATTTTATCAAAAAATTTATACTTGATAAATTAGTCAAATAAGAAATATTATATAAATTTCTTAGATTTAAATTAATGTTGAATCAAAATACCGTAGCATATGAATCTTAAATTCAAATGGGATCTTTGCGGGTTCCTTCGGTTGGGTCTTAGGATCGTCAGGGTTAACAAGCTTAAAATCAAATGATGTTATTATAATATTTTCAATCTAACACACGAGAAGTTAATTACGTATAACTCGATCTCCATTATTAAATTAATAGAGTCGATAGGATCTGAAATAGTTAAACAAAAATTACCCCGATGATGATCGTGTTAAATGAAAATTTTAATCGAAGGGGATACTTCCATCAAAATATGATTACAATTTCAAAATAAATTAACTTAGATTGAATATCAATCTAAATGCAGAATTTAAAATATCATTTACAAATGTCTAAATGAAATGAAATTCAATCTAAAAAGCAACACCATTCAATCCACATTTCACAATAGTTTGTGGAGATGACAAATTAAGAAAGCTAAACTACGAAGAATTGAGTCAAATCAATCAATTATGTTTACTTTCACAATCTGCTTTGCGAGGGCGTTGTCAGGTGTCCCGGCTACGTGGCGTATGATCATTATGATCAAAGTCCCCGATCGGTGGTTACCAAATGGAACTAATATATTACGGTTCGTCGCGTATCTTCATGCTGCTTTTGAGTTGTGACCATAGAATTATGATTGGGCAAAACCTTCGTTGGTAGACTTACTCGCAACAAATACCACCCAGGTCTACAAATTTCTTAGATGGCGTAACTTATGTGTTGTTGATAAAGATCTTTCGATTAGTTGGGTTCTCGCCTACTAAGTAGATTAGGGACGCGATAGCGAGATGGCAATGGGATCTAGATGAGCATCATCGCTCCCAACCATCCGCTTTATGTTAAATATAATGAATTTCATAAACCTAAATTTCAAAACTCTACATGCTGCTATTATACGCTACGCATTAATCGATTTAACGACTAGCCTTAATTGAAAGTTCTCTCTGAGAGGGGTAATGCTTATAGGTGCTTGCTTTATAGGAACTAGACTAGATCTAAAGTCTCACAAAATGAGGGCGAAATCTCTGGGTAGTGTCTTATCTACTTTTCCATCTGTTTTCTAAAAATTTCACCGGCACTTTAAATTACTCTCTTAATCGAGAGGTCGGTGGTGAATTTTCGGAGCCCACACACGGTTTCACCACTTCAAGGCCAAGTTGTAATCTTATATAAAGTTGAAATTGTCAATGCTAAAATGATCAAGGAAGTCATAGAAGACATGGGTTACCATGTTGATGAATTTCATGATCAGAATATTTCAATATGTTGCCTTCTAATTAAAGGAATGGCATGCACCAGCTGCTTTGAATCTGTTGAACGATCTTTGCTTATGGTAGATGGAGTTAAAAAAGCAGTTGTTGGCCTTGCACTTGAAGAAGCAAAGGTTCACTTTGATCCCAACATTACCAATCCCGTTCGTTTAATTGAGGCTATTGAAGATGCAGATTTTGGGGCAAAACTTATTAGTTCTGGGGATGATGTGAACAAGCTGTATCTAAAAGTTGAAAGCATTCATTCTCAAAATGATGTTGTACTTTTTCAATCATCCCTTGAAGCTATTGAAGGTATAAATCATGTAGAAGTGGATGCAATAGGACAGAAAGTAACTGTTACATATGATCCTGACCTTATTGGTCCAAGATCAATTATTCAAATCATTGAAGATTCTAGCCATAGTCTTGGTATTTTTCATGCAACCTTGTATTCTCCTCTTCCCCCACTGCTTCCCCTGCATTCCTTTTATTCCAATGGACGCTACGGAAGAAGTCATGCTTTCCCCTCAAATCGTCAATGGAAGGAGAACCAAGCGGTAGAGACACTTATTGACTGCCACATCCCCATCATCTTCTTCTTCCTTAGAGGACAAGGACATGGCTAATTGCCTCATACTCCTTGCTCAAGGCTCACTGCCGGATGACATCATCGAAGAAATCGTCGATGTCGAGGCGGAGAAGTTGACAAGCAAGGGAGTCACCACAAGTGGCAAAGCCGAGTTCTATTTGTACGAGTGCAAGACGTGCAATAAGTGCTTTCCATCCTTCCAAGCACTCGGCGGCCATTAGACAAGCCATAAGAAGCCCATGCTGCCTATCATGTTGGTTCAAGAAGGAAAAGAGGGGAGATAGAAAAGGGCTCGATTCAATTAAGCATGAATTCTTTCTCCAACTCAAACAATGGCAAGATCACGAGAGTCCACGAGTGTTTCATATGTCGCTCAGAATTCTCCTCCGACCAGGCCCTTGGCGGCCACATGTGACGACACAGGTAGACGAGCCTTCCGAAACCTATGGAGGTGAAACTGGAGAATAACCATATTGTGATGTATATTATTTCATAAAAAGAAAAAAAAAGAAAAAAAAGAAGAAAGAGAAGAAAAGAGAAAATAATGAAATATATAGTGTCACTACATTACCGATAAAAAATAAAATCAAATATTTGAATGTGTGAAAATTATATGCATATATGTGTTTCCTTTATTTGGTTTGCTTAACGCCTATGCGTAATGATAAAAGGATTATGGCGATAGAAAGACAACATTACATTTCATTAGACATACCGAAAGAAAAATTATTAGATGTAGCTCCCCCTATGTCGAAATGATGCCGGAGTTTTGACTAAATCTAGGACTTGAAAAAATAAAGAGGGAGGAGAATATTTGCATATATATTTATTTTTACGCAGTGATTGTTCTACATGCTCATCGAGAATTGAAAATCCGATGTCTTAAAATACAACCGTCACGCTCATTAGGGCGTGATGGGTAGGCCAAAACAGTTTCGATGTAGCCCCCTATATAGGGATGACATCGTAATACTGCTGAAATGTTCTTGAAATTTTGTCAAATTTTTGAGACTTAAGCAAATTTAAATAGAAAATCATCTAAACTCAAATTAAATAAAAGAAAAATAAATAATAAATACAAAAGTAAATGTCAAGCCAAAGAAAAGAAGTGGAAGCGCACTTACAAAATATTTTAAGCACAGATATGAGACTTGATCTGGAGTTGAGGATAAATTCATATTGGATTTGAGTCCTTTTTTATGTGAACAAATCATATTTAATATTAAATGAAATATAGATCTCAATTGAATATTAAATGGCAAATGATTGGTTATAAGTCGAAATGTCCAATTCCAAATTGAGAATAAAGTGTGTAAGAAATTTAGTAGCTTTTTTATAAGCGCAAATTCAGTTAGGCAACTCATGATAGCCTTTAAAAGAATCATTTAGGTCTTGCATTTAAAATTAAATTTGAAACACAATGAGATTTGTGATATATCTAAGTGTCTATCTTCAAAACTAATAGGATCCAAATGAAATTCATAAGAGGTTTTCACTATAACTGAATGACCTATTAGCAAGTATAGGCAAGACTTCTTACTGAATAATTAGCTTGCATTCAAAAGAAGCTTGATTTCAAATAAGATTGCTTAAAGTATGCATAATAAACTATATGTGCAAGAGCAAAAGTTGAATATGATGAGTTGATAAATATTTAAATGATTGTTAATTATCGTAAGCTAAATAATCATTGATACTTGAAGAATGCAATGAATAAATTAAATACAAACAAAGTTGCAATATTTTGAATCGAAAATGTGAAACGCTTTCAACACCACCGGATCTGCAACTCTTCATATAAGCAAACAGAAGGCGATGCTAAATCAAATTCTCTATGAATTATAGAGCTTCTTTCAATTCAAAAATTAAGGAATTTCATTCTAATTATGATTTTCAAAATCAATGATTTCATTAATTAGATGAAATTATCTAAGTTATAAATACCTGCATGTGCTCGGATATAGAAATTTAGAGTGCAAATTTTAATGTCTGAAAAGACTGCGTAAACTAAGTTGAAATTAAATGAAAATATAAAATTAACCTCATAATTTGGAAATAAATTTACATGAATTATTAAATACCTGCATGGATCTCGACATTATACTGAATACTTAAACTTAGTGTTTGAGGATGTTGTGCGAGTTGCTTCCCGGTTTGGTCTTAGGATCGGGTCCGCATGAACAAAATCTTAAAATCCAATTATTATACGAACTTCAACTTATTGAAATATTGAGATGTTAATTCTATCATATGAGAGTAGATTCGATCCTCTATTATTAAACTAATAGAGTTGACAATATATGAAACAATAAATTAAATGATCAAGCAATCAATCTACCCCGATGATGACTGTGTTGAATGAAGATTTCAACCAGAGGGGATACTTATTATCAAAATGTGCTTGCAAGCTCAAATTAAACTAATCAAAATCTAGTGTCAATACAAATATAAAAATTGGATAAATTATTAAGTGTTAATTGCTTAAATGAAATTTGATCTTTAAAAACTTAAAGCTAAAAATCTAACCCACCTTCCACAATTGTTTGTTAAAGGTGATAAATTAAGAAAATTCTAGCTCATAAAGGAGTCAATGTCAAATCAAATTTTCTACTAGGTTCACTCTCAATCAATCTCACGTCAGTAAGGACATGACCCATGTCCTCTAACCACGCACCCGATGCTCCACATATGATATAGTCAAGAATCCTCGACGGTGGTTGCCACCAAATGGAACCATTATATTACGATCGATCATGTATACTCCCCAATGGCTCGACCTTTGAGTTGTGAATCATAGACACCGAGGTAAAAGCCTTATGTCGGGGTAGACTTAAGCTCGCTCTGACAAACACAACCCTATGTCTACAAGGATTACTTGGACGATATAACCCATGTATTGCTGATAAGGATCTTTCTGTCAGGTTGGGTCGATTACCTCCTCTGATGGAACCATGAGATCTAGATCGGACACATCATCATTTCTCGGATGACGGAACCATGAGATCTAGATCGGGCAAATCATCATTTCCCCCAACCATCCACTTTAAGCTAATAATGATGAATTTCATAAATTTCAAATTCTAAGTTCCAAAACTTCACATGCTGCTACCATACTCTATGCATTCAGCAATCTAACGACTAGCTTTAATCGAAAGTTCTCTATCAGTATTGAGAGAGATAATTAACTATAGGTGCTTACGCCTATAGGAAACCTGAAACCAGATTTAAAGTCCTTTCAAAATGAGGGCGAAATCTCTGGGTAGTGTCTTATCTACTATTACATCTACCTTCTAAAAATTATACCGACATATCAAATCATACTCTATTTAATGTGAGGTCGTGAATTTTACGTGATTTATGGTGACTCTGGATAGATTTCTCTTCCATCTTTTTAGTCATATACATGCTATAGTAGCAACAAAATATTTAAAAATTCAAAACAAAAAATGGTGATTTAAATGTGTAATAAATTCAAATTATTAATGTATGAGACTCTATATCGAATGAAATTCTGTAGAGTATATCTTTATTACACTATTATTTTGCTCTATTGTATATTTACATTTTGAAAGTGTGGGTGATATATCAATTACTGATTACTAATCCCATTTTTCATTTGTAAAAATGGATCTTCAGAGCACACCGTTCATCACGCAGCTAAGTTGCGAAGATAATATCTGTCTGTCTAACACTGTTATCAATGCTGGGGATGTTAGAGCTACTATTCAATTTAGTAGCGTAGACTTCACCATTGTTCGAATCAATCCTACTTGAAGCACGCATATTGTACCAACCCCAATGTGAGGGGGGGGGGAGGACAACTGAAATGGCCACTACTGCTACCGAGGTTCCTTAAAAAAGAGAGCCTTTGTATTCGAAAGATTGGGTCATTATGAGGCGCAAATCATGAAAAGAACCGTCAATGGCAGAAAGTTTCAATCACGCCTGTGAATGCGACCACTGTCAGTTGAACCTTTTGCACTAGGAAGGCATAATGTTGAAGCCTCCTCTTCTGGAGAAAAATTGAGTAGAAGGCAAAGGAGAAGAAATGTTGAATTGCGAGCTCAGCAATTGCTGCCTAAATCACTAGTCATGTGACTAGACTTGATGCCAGAAGCGAGTGTTCCTACTCACAACAAGTTTGAAAATCTCAAGTGAGTGAAAAGGAACAGCTCTACTGGTGATATTAAGTAATCATTCTAGGAGGAGCGGTACCAAGCTCCAACCCCACAAAGGAGGCATCCCGAGACTCTGTCCTCTAGAGTGCATAGGGTGCTGAAAGTTGTCAAGGAGATGTGTCTTATGAAGAAAAAGTATCAATGCTCGATTATCAGAGAAAATGAGAAGGCTTCACTAAAAAGGCTACTCTGAGTGGGTAATGCTCACGACTGTCCTAAGCAATTCTTGCACTGTGAACATTAGGGTGTGACCTGAAAAATATGTTCTGGAATCCACCGTTGAAAGGTCCCAGCAAAAAAAAATAGAAAACAAATATGGAGGCTGAAGCCCTCGAGAAGAAGTAGCAGGACAAAAGCTTCTTCATTTGGAAGCAAGCTAACCCAGAGACAACGGAGAAAGAGAAATGCTGAACTACGTGCTCAACAACCATTATTCAAGTAGAAAATTATACAACCAGCTGTGGAACTAGATGCGAGTGTTTCAACCCATAACAGTTTGACAGCCTGAGATGGGTAAAGCAGAGCAGCTCTATTGGTCAAATCAAATAGTCTTTCTGGACCCGACAACATCATATTGTAGCTTCTCCAGTGAGGGAACTTGAAATTGTATATGCATGGGTGCATCAGGTCCTTAAAGTTGCTAAGGAGAAGGGAGTGATGAAAATAAAATATCAAAGTCCTATCATCAGGGAGGCTAAAGTTGCTCCTCTAAGGAGACCTCCTCCTATAACCCTAGTAAGATGTCAACCAATTCAAGTCCCGCACGGTGAGCATCGAGGCGTGACACTTAGACCACAGGTTTAAGAATCCGCCGTCGAAAGGTCCCGGCAAAAAGGTAAGCAAATTTGGAGGCCAGAACCTCAAAGTGAAACTACCTCAAAGAAAGATAACGACGTGACATCTGAATTATACTCCTATAAAATTCACTCCTTATGCGCTAGTATTTAGAGCTGAAGCAGTCTTGCCACTTGAAGTTGAACTAGATTCACTCCGAGTAGCCATTCAACACGATCTTACCTAAGATGAGAATGTCTGTCTATGGATGGAAGAGCTTGATGCGCTTGACGAGGTCAGACTCCAAACTCAGCAAAATTTAGAAGTTTGCCGAGCGAGGATGTCCAAAGCATTCGATAATACAGTGCGTCCTCGAACTTTTTGAGAAGGAGAAATGATCATGGTGTTGAGAAGATCAATTAATCCTCACCGCAAAATAGGCGATAAATTTGAGCCTAATTGAAAAGGGCCCTTTGCCATTGAAAATGTATATCAGGGCGTAGCCTACCAGGCAATCAATGGTCAATATTTGAAATAATATTACACATAAAAAGGGGAAGTGATCTTGGTGCTGAGAAGACCAATTATTCCTAATTGAAGAATTGGTGGCAAATTTGAGCCTAACTAGGAGGGCTCTTTTATCATCGAAAATGTGTATCAAGGAGGGGCATACCAACTTATTGACCTGAATGGCGAAAGATCAATGCCACCAATTAATGGTTGATACCTAAAAAAGTATTATACATGATAAATACATTCTCGAGGTACAATAGAAATCTCCCTGCATTATAGGAGGCATTTTTTTAATATATCTATTTAGGTCGACATCGTGCTTCATGTCGAGATCTCTAAATAAATATACTTACTCAAGATGAATAAAAATATTTTTGTGAAAATTTTCTTATTACACAAGGGGCATGTTTAGATTTCTATACATAGATAAAATCAATGTTACGTGTTAAAACTTTCTTAAGATCAAATATATCAACTCAAATATTGATATATTTTCTTAAATTATTTTAGAGCTCTTTCAAAGTGCTTTAGAATTTTCCCTGCAAGACAGACATTTTTATATATTTATCTGAGTCAACATCGTGCTTCAAGTCGAGATTCTCAGATAAATATACATGATTATCAGAATGAGCTATATTTATTTATATTAAAGAAGTTCAAACTCTGTGATACATTTTTGAGCTGATTTGCAATCCTCCTATTAGACAGGAGCCCTTTTTTATGATCAACGTTGTTCAATCCTCTCCTATGAAACATGGGGCCTTTTGTATATATATTCAAGTTGACATCGAGCTTTAGGCCGATATCCCTGAATATATCCATAATTTCTATTATTAAAGTTGCAGGCTCTTGCAAAGAATAAAAAAAATTTATTTCTACGCATAAAAAGACAGTCATAAATATCAAAAGTTTATCTCCCAGATTTGTCAAATTCTGAAGAGCATGTTAGAAGAGCTCCCAATTTCAGAAGCTTCAATCAATTAAGTTAGAAAAACATCAACATCTACATCTTAAAATCTATGACATAGATAGGTTCTAAGGGTTGAACTCAATAAGCCCACAAATGGCCGAGTTGCTAACGCTCTCCTCACTCAACATGATGCAAGAAAAGGCCGCAGTGAAAGAGCCCTCGTTCATAAGTCTGATGACCAAACCACCAACCACCATAGCTTAAGTCAAAGACTCGAGTAGATTCTAAAAGTTGAATTCAACAAGCCTATAAATGGTCGAGTTGCTGATGCTCTCCTCACTCAACAAGTCGTAAGAAAAGACCGTAGTGAAAGAGCATCTGCTCGTCAGTCCAATGATGATATCTATTCAATCTCAAACCGGAACCAGCTTAATGACTATAAGCAATCATAATCCAAGAGATCTTTCTACATGATCGATAGATCAAGACAATGTGAGGAAACTCTCAATTCAAAGTTGTATCAAGGCAATCTTTATATTGCCTGCAGGGTAATATTTCAATTTATTCTCAAATGATCTGATCAAGCACAAAGCACATATCAAAACTAATCTCCTCATAAAGTCCGTCAAAGCAGAAAGTACAAGACCGAGAGAATAATTTCATAGTTCATACAAATGCGATGGTCGAACTAAAGGAATTTTGTAGTTATTCTGTCTATTAAAGCACACATTGCTAGGCTGATAACTCGACATTATAGACCTAATATAAGCTAGAAGGCTAGGTCATCTGTACACATCCTTCAACAAGTCCATCAAAGCAGCAAGCATAAGGTTGAAGATATACGTGCACTTCCTAACAAGTCAATGTGGATAAATTATGTCAATCCTTCATCAAGTCCGTCAAGCGTAAAGCTAGGATAGAAGGAATTCCAAATCTCAAAATAAGCAAACTAATTTCTCCATCAAACTCGACCAAGCACGAAGCTAGGGTAGGAGGAAACCCAAATCTACAATAACATAGAAGAAAGAGATTTTCAACAAACACATTGAAGTAGAGAGTAGATGGTAGAAGAAGCTCTTCATCCGACAAGTCAATCAGGACAAATCGAGCAATCTCGCTGTTTAGCTCATCTAAACATAAGGCATCACACTGATGACGAATTCCATCAAAACTCCATAAGCTATTGAAATTGAAGCTACAATGGTTCAAGATCTTTGGTCAATTCAAAATCTCAGCCAGTTTTCAACAAACATGATATGTTCTATGCGCGAATCACATTTGTTGGGGGACATTTGTTGACCTCCATATATGCTACATGAGTTGAGTTAAGCCTATAAGCCAAATTTGAAGAACTTCAGATGTAACAGCCCGCAAATAGGAGCTGAGATGCACCAAACATCACCGAAATCAGTCGAAACGACCTCCGATCGACAAAAGGACTTCGCTAGTGCGTTCAGAACATCGAAATTGATCGGAATATCACGATTGCACAATTTAACGATCAAGCGATCAAGCGAGCGAGCTGTCAATGTGCTTACACGCAGATCAAAGTCGGGAGGCTAAGATGATGCTCAAATGACCTCCGTTCAAGAAATTGATTGCGTCGTTAGCTTCGAAATGTCAAAATCTATCAAATGAGACTATCAGCGATTGATTCGGACGAGTTTACGTGAACGTTGAGCGGTCGCATATTTTTGAACTAAAATTGATCCAATTTGACGCTGACTTAAACCAAACGGCCTCCGATCGCTGAACGGGCAACGTCATTGCGTCTGGAACATCAAAATAATCTAAAATTGATATATATATATATATATATATTGCGTCTTTGAAAACCGTCATGGTAGAGTGAAAGTTTCTTAGCCTTGTTGTGAAGTCCAAATACGTAATTAAAAGCTAAAGACACTCAAATTTTAACGTGGAAAACCTCAAAGAGGAAAAAAATCAGGGCTGGAAAAAGCTTCCACTATCTGTTTGAGTACAAAGTCTTCACGATAACGGGATTACATGCATATGAGGGAGGAAAGAGCTATGTAACAAGATAAGGTTGTAATAGTTCGATGGTGAAGATGTGGGGTAACTTGGGGTGGGAATACAATTAGTGATGATGGTGGTTGATGACCGTCGGCGGGTGTGACCTTGCTTGGAGGATCTTCAAGAGCTTCTTCTTCCTCCTTGCTTTTCTTCTTCTTCCTTGTTTGGATTCTTCCTCTTCCTTGTTTGGATTCTTCCTTCTTCCTTTCGGACTCTTCTCTTCTTCCTTGTTGACTCTTCCGCTTCTTCCTTCTGGACTCTTCCTCTTCTTCTTTCTTCAGGCGGTGTGGCGCAAGGATCGGCGGTGGTGGCGGTGGTGGTTGGCGACGTCCGGCGGTGGCTCCTCCTCTTCTTCCTTGTTTAAGCTCCTCTTCTTCTTCACTTGGCCTCATGTGAGGAATGAAGGCTGTATTATAGATGGGAGGAGAGGCGTTCGAAATTCATGTAAGGCGCCCACCACTCCCCTCGATCGGACGGCTCTGGATGATTCCTTCGATCATTTGATGTATTTTGAGCATTTGGATGCAAATGAAGTGATTATGAGATCTTAGGCTCATTAGATCCGGCTGTCGAGACGCCTTCGATTTGACTATAAGCACCCATATTTGAGCTGTTTGGGATTTAATTGATGTCCAAAGATTCCAATGATATTTTAAGTCTTGATCTCGATCGGTTTTCAAAATCATATCGCCGACATCAAGATTTGTCTTTGGTGGTATTTTGAGAGTCATATCATATATATATATATATATATATATATATATATATATATATATATATATATAACATCATCGTAAAATCCATATTCTAATTAATTTAACACTTAAAAATTAATAATTTATTATTTGACCTAATCAGCCCTAATTCCTAAAGGCACGACTCGAGCCCTCTTCGGTCGAGCTTCATTCGATCTCCCTCAAACCCGACACCGGGAATGCAAGGGTTTCGCTCCTCTATGCCCCCTCTCCGTTCGATCTCTCAACCGCAAGGATCGAAACTCTCCCTCTCCCGTTCGATCTTCGTCAAACCTCAAGGCGGCGGTTCCAAAAAAAAAAAAAAACACTCGCTCATTTCCCTCAACTGCAGACGCATAGAAGAACCACTCCCGCCTCCTCCCTTGCGTTCGATTTCCCTCAACCGTTCCCTCCCACTCTTCTCTCGTTCGCCTTCCCTTCAAGCAGCAAGCTGTGAAACTCCTCCATTTTCCTGTTCGAAGCATAACCGACTCCCATTTTCATCCTGTCGCCCTCTTCGACTCTTCTACTCACCTTATTTCGAATCCTAGCCTCTCAACTGTAGCTGACGTAGAATTTTGAAGTATTGGTGGCCGGAAGGAATGGCGTTGAATGGAAAAGGCAGTCTCATAGAACCACTTTTATGACCTTCAAAGAATGTGACTATTAATATAGCTCAAGCTCCTCAG
Organism: Cymbidium sinense; assembly: GCA_021442155.1. NCBI lineage: Eukaryota > Viridiplantae > Streptophyta > Magnoliopsida > Asparagales > Orchidaceae > Cymbidium > Cymbidium sinense. The sequence continues at coordinate 130,317,398 of CM038215.1, forward strand.
ATTAATGACTTCAAAATCCGAAAGGTCATGTTGAAAATTGGAGGCATGTCTTGTGCTTCATGTGCAGCTTCAATAGAATCAGTGGTGGGAGCTAAGGAAGGTGTTGAAAGCATCACTTTCACCACTTCAAGGCCAAGCTGTAATCTTATATAAAGTCAAAATTGTCAATGCTAAAATGATCAAGGAAGTTATAGAAGACATGGGTTATGATATGAACTCAAACAGAGAAAAATACATCAGGAGTACAAGAGACAGAAAATTCCTTAAAAGATTTTACCCAATAATTACATACAAGATACCGGTTGAATAAAGAATACGAGAACTTAGCAATTAGAGGACATTATTACACTAAATAACCAAATAAAGCATGCCTAGCAAAAGATCAAAATTACCAATAATAAAGAGGATAAACTACAAGAACAAGAAGATTTCCAGGCCGCATAACCAACAACAAGAAATATAAGCGAAAAACAAAGAAAAAAAGTAAAGATCTTGCCAGCTCAGACAAACTACAACCGTAATATAACTGAAAAATAAGAAAGGAACCAACATCTGGCCAAAATAGACAGATATCACTGCCATATAACAGAAAACCAGTTAAACCCTAGAGCAGATCTTGAAACTGTAAAGAAATATTGAGATCTAGTAGATAGTTAAGGAAAAAGATGTATAAATAGGATTAGAAAGACAAACAGAAAGAATAAGAAATCTGATAATTGCTCGTTGCAACTTCTTCTTCTTTCTTTTTGTCTTCTTCCGGAGCCTCCTTCTTTCCCTCTGGATCGGCTTTCGCCGCCAGAGGAACCCCTCCTCCACGAGCTTCCCTCTCCCTCTCAAATGGAGTTTACGACGTCAAGAGCCGGAATAGACTTATCCTTCATTCCTCGATACAAGAGTTCCTTCCTCAAGTTTCATCAACCAGAGACAAAGACACGCATCGACGGCTGTGATTTAAATCCCATGGTGATCCATCCCAAGTAGATCCAACGGCCTGTTTTAAATCAGGGTCATATCATTGGTGCTCTCGTTGATTCCTGCAAGCAACAATGGCAGACGACACAAGACATACAACAAAAACCTTGGAAGAATGTGTAGGAAGATTAAACAAGAATGATGAACAGATGACATCAATTACTATCATATTAAATGAAGTATCACGTAGATTATCAGCAATTGAAGATAAACTGGATAAATCTTGTCAAGAATACCAGCAACAGAGTAAAGAATCACAGGTATGTAACTCAAACCCTAGAAATCCCTCAATTAGGACACACACTCAAAATTCAAGACCATTGGTAGACATGTTTAATGGAAAACCCAAGAGGATGGCTATTGGGCACTAATTTTTTCGATATAATCTTTTAGAAGAAGTTCATAATTGCATCAGTTTATATGGATGGACCTGCTCTGAGTTGGTTCCAATGGATGCACCTTAATAAGCAATTGCATTCTTGGCAAAATTTCAAAGAACATGTAATACAGAGATTTGGACCTTCATTATACAGAGATTTAAGGGGAGAATTAGCCAAATTATAATAAAGAAAAACTGTACAAGAATTTTACAATGAGTTTGAAGAATTGGCTAACTAAATTTCATGAATTCCTCCAAAGTTGCTTTGAATCTGGACTAAGATAAGATATCAAAAGAGAAGTCAGAGCATTACAACCAACTTCACTACAACAAGCCTTCCAACTTGCAAAATTAATGGAAGACAGACTAGCAGATGATGTTTATATAGCAAGAAGCTCACGTTTCAATCAAACAACAACAGCCATTGCTTCCCACCCTAGTCATGCCAATTCACAACAACATCAATAATAACAAGCTAAATATACCAATCCAGAGACTTACAACAACACAATTAGAGGAAAGAAAGCAAAAAAGGATTATGTTTTAACTGGGATGAGAAATACCATAGGGGCCACACATATAAATCAAAGCTATTTTCCATCATGGTGGTCAATGATGATCAAGACTACAACCTGCAGCAAGAAATTTACCAAGAAAATCAGTTAATACATGAAGATATTCCAAAAATAAGCTTCAATGCATTCACAGGACAATCAAACTCGAGAACATTGAGATTACAAGGGATGATTGTCAATAACCCTAAAAATCATTGATGGTTCAACCCACAATTTTATTCAATCCAAACTAGTTCAAGTTCATAGATCACACACACACGCATCAATTTTAAAGTATTAGTAGAAATGGGAAATACTAAAATGCTCGAGTTTGCTCCAACATACCCATCAAACTACAAGGATATACATTCATACAGATCGTTCTGCCATATGTGGTAAAGCAAGCAGAGAATTGGGAGAATGTACAACATTACTAAAAGTTAACCATGAAATTCAAATATAATGACACAATAGTAAAAGCTAGGGGATACTGACTTCAAATGTGAAAAGCATTACCTTACATCGCTTTACAAAGGCGAAAACAAGGATGAGATAGCATCCTACTTACATATCAGAGAAGTATCAAAGCTGACAGACTTCACAACAGGAGAATTCAACAGCCTACCTGCAAATATACAACATGTATTATATCAATATCAAGATCTATTTCAAGCACCATCAGACTTACCACCCAAAAGGGAAATTGATCATCACATTAACCTGAAACTGGCACTCAACCAATAAAGGTTAAAAGTTACAGATATCCACATTTTCAGAAGACATAAATTGAAAAATTAATCAAGGAGATGTTGGATACAGTGATAATAAGAGAGAGCACTAGTCCTTTCTCTTCACCAGCCTTATTAATAAGAAAAAAGGATGGGACTTGGAGATTCTGTGTAGATTATAGGGCACTAAACAAAACCACCATACCCGACAGATTTCCAATTCCAACTCCAGAGGAATTAATGGATGAATTACATGGAGCAACTATTTTTTTCAAGTTAGATTTATGCTCGTGGTATCACGATAAGAATGGCAAAAGAGGATATATACAAACCTTGAACACATGAAGGACACTAATTCATAGCCATGCCATTTGAGTTAACAAATGCACCTCAACCTTCAAGCCATGATGATGAATACACCCTAAAACCATTCCTAAGAAGATTTGTATTAGTATTCTTTGATGATATTCTAATATACAACCCCACTATGGAGCAACATCAACAACACCTACAAGCAGTTCTGAAAAAAATGAAACAAAATACATTGTTTATCAAACCATCCAAATGCTCATTCATCCAGGACAGAATAGAATACTTAGGGCATATATTGTCAACCCAAGGAATAGAAGTTGATCCAAAGAAAATTGAAGCAGTACAAACATGGCCACCCCCAACTTCAGTAAAACAGCTAAGAGGATTCCTGGGTTTAACAGGATACTATATAAAATTTGTAAGACAATATGCAACAATTGTTGCACCATTAACATCACTCCTAGCTAAACAATAATTTCAGTGGTCAGAAGAAGCTCAAAAGGCATTCATACATCTAAAAGAAGCTATGTTATCATTACCTGTATTAGCTTTTCCAAATTTTTTCATACCCTTTATTATAAACCGATGCTTTGTGTAATCGCAATAGAGCATATTCAAAAAGCACCCCTATTGCATATTTGAAGAAAATATCTCCAACTTTACGAGATCATCAACTTATGCAGGGAACTATATGCAATAATAAGCGGAGATGGAGCGATCTATTAGTCATAAGTTTACTATCGAAGAGAGCATTAGAGAACTAATGCAACAAATAATTCAGACACCAGAACAACAAAGGTTCTTAATCAAACTCTTAGGCTTTGATTACACCATAGAATACAAACCAGGGATCATTAACAAAGCAGCTGATGCTTTATCCAGAAAGATTTATACTCCAGAAGAACACTATACATCAGACAGCCCAAAAATCTCTACATATTAAAGTTTATATGCTTACACCCAACAATTCACTTCTTTATTACAAAGAATTAAAGATGAAACACAAGCCATTCCGTAATTACAGAACTCATCACAGGATAGAAAACTCGGACCTCTTTCCAAAGCAGTTTCCAATGGAATAGTATATTATAAAGATAGAATTGTTATAGCTACAGATTCAGAAGTAAGAATTACCATTATGAGAGAACTACACTCAATACCAGTAGGAGGCCACTGTGAAATTAAAAGATCATTAGCAAGAATTATCCAACAGTTTTATTGGAAAAAGATGAAGCAAGACATTCAGCAGTTTATTTTAACATGCCCTATATGTCAACAAGTAAAGTATGACTGCTAGAAACCTGTAGGGCTATTGCAACCTTTATCTATACCATCAGCTATTTGGGAGGAACTTTCTATGGACTTTATCACAGGATTATTCAGATCTCACAACAAAATAGCTATCCTAGTGGTAGTAGACAGACTCTCTAAGTATGCATATTTTTCGGCCCTTCAAACCAACTTTACAGCAACATCTATTGCTCATATTTTCATCTCAGATATATGCAAATTACATGGCATACCACGGAGCATAGTATCGCAGGATCCTATCTTTATGAGTAATTTGGCAGTTAGTTAAGTGTAACAACACTCAGCCACAGTAGTGCTTATCATCTCCAAACAGATAGCCAAACGGAAGTCACCAACATGACATTAGAATAATACCTTAGGAGTTTTGTGCTAGAGTCACCAAAGAATTGGTTCCAGTTTCTACCATGGGCAGAATTTTCCTACAATATATCAGTAAATACTTTCACAAACCGACTTTTCAAATAGTAGACTTCCACCTACAATCATACCTTACAATGGTGTTAAAACTAACAATACAGAAGTAGACACATTATTACAAGAAAGAGACAAAATACTGCACCAACTTAAAGAGAATTTACAGGAAGCTCAAAACAGAATGCAACAAATAGCTAACAAAAAAAGAAAGGAGTTCCAATTTCAGATAAATGGCTTGGTATTAATCAAATTATAACCTTACAGACAAACTTCAGTTTCACTGCACCCTTACACAAAATTACAAAGGCAATACTATGGTCCATTTAGAATTCTACAGAAAATAAGGACAGTAGCCTACAGAGTGAAACTTCCAGAAACAACAAGGATCCACAATGTATTCCATGTTTATAGACTCAAGCAATATAGATAAGATTCCAAGCTACATCCAGCCAGCATAATTCATAGATGGCCTGTCTTTGGTTAAACCTATCAGAATTCTAGAAGAAAGGATAAGACTGCAAGCAGATAAGCCTATTAAAGAAGTACTAGTCCAATGGGATGGAATGTTAACAAATGATGCATCTTGGATGCCAATTAAGGAGTTCCAGAAAGTTTTTCCAAGTTTTGACCTTGAGGATAAGGTCAATGTTTGGGAAGGGGGTAATGATACGGACCCAAATAGATAAAAACACATAAGGAGTACAAGAGACAGAAAAGCCCATTCTAGCTAAAAGATTTTACCCAATAATGCAATAATTACATACAGTAGCCATGGTTGAATAAAGAATACAGAGAACTTAGCCATTACAGAGGACATTACTACACTAAATAACCAAATAAAGCATGCCTAGCAAAAAGATCACTGAAAATTGCCAGAATAACAATACAGATAAACTACAAGAACAAGATCCTGCACAAGATTTCCAGACATGGCCACTGCATAACCACAACAACAAAGAATATAATCAAAAAACAAAGAAAGAAAGTAAAGATCTTGCCAGCTCAGACAAATTACATCCGTAATATAACTGAAAAATAAGAAATGAACCAACATCTGGCCAAAACAGACAGACATCACTGCCATATAATAGAAAACTAGTTAAACCCTAAAGTAGATCTTGAAACTATAAATAAATATTGAGATCTAGTAAATAGTTAAGGAAAAAGATGTATAAATAGGATTAGAAAGACAAACAGAAAGAATAAGAAATCTGATAATTGCTCGTTGCAACTTCTTCTTTCTTTCTTCTTCCCGAGCCTCATTTTTCCCTCGGATTCTGCTCCGCCAGAGGAACCCTAAATTCCTCCCGAGCTTCCCTCTCTCTCTCAAGCAAATTTTTCTGAGTTTACACGTCAAGAGCCGAATAGACTTATCCTTCATTCCTCGATACGCCGCGAGTTCCTTCCTCTTGAAGTTTCATCAACCGGCTGAGACAAAGACACGAAGCAAGGCATCGACGGCTGTGATTTAAATCCCATGGTGATCCATCCCAAGTAGATCCAACGGCCCATTTTAAATCAGGGTCATATCAGGTTACCATGTTGATGAATTTCATGATCAGAATATTTTAGTATGTTGCCTTCGAATTAAAAGAATGGCATGCACTAGCTGCTTTGAATCTGTTGAATGATCTTTGCTTATGTTAGATGGAGTTAAAAAAGTTGTTGTTGGCCTTGCACTTGAAGAAGCAAAGGTTCACTTTGATCCCAACATTACCAATCCCGATCGCCTAATTGAGGCTATTGAAGGTGCAGGTTTTGTGGCAAAACTTATTAGTTCTGGGGATGATGTGAACAAGCTGTATCTGAAAGTTGAAGGCATTCATTCTCAAAATGATGCTATACTTTTTCAATCATCCCTTGAAGCTATTGAAGGTATAAATCATGTAGAAGTGGATGCAGTAGGACAGAAAGTAACTATTACATATGATCCTGACCTTACTGGTCCAAGATCAATTATTCAGATCATTGAAGATTCTGACCACAGTCCTGACATTTTTCGTGCAATTTTGTATTCTCCTCTTCCCCCACTGCTTCCCCTGCATTCCCTTTATTCTAATGGATGCTACGGAAGTAGTCATGCTTTCCCCTCAAATCGTCAAGGGAAGGAGAACCAAGCGACAGAGACACTTATCGACCACCACAGCTCCGACGTCTTCGTCTTCCTCGGAGGACGAGGACATGGCTAATTGCCTCGTACTCCTCGCTCAAGGCTCTCTGTCGGATGCCATCATCAAAGAAACTGTTGAAGTCGAGGCGGAGAAGTTAACAAGCAAGGGAGGCAAAGCCGAGTTCTATTTGTACGAGTGCAAGACATGCAATAAATGCTTCCCATCCTTCCAAGCACTCGGCGGCCATCAGACAAGCCATAAGAAGCCCAAGCTGCCTATCCCGCTGGTTTAGGAAAGGAAAATAAGGGAGATAGAAAAGGGCTTGATTCAATTAAGCATTAATTCTTTCTCCAACTCAAACAATCGCAAGGTCACGAGAGTTCACGAGTGTTTCATGTGGCTCAGAATTCTTCTCCGGCCAGGCCCTCGGCGGCCACATGCGACGACACAAGCAGACGAGCCTTCCAAAACCTATGGAGATGAAACAGGAGAAGAACCATATATTGTGATGTATATTATTTCAAAAAAAGAAAATAAAAAGAAAGAAAAGGAAGAGAAGAAAAGAGAAAATAGTGAAATATATTGCATCACTATATTGACGATAAAAAAATAAAATCAAATATTTGAATATGTAAAAATTATATGGATATATATGTATTTTTTTTGCAGGCTTCAAGACTCGCTAATAATAAGTGGGTGCGAAATGCCAGGTGCGAAGATACCGTCATGCTTCATTACAAGATATCGAAGAAGTTCAAAATGTTACGCCGCCCCTTATAAATCATTTGACTAAATCTTACTAAAAAAAGAGGAGGAGAATATTTACATATATATATTTATTTTACGCACGTAATTGAAGACGTTATGCCATCACTGTAACGCATTGAAATGGCTTGACGGTCAAACTTTCACGCTATTGCGCAGCCAAAATAGTTGACAGAAATTTCACGTGGGATGACGTAATCGTTGAATGTCACAAAATTTTGTCAAATTTTTGGGATTTAAGCAAATTTAAATGAAAAAGTGTCTAAACTCAAATTAAATAAAAGAAAAATAAATAATAAATACAAAAGTAAACGTCAAACCAAAGAAAAGAAAATGAACACCACTTACAAAATACTTTAAGCACATAGATATGAAACTTGATCTCGAGTTGAGGATAAATTCATATTAGATTTGAAGTCATTTTTTTGTGAATAAATCATATTTAATATTAAATAAAGTAAAGATCTCAGTTGAATATTAAATAACAAATGATTTGTGGTAAGTTTAAATGTCCAATTCTAAATTGAAAATAAAGTGTGCAAAAAAATTTATCTTTATAAGACAAATTCGCTTAAAGAACTCATGATCATTCATAAATATAGCCTTTAAAAAAATCATTTGGGTCTTGCATTTAAAATTAAATTTAAAACATAATGAGATTTGTGATATATCTAAGTGTCTATCTTCTAAACTAATATAATCGAGATAAAATTCATAAGAGGTTTTCATTATAGCTGAATGACCTATTAGCAAGTATAGATAAGACTTCTTACTGAATAATTGGCTTGTATTCAAAAGAAGCTTGAATTTAAATAAGCTTGCTTAAAATATGCATAATAAACTATATGTGCAAGAGTAAAAGTTGAATATGATGAGTTGATAAATATTTAAAAGATTGTTAATGATCGCAAGCTAAATAATCATTGCTACTTGAAGAATGTAATGAATAAATTAAATACAAGCAAAGTTGCAATATTTTGAATCGAAAATGTGAAATGCCTTCAATGCCACCGGATCTGCAACTCTTCGTACAAGCAGACAGAAGACGATGTTAAATCAAATTTTCTATGAATTATAAAGCTTCTTTCAATCCAAAAATTAAGGAATTTTATTCTAATTATGATTTTTAAAATCAATGATTTCATTAATTAGATGAAATTGCATAAGTTATAAATATCTGCATATGCTCGGATATAGAAATTTAGAGTGCAAATTTTAATATTTAAAAAGTCTGTGCACACTAAGTTGGAATTAAATGAAAATATGAAATTAACCTCATAATTTAGAAATGAATTTATATGACTTATTAAATACAGCCCCAACACTACAATGCTTAAACTTGTCAAGGATGTAGCGGCCGCTTCTGCTAGTCTTGTGACCAAGTCTGAGTGAACAAAACTTAAAAATTCAGTTATTATACGAATTTCAACTTATTAAAATATCTGAGAAGTTAATTCTATCATATGACAGTAGAACTGATCCTTTATTATTAAACTAATAGAGTCGACATGATCTGGAATAATAAATTAAATGATCAAGCAATCAATCTACCTCGATGATGACTGTGTTGAATGAAGATTTGAACTAGTGGAGATACTTACCATCAAAATGTGCTTGCAAGCTCAAATTGAATTAATCAAAATCAAGTGTCAATATAAATATAAAAATTAGATAGATTACTAAGTGTTAACTACTTAAATGAAATTTAATATTTAAAAACTTAAAGCTAAAAATTCAACCCACATTCCACAATTATTTGTTAAATGTGACAAATTAAGAAAACTCTTGCTCACAAAGGAGTCAATGTCAAATCAAGTGTTCTACTATATTCATTCTCAATCAATCTCACATCAGTAAAGACGTGACGTATTTCATTTGCTGAGCGTAAACTTCACATGATCTGATTCGATCGAACTCGTCGGTGGTTGCCAAATGAAACCATTATATTACGATTACGACTGTAGCCTGTATGCTCCCCAATGGATCTACACTTTGAGTTGTGAATTATAGGATACACTTGATAGGGCAAAAAGTTCTCTATCAGCTAAGGTAGACTTAAGTCTGTCTCCTTAGACAAAAATCACCCCAAGTCTATAAAGATTACTTGGACGATGTAACCCATGTGTTACTGATAAGGATCATTCTGCCAGGTTGGGTTGACTACCTCCTCTGATTAAGTAGATTATGGACTGTGACAGCCCGGGATGACAGAACCATGGGATCTAGATTGGGCACGTCATCATTCCCCGGATGACGGAACCATGGGATCTAGATTGGGCACGTCATCATTCCCCCAACCATCCGCTTTAAGCTAATAATGATGAATCTCATAAATTCCAAATTCTAAGATCCAAAACTCCACTTGCTGCCACTATACACTATGCATTCAGCGATCTAACGACTAGTCTTAATCGGAAGTTCTTTCTCAATATTGGGAGAGGTAATTAACTATAGGTGATTGCGCCTATAGGAAACTTAAAACCAGATCTAAAGTCCTCACAAAACGAGGGTGAAATCTCTGGATAGTGTCTTATCTATTATTCCATCTGCCTTTTGAAAATTACATTGAAGCTTAAATCATACTCTCTTCAATGAGAGAGGTCGGTGGCGAATTTTCGGAGCCCACATTCACACATATAATATATGCATAAGAATTTAAATCACCTATTGACAGGTTAAACTCTTAACTACTAGGTTAAAGTGTCAAACAACTCTTTTAATTTTGAAATTAATCATTTGAAATTTTCCATGTATTATTACTAAATATTGTCATACTATAGATTCTATTTATAATTTCTATACAATCATAGATATAATTATAATGTTATTTATAAATATTTATTATTATGAAATAAGAGAGATGAAATATTTACAAAATTTTGAAAAAAATATATATAAATTTAATGTGAAAAAATTTAGAAAAAAAATTATGAATAAAGATAGAGAACACTATATCGAAAAAATAAGAATTATAAATAGAGAGTGTTGGCTCACATAAGAGCCTATAATGAAAGTGCAAAGAGAATAGATATTTATAAATTTCTAAAAAAAAAAATTCTTTAATAAGGAAAACACTCCTAAGGGTGTTGATGGAATCATTAAATCTCAATCTAAATATTATAATAAAATTAATATACTGATACAAATCTTCAAATTGTTAGTGAGATTCACAGAATTCATATTTCAAACTTTTAACATTCCATCATAACATAGGCTTTGAACAAAGCCTTAAGAACTTAACACTAAATGCATATCTCAATATGAAGTAGTCATTGATTCAAAGCTTGTATATATATTATGTGCATGAATTTGTCATTAAATTGGCTCAAATGCCCATTTATAACATTAAAGTTACCAAACTTAAATACATACAATTGATGTGGTGATAATATTAATGATTATACTAATAAGAGAGCTTTAGGCAATATAAGAGATTAATATAAATTTTAATTTGCACTTGTAGCTGTTAATCGTCGGTTCGTTTCTAGAAAAGCTGAAGGAGCACGCATGACCCGAGCCCTCTTCGTTCGAAACTCCCTCCCGTCTCCCTCGACCGCAAGAGACAAAACTGTTCCCTCTCTTCCCCCTCTCCATTCAATCTCCTTCAATCGTTCCCTCCGCCTCAACCGCAAGTTCTCCAGATATCCTCCAAAACCGCACGCACGTTGCAAGGGATCAAGTCTCTCATTCATTCAAACCCTCCCACGTCAGTTTTGGGGGGAAAACTGCAAGCTCCTTCCGTTCGCAAGCATTCGCACCCTCTCACGTCTTTCCCCCTCACGAACTCTCTCGTCGGGTCTTCCCTCAAGCCACAAACCGTAAGTCACATTCGCCTCCTTTCTCCCATTTTCCCTTCAAACCGAAACCCCATTCCCTCTGGATTTTGTTCGAAACCGCAACCTTCCCCGTTCACTCTCCCTTTCGGCTCTGATTCTTGCCTCTCTGATTAATCTCAATCCCGTCACAGTCGCTGACGATTTTCTATTCAGAATAAAGGCTTCTTTGGTCACATGAAATGCCTTTTTCCATTCTAGAGCCGATCTTCCCTATCGTCTCTCATTTTAGCCACATCACATATTTCTCTACCTCATCTCCTTCATTTCACTAAGCATTGAAATCTGAACAATGAAGGACTTCGGTGTTTACCTTGGTTCCAATTTAAGCTTCATCTCATAGTTATTCGACAGTATTTCTCGTTGGTATATTTCCAAATTCCGACCTTACATTTTATCACGCATCTTGCATTCATCTACCTCATTTGTTCACACACTAGGCCAAAGGTGCAGTTTCTGATTTATGTTCGCACATGAAGCTTCTCATCAAATTCTTATCCTCAAATCTCTTTGGCCCTAATCTCCCTTGCACAAGTCGAAGTAGCTTGCATCTTTGCCGATCATTATAAATGTGCAATAAAAATGTGCTTGAATGTGTGAAAAAAGTATTTACGTATGTGCTTTTTTCTTGCTGGTTTGAAGGTCTCGTTATGCTCATCGCATGTGAGATGAAAAATTAATTGAGATGTTTAAAACACCGGCTCGCTCATCGAGCGTGTGGTGGCCTAAAATCTGTTAGAAGTGGCACCACTATCGAAATATTGCCGAAATTTTGACTAAATCTGGGATTTAGAAAAAAAAGGGGAGAAGAATATTTATATATATATTTGCTTTTATACTGGTGATTGAAGACCTCGTTATGCTTATCAGGGCGTAATGAGATTGAAATTTGACAGAGGTGCTTCAAAACACCATCCTTCACACTCATCAAGGCGTGACAGGTAGGACAAAATAGTTTTGATGTAGCCCCCTACGAGGGGATGACACCGGAATACTATTGAAATATTGCCGAAATTTCATCAAATTTGTTGGACTTTAAAAAATGATTAAACATTAAGTTAAATATATAGAATATGAAGTCCTATAAAAATGAATTGGAAATTAAATATAAATGAACTAGAAATGAATTTGAATGAGACTTGGTTACAAATAAAATTGAAAATCATATTTCAAATAAGAAAATAGGGATCAAACTCAAGTGAATCTTTAAAACTTGAAATAAACTTGAACTCCTTTGATATACATGAACCGAATCTCGCAATATTTTGCTTAAAAGAATTCAAAAGTAAAATCTTAGTGAATCATTAAAGATTTATAGTGAGATTAAAACATAACTTATAAACATACAAATGTGGTTCAAGTGAGGTTTGAAGCTAACTCCAAACTCATAAGAAACTTGGAATAAATTTGAAATTTGGTTATATGTGTTGGTTTTGATGTGGAATTTAAAATAAAGTCAAATAAGATTTGATTGCTCCTACATAAGGGAGAAGAACATGACTTATGTATTCGCCAATGAATGATCTTTTCAATAAACATTGCGATTATCATAACTTATTCTAAGTGAACTAAGAATGATTTAAATTGAACACAATCAAGATTGGAGAATGAAGACAAGGCTTGATAACTCACTTACATTTTATAGCAAACTATAATGGTTAATGGTTAATTAGTTAAGAAGAATTAATTGAACTTTGTGGCTTATGCTATATCATGTGTGAAAATGATTGAAAGAGAATAAGCCAAATGCAAACATAACTTTGAATTCATGTTATACTTATGGGGAGGTTATATGAAGCTAGAAGGCTAATTTTCAAATATAGAGCCCAAATCAAACTTTAGAGTGAGATTCGCAAAGAACCTGGCTTCTTACATTGCAATGTCTATTTTAAAATGAATTGAAGAAGGCTCTAAATGGACACGAAAA